>OY727108.1:31104310-31704310 GCA_963402855.1 Ormia ochracea
TTCGTTCACCAGCTGACATAAGTTTCTTATTAATGGCATTTTATTAGTTTATTCCAAAAAACTTTTATGGAAAAAAATTACTTAAGAAAAAGAATTACTTTTCAAAAATTATATTTTTAAAAAAGTTGGAGCTGAAGTGAAACATTAAACGCATTCAACATTTAAACTCGTTGGATTTCTTTTGTAAAGGAAAATTAAAAAGGTCTGTGCTTGTCAAAGTTAATTTAAAATTGTAAAACTGATGACATGAGTTGAAAAATATTATAATTCTCAAATGGTTGATTGCATTTGGAGTAGCGGTTCGCGAAAAACTAGAAACACATGCCATGTTGATAACTAATCCTTATTATAAAGTGGCCAATTGGAACTAAAAATTGGAAGGGCTGTAACAAATATATACTTCTTTTAAGTGGCGTCTCTTATGTCGCAGAGCCAAGAATCCTACAATTATTTTGAATAGTTAGCACAGAAAGGTTCAATGGGAAGCTTGCACTGGTTGAACTGGTGCCACTGACTGCTTGTGGGTTCGATTCCAACGTCTGGTATTCCATAAGTCCTTTTTGGAATGCTTAAACGAGAGAGGCACTGCCACAGAACTAGTAACTGAGTACAATCAAAAAAATTGGCTACCAAAAGTGGCTCTATAGAGCCTACTACTTCTTCAGCACATTGTACGGACTATCCACAACTAGTGGATTTGGAAGGGAAAAAAACTTTAAAAGTACTTTTTGTACATCCTACTTGTAGAAATGTAATTATTTAATAAGGGAAATATTTTTAAATAACAGTTTTAGAAGAGTTTTCGATTTTAGCAGAGATCTTGCATTCACTTAGAAAGACTCCCCTCACAATGTGCACTTTAAAATTAAATTTCACATGTTGAAACCTTTGACTGATATTACCGATCATCACTGTTAAAGTAATTTTGAGCAAAAAATGCAAAATATGGGAAACTATCTCAGTTAAGTAATGGTTAAATGCATACAAAAAGAAAATGTTTTTAGCAAGAAGAGAAATTATCACTGTTAACACACATTTCAAAAATTGCCAACACACACTCGCAGATAAATAATGCATACTTGTGTGCATATGAAAGCAACAAACAACTTAAATTGTCTGTTGCTTATGGTTGCCGTTGCATGCCTGGCACATCCGTTTGTGTTTTAATGCACAGCAACTGCATCACAACTGCATACATGCAATGCACTCTCTCGCTCTCGTTCTCTCTCTCCTTCTCTCTCTCTCTCCCTCTCTCTGTCATCACCTTTTTCTGTTTTAGTGATCTATGCAAGTATATATGTCGGCTTGTCTGACTTAATTTTCATTTATTATACTGCAGCTTTATAAATGTTAATATATGCATGCATATGTATGTGTATGGCTGTTTGCATGTGTGTATATTCCAACCAGCCAATCTTATTTTCAGTGCCAATGCAATGCAATCTTCTGCGGATATTAGATATTATGGCTTACAATAATACCACCAAAACGATTTGCTTTCTATTGCATCTCATACCAGTTAAAGAAGATGAAGAAAAAAAAAACCAGAAAAATTTAATATAAGAAAATTAACTGTGGAGCGAACGATTATTTGAGGGGAGAAGAAAAGTTTGTGTGTATCTATTGTATTGTGTGATTATTTTTTCTAATGCAGAATTAGCATTAGAAAGTGTATGAATTCCTGCATGAGTGACTTTTGCCTGCTGTGCTGTATTTTCTATTATATTATGATGCACTTTTTTTTAAAGTCATTATCATTTGCAGCAAATTGTAATGCAATCGGTTTTCCAACATACACACACACACACACACAAGCTGTTAGCCATAAGCAGAATTTCTCTTTGGCCTAAATATCTGCACATGTTGTCATTATGATGTTAAAAAAATGAAAATTTACTCTACAAAGTTACTTTCTGCTTTACTGGTAAAGGCCCACAAGACTTGTGCATTATACTCGTAGAAAAGCTCGCAGGAAACGAGGCTATGCCCGCTCAGAGTAAGTTTTTCACTAACTAACTTTTTTCACTATAATTTTGAGCCGGTGTAAATATAGAGTAATATTGGGGTGTAATTTAGGTTAAATTTTTTTAGCAGAAATAAGTATCCGTGCAAATAAGCAATTTACATACACCTTGTTCATGTATCTGCCATCGTTCCTTCTCGTCGCTGACAGTTGCAAGATTTCGAAGAAGGAAACATTCTATCCATTCCATTTCTAATTCGCCGTGTTAAATACGTGATTTAAGTAAAACTGTGCTTCTATTGCAACATATTAAAGACGATAGTGAATCCTGCCAAAGGAGCTGTTATGGTATGGGCTTCGTTTTCATCTTCTGGAGCAAGTACTCTTAACACTGTCGGAGGAATTATAAATGGTAGATACTACATTAACAAATTATGGGCTAATCTTTTTGAAAAGCGGAAAAACTAAAAGTCATATTTTAATTGCATCAAGATGTTGAACACAAGCACAAAGCTAATAATGAGACTTGGTTGCTTTACAGGTGCTTAAAACTCCATAACAGTCACGCCCCCTTAATCCAATAGAGCACGTTTGGAGTTATTTATAGAGAAAATTGAGAAATAGAGAGCTTTGCAAAATAAACCAACTGATTATTATTGCCAAAATTTCTCAGCCCGATATCACATAGAATGGCGGCCTTATATTAAACATAAGATTTAATGGCAAGTTTATAGTATCTCCATTTGTTACTTGACCCCACATTTCCCCCTTATTACTTTGATGTGAAGTTTATACGGCATCGAACTTTTTTGTTGTTATTTTTTTTGTACAATAATTATTGAAACTTCTTTTTAATAAACTATTAAAACAAGTACATGAATTGCATATAAGAGTTTTAATTTGCTGCTTTCGAATTTTTTTTTGACGGAGCGGTACCAGCGACCCATAAAATAAAAACAGTGTATAAATTTATTTCGGGTGTTCCAGAAAAATTAACTTCGAGCCAAAAATTCGAAAATTACAATTATAATGAAGGCAACTCAAATTTCCTAAACTTTTTCAGCATTTTTTTATTTTTTGGGAAACATTTCCTCGCGGCGAATAAAACCTTGCTAAGGCGTATTGTGAACTGCTTTAGAAGTTATTAAGTTTACTGTTGTAACATATTTCAAAAGCGTTTTATAACTAAAACTCAAACTTAAAACATTTTTAAGTAGTTTTATATGTTTGCTGTTATGAAATCTACTTTGCTTTTCTTTGAGTGTACGAACACAGTTGTCGCTGATAGTTAACGCTGTCTGCGAACAAGAATAATTTGTGTTTTTTTTTTTTGTTTTAGCTAACTAAACCTGCAAAGCTTTTGGCTTATCCGCAGGAAAACCCCTAGGGTTTTGGCAGGACTCGAACCCGCGACTTCCAATTTAGTAGGCTGCGCATTATTCTTTCGCCTACGGAGGCACCCATTTTTTTTATTTACAATAAAATTTCTTTATTCGATGATGATTACGATCGATTTAAAAACCAATCATCAATTGTAGGGATTTTTGACTGAAATGTCAAACGTCAAAGGAAGTCCCGTTATGTACGTTCGTATAATGAATTGCTTGAGCTTTTGCACAACTGGCGGATGAACCTATTGAAGGAAACATGTGGAATTTTCGATTAACGCAGATCAACATGTGGTCCGCGACATTCTGTCATTATTGTTATTGTATTCTCAAATGCCAAACTAAACGTTTCCGTGTCTAAACAGAGCCCACGAAAGTGTTCAAAGTTCAAATTATTTTCGCTTAAAACAAAGAAAGGTTTCTAGCTTATTATCTTAATTGCAGATATTATGAGTAAAATTGTAAAAGTTATTTTCGTGATACGACCACTTTATGAGCTGCTTTAATTTGCCACGAAGTAAAACGCAAGTACAGACACAAATATTTATTATGTGGAAAAACGTACGCAGTAAACGTAAATAGAAACTCAGAAAAAATAAAAATAAAAATACTAAAATTTACAAATTATACAAGAGCCAAAAGTATTTATCGTGAATAGACAGCAGAGTCACCAGTTTTCAGTTTCAAGGCTGAGTGCCACTAAATCACCGTAAGTGCAGTGACATTGAACTCAGATACTTCAGCGCAGAAGCAGAAAAAGAATTAGCATACGACTCGCACAGTATAAGATGTGACATAAGTTCATTTGACGGCAAGTGAAGTCGCTTATTTACCCCTCTGTTGCCAAAGAATTGACCACTTGCACACAATTGCACACATTTGTAGGGCTGTTATCTTACAATGGTAAAATAATAAAATACGGTTACATAAATTTATTTAACAAGCAGTCCTTCAGATTTAAAACGAATCTATTTTTGTAATCCTGTTGCCAGCACAGAAATGTACTGTATATACATATTATACAGTCATTGCTCCTGAATGCCTCGTACAGTGGTGTAGAATCAAAGCATGCTACTGTTTCTTTATATAAAATATGGCATGAGGATTTAGACAGCTCAGCATGCCTTGCTCACTTCAAAGTTATTTTATCCGCACCACCAACTGACCGGGATCCTTTCCCAGCGATATTTTGTTGCAAAGTAAAACTTTGATCGTAGCTTAGATCAAAATCCCTCACATACAGATCCTTAGAGTTACATCCCAATCACTATCTAGGATTATTCTGTGATCTAGTAGATAGATTTCTATAGTTTTTTATCGGACTGTTAACCTAAACCTAACAAACCTAATTTCGAATTGATACAGCTCACACAGTGGAACCATTACGGAATATTCTCGCTGACCGCATTTCCTTAATATTGGGCAATTCTACTTTTCCCCTCTGAGAGGACTTGCAACGACGTGTATACAAATATTGTTTCGCCTGACCACTTATATTAAATAATTTTATTCCTATCAGATTGGTTACAATCAGTACGTCTCCGTCAATGGAAACTACTATAGTAAAATTGACGTACTTTGATAAGTGCAAGTTTGTCACACCTCTTATTTACTTAATTTTATTTATTGTAAATAATTTCATATTTGTTACTTTAAAGTCACAGCACAACTCTTCTCTCTCTCTCTCTCTCTCTTTCTCTTTATTTCTCTCTCACGTGTCCTTTTTTGTTTATTTGCTTTATTTTACTTATATTCTATTTGGGTGTTGTTGACTGCTTTTTTGAGCGTTCGTCGAGAGTGAAAGGTTATTGGACCGTACTCAGACGTAAATATTTTGTAGACTACAATAACAAATAAGAAGGCAATAAAGAACTTTATATGCGTATGTATGCATGTGTTGATGCTTGTATAATTTTTATTAGTGGTGATCATCAGATGTAAAGGAATGTTACTTTTTAATAATCTTATCAAAATCGCATATCGCTGTAAGCAAGTATTTCAATAAAATTTTATAATTTGGACGAGTCCACTAGCTCTTCGTCCGCTCAATTGTTTTTTATAATTAAAACAAAATATTTGTTTTTGAAATCTACAAATGCATGTAGAATCTGTAGAATACATTGAACAAACTGTCAACTAATGCTAATGTGGCTTTTAAATATTGTGAAATATGAATATGTTTCTTCTTCTTGGTGACAGAGTTGCTTTCGCAAGAGGCGGCTATATATATTTTAATTTATTTATATCGCAATTTAAAGTGACTGCATCGCTAATTATTAGAACATAAATATGACTTGTCCAACGACAATTACGTAGCATTCCAGCCACATGTGATGAAACCACCGAAATTGATTATACCGTAAATATTTATAGAGCAAATCTGCTGTCTTTGATAAAAATTAAAAAATTTCATTGTAGAAATGAGCACAAAATTTTTCTTTAAAATTTATACGTAATTTCAATGACAAACAAACAAAAAAGCCTTCCAGTCGTATTTGTGGGCAATTATTGAATTTTTAAAACTATTTCTTTGATATACAACAATAATTTATTAATATTTAGAAATCTCTTTGCACAGTCAAACAATATTTAAAACGACACGTTCAAGCTATAAAAGGGGTTTATCCAAATTTTCTTCGAAACGTCGTTTCGAGCGATGGGGATCCTTTTCTATGACGTGCAGTTTTCACCGATATCAAACGAGGTATCTATCCAAACTTTGTCAGGTTGTGATCATTGACCATTTTTTTTTTTTTTTGTAAATTATTTAACCCGCAAAGCTTTTGGCTTGTCCTCAGGAAAACACACAAGGTCTAGGCAGCAATCGAACCCCTCCGGTTTAGTAGGCTGAGCATTATTGATTCGCCTTCTAAATGGATGGAATTTTCATCACTCATACGTAAACATGTATAATGAACGACCCTAATCCGCTCTCACGAATACATGCACAAGCATAGACATTGAAGGACAAAGAAAGTGTATCCACTCCTTTAAAAGCACAATTCTTTTCACTGTTTTTTTTTTACCTTCTGTTGTGTGTTTCGTTAACACTTTCGTCCTTTTTTGGTAATATTTTTGGCACCAGTCCTCTCTTTTAATATTACTTTCGTAATCCAATAGAGTTTTTGAAAGTTCAATATCATATAATGTGAAGGTGCATTGACTTGTCGTTGCTTCATATAGTCCTTTAGCTTTTAACAAAAAGAGCATTCAATGACTTTTACTTTCATGTGTAAAATCTATAATGTCTGGTTATTTTAGTTCACACATATATAGTAGCAGGACAAGGCATTTGCTTCTTAGGAGTTAACGAACCGGAACATCTTGTCTCAAAATGACCTCTTAAAAGTTTAAAACTTGGTGCTTATTTATGGAAATGTATCGAGAAAGCAGGTAAAACGAAAATAGTTCGAAAAAATGCAATGGAAACATACTTAATGCAATACAGAAATGTTTATTGGATTGTGAGGGCATCGGCAAGCAAAATAATGCGATCTTAATAAGGAAGGAATGGAAGGGACTAATGTCAGCAAAGCTAGCAAGTGAAATTTTACCAGCAAAAGTTCTCGTTACGATTAATGATGTGCAAAAAAAATTTATTTGCTGTAAAAATGTTTAATTTATCCTGCTGGCGAAAAAGTTCTAATAATAAGAAACTGCAATTAAAAACATTTTCTGCAAGAATGTGTAGGGAAATGTGTAGCAGGATTAGCGTATTGAAAACGAAAAAAAAATGGATGCGTAATACATATGGGATGGCTTCATGAAGTCCATGGAATCCTCCAATATATCTAGGGTAAACTAAAGACAGAAATCCCAGACTCTGCTTAGACTATATAAAGTTTAATGATGTCCTTATAGAGTTCTACACCACCCAATTTTTACGACACTTTCAAACAAGGTAAACCCACCTTATGGCAGTTTAATGTAAAGTAATTTGCGATATATTATACATGGATGATATTAAAATGATGGGCAAAATTTTTAAAGAACACGTAAAAAACTTGCCAATATGTTCCAGGGGTTAACAACTTAAGAACAGGGGCAAAAAGTAGTGTCATTTCTACTGATGAAGAAAAATTCTTGCAGTTAAAGACTGTCCCCGCCCGTAAATACTCATTGCACATAGTGTAGCCAAATAAAAGTGGAAGGCTAGAAAAGGAGCTTCAAGCTATGAAGCTTCAATGCTTATGGATTTGGACATAGAGATGTGCTCCCACAAGTAATTAATGGTGTCGAAAAGGTCGTAGTACACTGCAGTGCAGTGCCCCTAAAATCGAAAAATAACGACTGTTTTAGACTGAAGAATCATTTTGGCAAAAACAGTCAATGTCAGCATTTCACAATAAGAACACTCGGAAGGGAAGTGTAATTTTAAAACCCTGAGGGAAAACTGTACAAAAGATTGGCCAGCTATAATACACTTTACTAAGTACGGGCATACGCCGACATTTCCGTGCATTTGTCAACGTCGAATATCAATTGAGTTTCAAAAAATTAACACTAGAAATGTACATATGTATGGCTACTCTGTGGGATGGGCTGTTTGTCGCACTGCCGAAAGCTAACAAAAAATTCCGTCTATATGTGGGATAAACTGAAATCATTATTACTATTTGTAATAACTAAAATTAGCAAGTCTATAAATGCATTTTAATCTTTAAGTCTATTGATTTACGTATTCAAAACCAGAACTTGGCCAAATCAGATTGTAATAATAAAAAGAGAAAGCAACTTCTCTACATAAAGAATAAAAAGTAAAAAATAAATAAATAAAATCAAAAAAAAAAAAACACCAACATTTAACAGCGATCCAATCTAGCACACAATGAAAACAAGTTTGAAGAAAGAAAAATTCAATATCTGTAAAAATTTACATGCACACATAAATATATGTACATCCATACCATACACACATACATACATACTCGTACACAAGTGTGCACATCTGAATGTATAAATTATTTAATTTCTTTTACTTTTTAAGTAAAAGAATAAACTGGGTCGGCCGCTAGAGTTACATTAAGTTCTCACTCACTCGCTGTTATACTACTTTGATCAGTAAAGGAGGATCATGTAGAACTAGCAGGAGCTTTCAACCAAAGCAGAATCGTGCACGATTGGTTTTGATATGACCAACACCAAAAAACCTTTTTATAAGACAAACCCAACTGTATTAAAAACGATCGCCGTTATTTTTCATTTGCTTTTAATTAGAAATGATCCTTCAGGAAGAAGGATAAGTTGAAAAAGTTGAATGGCGGCATTCGGTTGGACTTTCAGAATACCCAATTTATAAATTAAGCATTCTATAATCGGCTAAATATATAAATTGTTATACACTTAAATTGTCTATAAACGTGCGTTTAAACTACGATGAGCGTTCTAAGCGTGGCTTTTCTTTGAATCAAAATATTCATAAACTAAAAGACTGCTGCAAAAAATGTCGGGTTTTTATATTTATTCGATTAAGTTATTCGTATTCCCAACATTTTAGGGCCGATTTGTAGATTAAAAGTTTCAAATACGGCGCTCTCGCTATGATGGACTTGTTAAAAATTATTTCATTTTAACTTTAATGGCGTTTTTTTTTCTACAAAAAAAAAAATGTTGTCCTGTGAAAAGTGCACAAGAAAAAGAACACAAAATAAAAAAAAAGGGCATTGTCACAGAAAAACATTTATGTATATTTTATGAAATATATAAACCAAAATGTTCAGTTGCCAGATTGGTAATTCGCCTGCCTGAGAAACTAAAATTTTTAATTAATTATTTTACTTTTTTTTTAATATCTCATATAATTAAACAGCCGTATTGTTGTATTATTTCTTTTATACGATACTAGAAATAAAAATTATAATTTAAATCTAATTTTCTGGCTCCTCGGACTCAAAAGACTTTTTTTCAACACTGTCTGGTAACGCTGTCCAAGAATAAAAGCAATCTGATTTACAGGGGATTTTCTGCCTTGTCGATTTGTTCGGGGCAAATGTGCAATGCCTTTCGCCCTGCGAAAAAGCAACATTTTTAGAAAAGAACACGGAACCTTTAAGAGGGCAGCATTTTTTTGAGAAAAGAACACAATTGGCCTTTTTCTTCACGGTTTTATTGGTATTCTCATACTTACATATATCAATTCCTATTGAAAGAAATTTTACAAAAAGTATTATTTCTCATAAAAGAAAGATGCCACTATAATAATTATTTTTTATAAAATGAATTATATTTTGAATTTTTTCATAAAATAATAGTTAAAATAAAATGGCAGTTATCCATCTCTGCAACTATTAACCAATGAGTGACCCTTTTCACAATTTAGTCACAATACAAGTGTTGCACCTCAAACTTTGCATTTTCTTCAAATGAGAAAACAAACAAAAAAACACAACCAATATTCATTTGATAAATTTGTTGCTAACATGTTTGCTAGGAAAGTTTGTTTCAGGCTCCAACTTGAAGTTGCATCGACACACTTCATAATTTTTATTTTTGTTGCATACACTAATTTTACAAGCATTTCTCATTCGAATCCATCGGTTCTCCTCGAACTTGAACATTGAACTTGCAAATGTTTCTCTTCGAGATACAACAAATGGTAAACAAGTTTCTGCAAGAGCTTGCCAATGTAGCCAAAATATAAAATGCATCCTAAATGTGGAATTGAAACATTTCAAAACAGGGCCCAAATCGTCGTATACGTGATTTCTTTGGATTTTAGCGGATGTTAACTTAATAAAAAATCAATGACGACCTCAATTCTGTTGGCATTGTTCGCTGACAAAGAACTCGATTGGGAAACCACAAGTATGCAATTGTAGCATCTCCGCCACCAATTTACAAAAACATGTTTTTATAACATGCCCAAAATTTCAGACAACGAAAAACTGTCTTTAAAAACAATCCACACCCGTTATCACAACTAACTAATGAAAACTAGTAATATAATCTCCATAAACGTCCTCGTGAAGAATACGACTCCTTGTAACTCCTTATCTGAAAGGCTTATGCAATAATTACCTTTTACACAACATATAATGGTAATGTTGTATTTCTTTTTTTTGTTACTATTATTATTATTATTGCTTTTATTATTATTATTATTATTATTATTATTATTATTATTATTATTATTATTATTATTATTAGTATTAACTAATTTGTTATTATTCTCTATTGTTTTAAATAAATAATAAATATTAGCATTAGTTTATTAGAATAGAGCAAAAAAAATTTACGCTCATATCACAAGCAAGCTGAAGTTTGCTCCCCTCTTCATAACTAAGTTATACACTTCCGATAAATACTTTTAGATAATCAAATTAAAGCATAATAATTGACCTTTTCTTTTTAATTTTTTCATAATGCACTTTAAATGTAATTTTTAAAGTTATTCATTAAGTTTTGGGATTTCCCACTTTTATTTTAGTGTTTTGGTAACACTGGATAAAACGCGGAATTTTTTTAATTGTGTGTGTGCTTCTTTTCTGAAGAAGTTAAGTGAATCACATATAAGGCTATCAAGCGAGCACGAGGATTTAAAAGCTCCTCTAGGAAATAATTGGAAACAATTTTAACGCATATTTAGTATAACAAAATAAAACAAATTAATATTTTTGCTTTTATTTATGTTTCTATGTATGTATGCACATATGTAGATAAGTATGTGTTTATAATAGGTAGCGCATGGTTTGCTTAGCTTTTTCAGCAATGATTGCTTAAAAACGCGCAAATATGTATGTAAGTATGTACGAGTATAGTTGTTCATTAAAAATCTAGATAAATTAAGAAAGCAAGTTTGTAAAATATTCAGTATTTCAAAATCTTACCATTGAAAAGGCAACCACGTGGATATGGCTAAATGCACGCGTAAGAAAATTTCGCATTGGGATTGCGTCATATTTGCGGCGAACCAATACTTTATCGTTCCCACACAACGATTTAATACTCTCACGTTGACAAAAAATGTGAGACGCAAAGCTGCTATAACAACGAACTTTTTGAAAGACCTTATAATCAGTAATGCCATCATACGTTTGGAATATATTCTTAGAGCTTTCAGTTTATAACCTATTTCGTAAAGCCATATCTTTTAAAGAAGTCACAGGACAGACAGAGCTTTGCATTGCATTGCTGCGAATGTGGGTGGATGTATGTATGTATGTAGAAGATTTTTTTTGTATGAACTGCAAAATCGTATTGTTTTGAATTTATTTTTTAAATTACAGGCGAACACAAATTAACATCGCTAAATACTTGCACACGAAGTAGGAGGTTTCAAAATGTAACTGAAATAAATACTATTTTCTATATTTAATTATATTTTTTTGCTCTTTAATGAATCCTATTTGAATTATTAACTATTAATCATAATTGCAGTTTGAAACGCAATATTTAGTGAAAAAGCGTCCACATTGGCAACAGTGAATGGGAGTGAGAATGATTCTTTAACGTTAATAAGAAATGACTGACTAGCTGTTGAACAAAGAGAACCAGAAATAAACGTGACGAATACAAAAGCATTCATTCCGATACATGCTGCATGTTCGTCCATACATACATATATATGTATGTGTGTGCATGTATATGGTTATATATATATAATTGTGTTTTATGTGCAAGTTTATATACACATGCATATATGTATATCCATACATAGATTCATGTGCATTGTTATTATTGATGTATTGGAGAGGGGACGAAAATGGAGATGGAATTTCATCATACGAAGCGAGGAAGGCAGCAGTGTGAAATAGAACAACAAGCAGAACTAAACAGTGTTGTAGCAAACAAACTGACGAAATTATTTTACTTTTTGTTTTGTTAACAAAAATTACGAAAGTCACAAAAACAATAAGCAATTAATTATTCTTTCCGCACTGTGCTTGACAAAAAAACAAAATCACACATTTTTTACTGTTTAATGGTATAACAAATTTCTGCAATACTATTATTGAATAATTTTATACACAAATTAAAATACGGCGCAAAAGACCTATTTTTGTTTTTAAAATAGAAATGAAAAATTTACCAATTAAATTATCATACCAAGAATATATGACATATGCATTCATATGCATGTATGGATGTGGGTGTGTGTGTTCATATGCATATGTATGTATGTAAGCATGCATAATAAAGTAAAATAAAATAAATACAATTACTGCGTCTTAAAATTTTAATTTAAAAACAATTGGTTAATTCTTTTATTGATTTAGTTCGAGTATGGCGTAGACGGGCCTACCAAACGTCTGAAACCCCACTGCTGGTGGTATGCAAATAGAACAATATTGCATTGATCACATGTATGTATGTATGTATGTTTTCAGCAGTCTAATAAAATGAGATTGTGTTATAAACATTTGTACTTATGCATACATGTATACATATATGCAGACGAATGATACCACTGTAAAGCATAAACAACAACAGCAACGTGTGATGCGCTGTGATTTACCGGCCTTTAAATTTAAATTATAAAAGAGCAACAAATGTACATTAGATACTGCAACAACAGCAATAACATCGCTTAGTTACGAACGTGAGTACTACAGAGCATAAGCATTATGAGCGTGTGTGTATGAGTGACCGAGTGTGTTCAATAATGTTAGAAATGAGCAAGCGAAACAAACAGCATGTGTTTTTGCAGACTTTTTGTTAATTAATGAAAGGCATTATTCGCCAGATTGTTGACTTTTGCCGTATTCATATTTTTAGACGTGTCATTAAGAAAGTAAATAATATTTCACTCAACTTTTTTTAAACAAACCTTGACCACAACAAAAAGCATAAAGAAAAATTTCATTCATAAATTCCCAATAAGAATGAAAGCGTATGCACGGTGGTTTTAAGGAGAAAATGGGGAAAAAGTGTTTTTAACAAGTAAGCACGAAGAAGGCGAAACTAAAAATCCAATGGAATTTTTAAACTTTACGCTGCCTATTTTGCTGATACTTGCAACCAGGGGTTGGAGGAAAGAACGTATAAAAATGTTACACTTTTCAATATATTAGCGAAATATATACGAATATTATATTTTTTCACGAGACTTTGTACTACGGCTGCATTGAGAGAAAAAGGGGCTAACAAATGTGAAAAGCTCAATGTAAAATGATGAAATCTTAATTGAGCTCAATTTATGAATTGTATATCTTAAATTTCCAGACAAATTAGCAATATTGATAGAAATCTATTTACATGTCAGTGAATCCAGTAATTTCGAAGAGGCGCCACATACATATCTTGAATTTAATTTCAAATTGTTTAAAATTACCTTATTATAACATTGATTTTATTTCAGCTTTCCGTTAGTGTAGTTTCATCCAGATTGAAAATTCGAACATACATATGTACATACATATCGTCGGCCTCAAGTAGAAAGCCCTTCCTCGAATTTTTTTTAAATAGATTTTTTTAGTGATTTCAATATATTCGTACATACATTTGTACTTGCATATTCAGTTCATATAATGAACGATATACAGTGAACGATACATACAGTGAACTCGCAGAAACGTAAACAATTTTTTTTTAATTTTTTCACGTCTTTTACAGCATTTTTTACATATATATTTTAATATATTTTTGAATTTAAAATAAAATACGTTACTTTTCAGCCATGGCTCATTTTTCAATTGTACCTGAAACAATTTAATATACATATATATGTGTATGTATCTTACAGTTTTCCTTCGCATGAGGGCTTCTAAGATATTTAATTCTAAATTGCATTATTACAGATGATGACAAAGAAAATCGTTATTTGGTAGAATGAAACCTAAATAATTATTTAAGGCAAAAAACAATTGTGTTTAAATTATTATATTCAAGGCTTTTATATAAAACCTTTTAGAAATGATATACATCTCTATTGCCAGCACATATCAAGTCAGCGTTAACGGCTTCTAAACCATACTTTGCCTTAACTTTTGTTACTGTTTGTTCCAAAACGCCTTCACATGCGAATAGTGTGAAGACAAAATTCACTGTTGAGGTCCTCCAAGCTCTGTTTCATGTTTTAAGGTAGTTCTTAATACTTGATGTTCACGTTTTTGTTAGTTCGCTGTAATTTCAAAATATTGCAATTTCGTCTCTAAATGGTACTTGTAAAATGCCCGTGGATAGCTTCTCAAATATTTCCGACATGTTTTTCTCTTTTAAATAAAACATTTGTTCTATAAAACATATATGTATATTATTTGGAACTTTTCACAATCCTTGAATTTCTTTTAAGCTCAATCGTGGTAAAATGGCAAATTTAGAGAAATAATTCTGTTTGCAAAGAAATAAGGTATATCGGAACCCTGACTTTCTAATGAAGCTCAAGAACATATGATTTCATAATATCTGTTTTTTATCAGCTGTGAGAGGTCCAGGCGAGAATCAAAGTGACCATAAATTTTTATTCTCTGGCAGAAGCCAATTTTAAAAATAAACTGGTTTGTTTGCTTAGGCTACAATACCTTGAACTAGTGGAAATAAATTTTCATAAAGTTTCTAAACATATAAAGCCAACATATGAAATGGTTGAGAAGCTTTTTCTTAGTGTATGTGCCTAAATACAAACATACATATATATAAAGGACATTTACGAGCAAAACTTTATAACGTAGACATATTTACGAGCAAAAGTAACTATAGTTTTAGCTAAATTGATTATTTAATATTTATTAAGTGGTCTTAGAACAAGTGTGAGGCATACATTCCAATCGCAAATTCAGGGCGTGTGTGGGGATTTTTTTTAACCAATGACATTGAACTTGTTAAAAAGTTTATTTATTTCAAGGGTACTCGCCCCTTACATACATACTTACATACAAGTCGAAAGATAAAAAATATAGCTTGGAGTGTGCAGGGCACAGATTAAAACGCCAAAGCCCCAGCTCCAACAACAACTCAGTAGGTACATGAAAAAACCTTTGAAACACCACACAAAAATCATTTTTATAGTATTTCATCGGGAGTTATATACATATGTATATATGTACATATATTTTTTAAGTTTATTCTCATACGAGTTCATAAGTAAATGGTTTGTTGGGAATGAATATTAATGTGACACTGGTATTAATAAGCGTATCAATTGCAGGGATTAAATTTAATTTAATACTTTACTTGACATGGAGGTAAATCAAGGCAAGACCGAACGAAACTTTCTTCGCCATACCACGGAATAGCGAAATATTGACAAAAGATAATTTGTGTAGCAACAAAACTTCAACAACTTTGTGTTTTGTTTAAATTGCTTAATAACTCATGTGTATATCAGAATAAATGTTCGGGCACGTGGTATCATATTATCTGTTCAATTCTAATAGGACACCATTATAAGGATGATATTAAAGAAGGGGCAATTGAAGTAAATTTCGTGGAGAATGCATTCTGTGCCACTATCTCACTTTATTCTTCGTCCTGCTTTAAATGCAGACTTGATCAAGAGAATTTCATGGGCGCAACGTCTGACAAGGACTTGAACAAAATGTCCATCATTTACTAGTCGGTGCGCCAAATCAATAATGAATTCCACTTATACATATGTATCCATATATACATATATATGTATATGCACATGAATGTATGTACATAGTATGTAAACATTTACGAAATGTATTTATGCCTGCATATGCAGACAGAACTAACTTTTAAGTGACTATTGTAGGAGGGTACGCGTATCTGAAAAAGTTTAGCTACAGCGAATACATTTATTAAAAGTGGAATAAATATTTGCTAAGCTAAAATAAATATATTTATAAATTAGTTTCATAACTGCAATGTCTTTCAAGCCACTTTAATAATAAATCGGGTCGTTCGAAAGAATGCGAATACATTTTTTATATTTATTTTTAAGGATGTGCCTACCTTGAAATTGTTTTGGCACAATAAAGGTTCAAGTCCTCTTATCTTTTTTTATCCTTCAATCTATGTACATATGTGCAAATTCTCGAAATCTAATCAAGTTGCCTGGTTATTTGTGTGTTGGATGATTAGTTACACTGACCTACGAGGAGCCGCGAAGGACGGGATTAGCACACACATACCAAGACTTTCCTCCGATGTATTGTTTATGGCTCTGAACTTTACTTGTTGAATAATAGATTTGTGTGCGTGCTTGCGTTGCTTGTGTGCCATTTTACTTTGCTTTTGTTTTCACTTAAAGATACAGAAATGTGTTTGTCATAGGCGGCATCGCGAATAAACACTCTGCCAAGTTGGATCTGTGTATATTTTTTTATTATATAGGCACATCCCCACTTATGTATGTATACATATATATGTAGGTACATATATCCATGCATATACACATATACATACTTTGTTTTTAATGTTGTTTTTTTGCAGTCTGGCTGGCGCACAACAGTTCTGTTTTGAAATTGCTCGTTGTGTTTTTACTTCTGTTGTATTCTTTGGAGTTAATGCACCCCAGTAGAAGTTCAAGGCTGAACAAATCAGCCGCACTTTGTTGTTGTGTTTTGTTGTTTTCGAATTAAACAAAAACAAGGCAGGCCAATGTAGGGAAAATGTAGTAAAAATTGGCATGTATGTATGTATGTGTTTATAAATGTGTGGCTTTCATGGTACTTACATGCATTTACAAACAAATACATAAATGCATAAGCTAATATGTATGTATGCCTGTATGTAGATGAATGATGTCGGTGGACTTACGTGCATAAGTATGTGCATGTGTTAGGTGGGTATGAGGAGAAGGGGAATGTGTTTACTTCATCCTTTAGTTTAGAAATGTATACATACATGCATACGTCCATACATATGCATGTATGGATGTGTGCCTGCATATTCATATGGGTGTGGGGAAGTGTGCATACACTTTGTGAGCGGAGTGTATCATAAATAGCGTTATGCAATATCACTTGCGGACATACTTGGGAATGTATGGATGTACGTTCATACATATGTAAGTAAGTAGGGTTATATTTGTATACGTATTTATGTATGTATATACGTATGCTATATTTATAATGAACAAGTTGAGTTTAGCTTTAATCAAGTTCCATAAACTGTTTAAGTAATAAATTTACCTGAATGACATTAAGAACCCTTAATTTTTCGTTTCAGTATTTGCCAATTGCTTATTGAGAATTTTTCAGATTAAATATACTACATTCAAAAATACATGTTAACATTTGTATGTACATATGTATGTACATAGCTGCATGCATGAATCTGCATGTATTTAAATGAAACTTTAGTTTTCAAAACCATTTGTTTGGCCTTTTATTCCAACATCAATCAAGTCGCTAAACGTTACCTTTAGGCTTTTCCCATGAAAAATTACATTCATAAATACATATGTATGTATGTATGTAGATACATGTACATATTTCTGATTATAATATTTTGTAATATTAAATACATGGTTTATAAATCTATTATTATTTAGATAGGAAGCGTTGACGGGAAAACAGCAAATAAAAACAAATAAATAATTAAATAAAATAAAATATTGTGTTGAAATAGGATATACTGCTTTTATTATTGGTACTTATTTAGACAATACGATTCGAATCCTTCTTGGCATATGGCAAACTAAATTTTTTTTATAGTTGATATTTTTCTGATACTACACTTCGAATGGTGTAATTTCTGCAACCTAAAAATTGTAGATATTTAATTTGGTAAAGAAAACCATTTTGTGGAATTTTCAATATAATTGTTTACTTCTAACCCATAACGGTAAAGACAGCAGTAACAAGAAATCCCATTGCCGTATTTGCAATATCCTTCACAAGAAATATTTAAAAGTAATCGATCACATTTGGCTGATTCATTATGCACACATAATTTTTGGGGACTTTTCCCTTTCAACACTCAGTCCATACACATTTACAAACATATAATTTTGATTATTATTAGGTTTTATTACACTTACTAATTTTTGTTCGAAATTTTAAAATTCATACACGCACACATACATATGTACATATTCTTAATGCATAATGGAAATATTTAACTCGGGTATTCCCCAATTGTACTGATTGATATACGCTTGAAAATCGTTGCCATATGTATGTATGTACATATGTTGTAAATAACAAAAATCTCAATTGAATAATATATCCGGTTATTAAAAAAAACTTTACTTATTAGCTATAAAATTCTAGTCTTACGAATTTCAGAAAAAATCACCATTACTGATTCTCAGATTTGTTACATTCTAAAAATCCGCCTTCATAAATAATTTTTATATAACTTTTCCGTAAGAAATGTGTATGTATGTAAGTTTAAAAACCATTTTTTATACAAAAAATTGGTAATAAATTAGGTGAACATTTATAGCAAAATGTGTGACTCAATGTTACTGAAGGGAAGAAGGCTATTGAACTTGCACTTAAATATACATACATACATACATACATACGTATTTACTTAGCATATACCCATGTACACATACTAGTATGCCTTGATGATGCAGATTTAATCTATTAGAGAATGTATTAAGCGAAGGTACATAGATATTTGTTTATGTATGTAAATATGAATATGTGTGTAGATGTATGTATGTATCTAAAGGTGCTGATATAAATATATATTCATATATGTAACTTTCGTTTGTATGACTCATCACGTCCGATTGCATATATGGTCGCCCATGTAAACACACACACACAAACCCCACACGAACTTACATAAATCATTCTCAAACAATGAATATATCGAAAAAATATGCCGGTGTAAATTTTGCAAAAAATATAATAAAAAAAATATAATTCAGTGTTCGAAAAGTTTTTTTTTACGACTATTGCGTTTGCAACTACTTTGGCGTTGATAGTGGGGCTTTTTTTGGGCGACTGCAGTAAAATGTAAATAAAATACGCCTAAAAAAAAGTTCTGAAGCTGGTATTTAAAGTATTATTAATTATTCAGATATTATAAATTTAATTTTTACAAGAATCAGCTGTTTGAATATCGCAGTTGCAAATGTAGTTTAGGTTGCGAACAAACCCATCAGGTCTGCTTGCAGCGGTGCATAATTGCAATTTATTTTGTTATTAGAATTCACAACAACTAATAACGAAATTGGTCATTTGCATTGAACACCGCATATACGAGTACATATTTTGTTGTTTGCGTTGCTGGCACATTGCGGCAAGTAGAACGAACTGAACGTCCATGTGTTGTGTGTGTGTGTGTGTGTTTGCGCCCACATGAGGAAAAACAATAAAAGCGAAATTTGTGTACCTCTTAAGTTATTCATAAAAGCATTAAAAATTAAAAAAGAAAGAAATCCTGATTTAAAAACGAAAAAAAAAATTATATTATTACAAAACACAACTCACGAAAAGTACGAACATTTTTTTCCAATAAGGGAAAATCTAACTTGACTTTGAGTTGAAATAAAAATTACATCATCTGTTTATATTTTTTGTTATCAATTCAATCACTTCGCTGCACCTCACCGCCTTACGTTCCATACATTGTTTGTTTATTTTTAATTCAATGCGCAATAATATTGTTCTGCTTTAAGAACACCTCTTTTCGGTTTTATCGCTCTTTTCAGCCTAATGGCCTGTATTCTTTGTTGTTACGAACACACAAACGAATGTAAGTTTGTATATTGGCCTCATTCGCCAGCCAATGGTCCCTTATTTGACTTACAGAGATGAATAATAAAAATAAATACGTACAGGCACGGCTACAATGGAGTAGAACGAACAGTCTTTTCACAAAACGAATTAAGTAGCTTTAACTACTTTTGCTTTCAAAGATTGCGTGTGTTCTTTAACAATTTCTTTGGCGGCGCCTGGCTCTTTAAGGAGGTAATATTCAGAGTCTCCCTTTTGGGTATTTTTAAGTAAATTCGTGTACTTTTTCTCCTTTACGTGTTACCGTTTTATTGAAAAAATTTGTTTTTATTTCCTTTTTTTAAGAATTTTCTTGATGCTTTCTAGAATCAGATATAAGTTTTCCAGATAGCCCAAAACGCTACATCAAATTCCAAAAGTATCACATTTTGGTGTGGCATAAACTTTTAGAATTTATGTCAGCAACTCGGCCTCATGATATTTCCTATTCATATATAAAAACGAAAACATTTCAAATTTATAGATCGACGGGCATCATGGAATTTATTAATTGTACAAATTATATGTACATATGTAATTAGAAAATTTGTTATATGAGCGCAGACTTTGATTTCAGGACTTTTAATCAGCAAAAATGCAACTTCTGTGCATTTCTAACTGTATGTGCGTAAAACACATTTTTGTGTAGAATAAATTTGTATTGAACTTTGTATTCAGGAAAGAAAGCTGTTTCGTAAAAAAATTTAAAAAAAAACATACAGAATCCTTTTACACCGAATTGCTTCGGGAAATAATTGTTCAAAAACATTATTTTGGATTTGCAACAATTCGTATATTTTAATATTTACAGTGGATGGTTGTGCTAATATATGCCATTAAATTAGTTATTTAATTTCTCATTTCAAGCATTTTCGATATTGTTATATTAATTGTGGCGGGGGGAAAAATTTACATTTCCATACACACATAAACATATATGTATATACATATATATCAACATAAAAGAGTTATATATATATATATATATATATATATATATATATATATATATATATATATATATATATATGTGTGTGTGTGTGTATAAATTCAGATATAAATTTCTCTTCTGAATGTAATCAATTCTTACAAAAACTCACATTAGCGATTTTGGGCAAAAATACCTTTTTATTGAGGGAACATTTTATTTTAATCTTATTCGGTTTCTTTGTAAAAACCTTTTTTTTGCGTTCAAAAGAAAATTGAAAAATAAAACAAAAAAGCTTTGAAGCAATAATAGCGATCACCACAAGTGCATGCACGTTAGGGAGGTAACATTTTTCAATTCCCGCTTTTATTATCACACTTATTGAAAGGATTAGGCTCACATTAGTTACCAACCACTGTCTGTCTTATTAGCCATCACCGTTCCTTGATTTTTAATAAGGCCAACTTTTTTTTATGTCAACAAAACCATTTTTATTACATATTGTATCCAGACGTTTCGTGGGTTTTTTGTCCACTTCTTCAGGCGATTTGTCTAATTTATTAAATACAAAAACAAGAAAGGAAAAGAAAAATGTATTTATTATATAAAACTTTACGTTTCGTGGATTTTTTGTCCACTTCTTCAGGGGATTTGTCTAATTTATTAAATACAAAAACAAGAAAGGAAAAGAAAAATATATTTATTATATAAAACTTAATGATAATTACTTATATTTTGCGACTTGGGGAATCAAAAATTCACGCACTGCAATTGGCGCTTAAATTCTCTGTATCATCTTTTATATTCATGGTCTTGTCTATTTTTTGGTGTATTCTTAAGCTTTCCTTTAAGTATCTTCTTTTCCAATTGTCTTCTTTATCTAGTATTTTAATATTGTCAAAATCAGGTAAATGTTTGTTGAGTTTTGCATCTTGTGATAATGTCTGCTTTTATAATTCAACTATCAATTTTTATAATTTCAAATAAAATATTTAAATAAATAAATAATCAATTATTAATAAAATATAATAATTAAAATTAGTAATTAAAAATTAACTTATATTAATAATTAAAAATTGGTAATATCTCCCTATAAAAATAAAATATTATCCCCCTATAATATTAATCACGTTTTTTAATTTAATTAATTGTATCCCGTATCCACGAAACGTCGGGATACGGGATACAATATGCAATAAGAATTGTTTTATTGACATAAAAAAGAGTTAGGCTAATTTTTGTTGAAATATAATCTGCACTAACAATATTGTTACATTTTTCAGAAAATGTGCTGCTACAACTGATCGGCAGCATGTATGCGGATATTTATATGTATATGGATGTGTGCTAATGAAATTTTTTTCATTTCATGTAGATTTTGTTGAAGGCGAGAGTCGGTGTGATTGGATATAAAAAGGCAGGCCCTCATGCCAGCTGGAAAAAACTGTGGCAGGAGCTCGTAGAAAGGTAAAATTCACATTTTAATACACGTGCTTGCGCATAAATTACAAATGCACATACATGTGTACATGTGTACATGCGTACTATATATGTATATACGTATCCTCAAAAATTAAACCTGCCACAATTTTAAATAAAAAAAAAATCCTTAAAAATAGTTTATAAAAGGCTCTAATAAATAAATCTTGCTTGGGCACAGTAAAAATCACTTGAAGTAAGGAAACAGCGTACGCGGATACAGTTTGTGCCTTGCAAAGCAGTGTGTAATTTTACGTTCTCAGGAAATGCTGTTAGACCTTGAAGAAATGAGACCTAAAAATAAGACAATTCTCATAAGTTTCGGAAATTTTCATTGTAAATACAACGTAATTTTATTTTAGGCGAAAAATATATCTTCGAGAAAAGTTTACACCAGATTAGTTGAACAATTTTCTCCATTGAAGTTAAAATTTCTCACATTATTTTTAGTTTGTGGAATTTTCATATACAAATATATACACATCTTGCAGCATACGCATTACATCCACATGTATTGATGTATGCGCGGCAAATTAGCTGAAGCTAATTGCAGGAATTTGTGGGCAATTAGCTTATAAGCATAGTAACGTAATTATGTGAGTTCCAATTCTAAAGTCTTTTAATTTACCTTAAAACAATTTTATTTAAATAAAACTTTTCAAATAATTATGATAAAAATTAAAAAAGGTAATTTATATAAAAATGGAGATCAGTAATGTTATCGAAATGGTTAATTAAGTAAAAGTAATTTTAGATACAAATGTGCACATGAGAGTAAAAAATGAAAATGATGTAAAAAAGGTAAATATGTAAGCGAGAGGAAAACAAAGTTAGTTAACTACATAATTATTAACAGCTTTATGATGGAAGGAATTTTCCAATTATAAAATTTACCCCCCTAATGCATACTATATCTCCATTCATATATACACATACATATGTATGTATTTGCATGTGGATTTGCCAGCATTTACTCTGATCACGGCAGTACAAAACTACTTATTTATTTATTAATTTATTGACTTAATATTACAATTATATAAATATAATCATAATATGAGTAGAAACAGTGACTGCTTAGGCCATCGGATGCAAATCTATTTATAAGTGCGTATATGTTGGCGCTTTTGTGTGTGTAGTGTTGTGGCAACTGATGCCTTTTAATATTCGCTAAAACGAATACGAATAACATATATTTTTATTATGAATTAAGGCATTTCGTTTCAAAAACAACTTCACATTATAAGTTAATAAAAATTTTTCCGCATTGTAATGGACGTATTTAATTTCCTACCTCGCATGACAATTTTAAATTTTTCATTCTTTTCGATACAGCTACTTTAATCTAGGGCAAATTGTAGGTCAAGTGCTCACATGATATTCGATTCCTCATCTTTTTTTGTTTACATCTTTAGGGATCCATTGTGAACATCAATTTTTTAAAATACAGCATTTGCTGGCGATAATGACGCCAAATTTGTAGAAGGATATGGTCTTACAGAATTTCATAAAAAGATCTTTTGGAGATCTCACAGATAATGATGTCCAATAATTAAATTATTTTATTATGTTTGGCATACTACGAGAGCCTACAGAAGTTCTTTACTTACGGTTACGGTTATTTTCTGGTATTCTGTGCATAAAAATTTTAATAATCTAGTGATTTGTAACCGGTTAACGGAACGACTACCGATTTGAAATCACTTGCACATATTTTTTAATTATTTTTATTTATTTTTTATGCAATACTATTATATTTTTCAAGCAAAATAAATTAAAAAATTAACAAATTAATGAAGACATCCTCTGCTTTCAAAGGAAAATTATTTTGTTTTTAAAATTTTAGTGATTTACTTTTTTACTTTTTAGTCAGTTATAAAATTTTACAAGGTGAAACGTTCAATATTAACACTCATATCATACGCTACAATGGCCTGGTACGATCCGACAGCAAAAACCTTAGAACTGCGGCTATTTTAATGACTTCAGGAATAGAGCTCTTTACTGGGCGGAGCGCTACTTCACCAAGTACTTTTTTGAAATCCCTCTCTTATTTAGCCTTTATAGTGTTATAAGTCTGAGAAGTGTTTTTGTGTGAGACGGTGTTGCTGGTATGTGCAAATTAAGGCGATCATTCCTTTCCTGCTTTCTTCTTAAATCAATCTTTGCCAATAAAATTGTCAGCGAACGAAATCAGCTGTTTTCCCGTGGTTTCGAAAAAGAAAACCACACTGAAAAGTTAGAAATCTCGTGATTTCAGAACACCAACAAATCACCTCTGTAATTTTAAAAACTGTCGTGATTTAAAATCGCCCTAATATTAGAAATGTTGGTAAAGTAGAAGCAAGTGTAAATGTACATAGTACGTGTGGTACATGATATAAACATGTTTGGCTCTGGCTCAACAGATTTGTCACACGGTATAAGTCGTAGCAAAATAACCATACAAACCTAATCCGTACAGCTGATTGTGTTGAATGTTCCTCTGATGAAAATGTTCACAGGATTTTAGAAATGGTACGATTTGTCAAAAGAAATCTGTCAAACTACAATTTAGGAAAGTTTTCCAGCAGACGTGCTATATTTGCTAAATCACATTGTTGTGTGGAATAGCGAATACTAACCATTTCACATCTGGAAATGCGATTGATGCATTGCTTTATTTACGTTTTCATATTTACCTGAATTGGACTAAAGCGAATAGGAATACGAAATTCTAAAATGTTGCATATTCCTGCAAGCGAATAAAACTACGAGAATTTGGTACATCACTAATCATCCATACACACGTACATACACAAACATATGACATGCTTGCCTTCAAAGAACAACAATGTTCGACAACAATGTCGATTTTTACTTTTTTTTTACTTTTTGTACTCTTAAGCAATCAGAACTACAATGAGAATTCGTAAGCATTATAAAAGAAGATCCATCTTATTGCAAAATATATTTTTCGATCGCAACATAGGGAAATTACAAATAAGATGTGAACTTAAAACCATTTACATACACACACATGAATATATGTATGGATGTATGTACATATGTATAATTACATTCATACTTACACTTGCATTGCATATTATTATATAATATAAAAAGATGGCAATTACTCAGTATCAACAATAAGCAATAAAATTTCAACAAGAAAATGGCGTTTTATATAATTTTGTATTTATTGTATAAGCCACACACCCAACAAGCATACATATGTACATCCATACATATGCATGCTTGAAAGTGCAGTGTCGTTGAAATCTTATGGCGTTTTCTTTTCTCCATTAAAAATGTCGCCCTGTGAAAAGGTGCCTTTTTAAAATGCATTGCCCGCCCTGTGAAAGTGCAATTTTTTATACAACGAGAAAAGAACACAAATTAGAAAAAAGTGCAATGCCTTTTTTTTACAGCTGAAAAACAAACATTTTCTGTATATTTTATGAAATGTGTATACAAAAATGATCAGTTGCCAGATTGCTAATTCATCTGCTTGAGAAAACAAATATTTTTTTTTTTAATATCTCATACAAATAAGCAGCCGCATAGTGTTCTTTTGTTTGTTTTATATGATACAAAATATAAAAATAATTATTAAAATCTAATTTTCTGACTCTTTCAACTCAAAAGACTTTTTTTGAACATTTTCTGGTAACGCTGTGCAAGAATAAAAACCATGTGTTTTACAAGGCAATTTCTGCCCTGTTGATTTGCTTAGGGCAAAAGTTCAATGCCTTGTGCACTGCGAAAGGGCAACATTTTTTAGAAAAGAACACGCAACCCTTTCACAGGGCAACGCATTTTCGAGAAAAGAACACAAAATTGCCCTCCCTGCGGGTAGTGTTGCCTTTTTTTGTAGAAAAGAAAACGCCATTACATTTAATTTTAAAGTCGTTTCATCAGATTTTCCTACAATGTGCAATGCCCAAGCATACAATGTTCAAGCATCGAGTGGAAAGTAATTGCTATAGACAACGAGAGTATATTGCCAAAGACCGAGGGGAAATGAAATGTACTTTGGCGAAGAGAGTTATTGATGATGTTAATTGTGTGGTAAAAATCGTTTCGTTATACTTCACAGCTTGCCGTAAACTGTGTGAGTTTTGATATCCGGTAAAATCCGTTACGACAAATGTGTTTCCTATGGATTTTTAGGCTACAAGCTTCACACTACGTATTTTGTAACTACCAACAAGCATTCCTTGCTGTCATAACGAAAGTAGCATAACGATGCGATTTCACCAATTTTGCCTTTAAACATTCCAATTTTGTGATGTAAACAAATATGGTTGCTCAACAGTTTGAAGAGACACTGTACAGACTTACTCGTATGTTTGCTTTTATGCATATTCCTCTGTACCGTACAATATATGCAGGTTTTCTGTAACAATTCTGCCAGTTATTGATCGATTCAGAAATTTGAAAAGCTCAACAAGTTTTTGTTTAAATTTCTTATTAAATTTATAAATGTATAACACGTATTCAAGTACAGATTAAGGTTTACATATGGATGAAGATGTGTATATATGTATGTACACATAGGAGTATATCCATACATACCAAACGCATATGTACATACGTATGCATGTGTGTACGTGCATTTGTATTTATTTAAGTGCAAGAACAGATATAGAAAGTGCGTTTACAGAAGGGTTCTAGAACCTATTACAAGGTAGTGTACTTCTGCGAAGGGCTTTCATAATTTTCTTGTTATTCGACGTTAAAAAAATAAAAATACTATTGTTTTATTTTTGCGCACAAGCACTCACGCACACCCATCCATACATACATATGTATCTACGTATTGCGACGGTTAAGTGCTGCTCTTGTTTGTTTGTGTTAATGAGGGAATACAGTTAAAGATGGCATGCCATGGCAATGGCACAGTACAAGGTCACTTTCTGTGTGTGTTATTTTTTTTTTTTTGTTGTTATTGCACAAGTTGATTATGATATCAATGTGGCGTTGTTGTTATTGCAGTTGTTGCGTGTTTTTTTTGTATTGCGGCAAAAAGGTCTGTGCACTCTTACAGAATATTTTTTTTATATAATACACAGGCATATAATTTTTATTTTTAACACCGTGCATTTACGAGTACGTATGACTTTATTTGTACACCTACAAACATACACAAAATATTTGTGCATACTTGCATACAAACATACGTACGAGTGCATCCGTATATGTTTGTGTGCAGGTGGGGATATTGTAAATACACGCAAACGTTTATTTCTAAAAATACTTTACTCGTACTTAATGCACATGGACGTATGCACAGCAACACATTCAGAATTAAAATGCATAGACGGCACTTTGTGGGAGGTGTGATTCTTAAATTATTCCAATTACTAATATTTTATATACATATATCCATAATAAACTGTTAGGCAGTTTCCTTTCAATTCTTAAAACATTTACTGCCTCTTCCTTTTGTGATACCAAATTTATACTTTCGCAAACTAAGTAGTCTCATTCATCTAAAACGTTAATTTGAAACACAGAGCCGACTATTAATAATCGTATAAAATATAGTATAATAGATTAACGATTTTCACAACCAGCGTTGCCAGTTTTGAAGATTTTTTCTTTATTTAAGGATTCTTAAGTGTGATTGGGAATTAATATTTCTAGGAAAAAATTTTCTCGCAAGAGACTTTCACAGGGAACGTAATATAAATCGTATTAGTAGTGGAGGTGAAATGTAAATTTACATAAAAAGAAAAACTAATTTTTTAAAACTATTCTGGTTTTTCATACATTTCTGTAATGAAAGATCGTATATGTTTGATAATTTCAAAGCGTACAATATCCCTCTCTGAAAAAAGTAGTAAAATTTCTTTGATAACTTTTAATTCAAATTGCGAATAAAGCTAATTTTTAACTTATCTAGAGTAACGAAGAAAAATGTATTCACATTTTTCCTTTGGGAAGAAACACTGTTTGTTTTATTTTGTAACTAACTTAACCTGCAAAGATTTCAGTATGTCCGCAGGAAAATTCCTAAGATCCGGTTTAGTGGGCTGTGCATTGTTCATTCGCCTACGGAGGCACCGGGGGTATTTTGACAATACGAAAATCAGGAAATGAGTATAACGTCTAAAATAAACTGGCATCCCTGGTCTTAATAATTGTGCAAATCTTTATCAGCCTAAACAAATTTAGGATTTTTTAACTATTGAAGTAAACTCGCAAATGCCCGAACAATGAAACGAGTTTAATGATCTGCAAGTTCATTCAACTGCGATTTAGAGTTACTCATATCGAAATAGAAAAATTAAGTTTTGCCAGCATTATTATAAAAAAATTTACAAATAATAAAGATGAATATTTCTAATATCTTTCTTTTCATGTTTTTTTTAAGCTAAGCTAGTTAGCCACAAAGAAAGAGGGTTTCTGTAAAACCATAATCATAGAAAGTTCAATAAAAATGATCTATAAATGATCTATTGAATTTCAAATATTTTCCTATCTTTAAAGGTGGAAATAAAGGCTACTTATTGAGCTTTTGTTAAAGGTATAAATCTTTCCTTTTGCGTTATAATTTTTTTCCCAATTTCCCTTTTTTATTTGATGCTCTAAACTTAAAATAGACTTAGAAAAGTTCAAAATATTTCCTCATACCTGATCTACTCAAAAAATTTAGACGAAATGATTAATTTTTATTACGTTCTTCAACACAAATAGAATAAGTTGTTGAGGAAGTTGGTGTGAAAATGCCCTTTATATATATATATGTATATTTATACATATTTTCAGCAATCATAATATAATCTTCTAAGGGCATCATGTCGATGTTTTTATAAAAAATGAAAATTTCCAGGAAGTGATCTATCGCTTTGTGTTAAGCTTATAATTATTTTGGTCATTGCACCTTCAGATTTTATAATATTAAAAACGCAATTGCCTCGTGATATGTCATTATGTTCGTTTCGCCAAAATTTTATACTTTTAAAGAAACTTTAACAAAATATAATCCATCTATCAAAAGGAGAATATGTTTTTGTCTTTTTCTTTTTTTTTTTTTTGTTTGGCTGTCAAACTGTTACACCAAAATAGTTCCTTTTTTTGGTTTTTAATTGATTGTAATTAATTGGCATGACTACTCTTATAAAACGAATGCCTATTCGTTCTTGAACTTGTTAGTAAGCCCGTCATTTGCAAAAGGCAGAGGGTTCGATTTCTGTCTTCGGCAGACGTAAAAAGTACCTGACCTAATTGTTGCTCAAACTTGTAAGTGATGTAGGCATAGTCATTGGTCACTTGATATTTACCAGCCAGTAATTTATATCCATAATTGTGTATACCTCAGTACATAAAACCTCTTTCGGTGTTGCTGCGGTAAAATACAACTCTGGCTTCTGTATCAACATTCCTCTTCATAATTTCGGCATAATGCATTGCATGAATATAGGATACACCTTGGGAGCTTGCCTTAGGCAAACATATAAAATCTAATTGCAATATTTTCAATAATTACAAAAAAACTGTAAAACAAAATAACGAAGATATACTTATAAACAACAGTGTGAATAAATTAATTAAATTTCGGTATAATAACTTAAAGAACAACAACAAATAGCGACTACTTAAACAAACATTTATTCAAAAATTTTTTAAGAAATAGCTAATTTATATTTGGAGTAGCTTAAAAATTAGTTCAGCTTATTACAGCCGCCTTACTCATACATGTGTGTGGGTATGAAGCGATGAAATGAAAGAGAACTACAATGCAAAGAACCACTTTATAGCCGCAACAAAAGCTTTACGTAGAACCCAAAATCTTATGTAATCTTGTGTCTTACAAAACAAGCAAGCACATGTATGTACAAGCATCTAAAAAATTATTTTCATTCATGCATATATGGATATGCATGTAGATGCGTAAGTATGTTCAAATCTGTGCATAAAATTATCTCACTTTGCTGCTCTTCGCTATTAATATTGATAAGAATGTGTTCCTACTTTCGCCAAGTACATCACATCGGTATCCATATAAATACATATATACACATAGAACGTTTAAGTTGTAGCCAGAACAACAAAAGATAACAGGTGCTATTTAGCTGCATGAGATCTTAAAGCGATAATATAAGCAGTGTTGCCAGTGTTAGCTTTTTTCTTTTGTATTTTATTTGTTACTCTTTACTTTTATCTTTCAAATCTGTGTAATTCTGGGCAATACTATCAACATCAGTCTTAAAATTCGTTTATATATCCGATAGTACCATAATTACCCGAAAATTGTAAAATATGTTTAAGAAAGAAGTGTTATCGAAGTCTAGTTGGTTATCTGTGTTACAACTATATGTGTTGGGGGTTTTGTGGTGATGTACAGTTCCCGTTTTAATCATTTTTGAGTTTTGCATCAAATTAATAAACAGAACACTATAATCACCAAGTGGCATTGTAGGGGTTGCACCATCATATAAGTATGAACCTTGAGTACTCTTGCCAGCGTTGTTATTTTGATGCCCCTCGGGTGTCTTATGCCGCTTTTTTTTAAATTAATAAGGCTTTTATTTTAATTTTTTTTTGGCAACTCTGCCTGACTTCAAAACAACGTTGTTATATTGTTTGTGTATTATAATTAATTTTTCTAGTTTAAATAAAAATAAAAACTCGTCAAACATTTTGCAATGTCTTTGTAAATAAAAAAAAAATAAAAAGAAAATAAAAAGTAGAATTTAATTCTCGAGGGCACTAACCTAAAATATAAATACTCCAGTATGCTGGAACGCTCTTTATTTCGACTTGTTGGCCGATGAGTACGAAATATATAGATTTTGCCCTCTTATACAAAATTATATCTATAGAGCAAAAGGGCTATATTGGGCCGATTTAAAATAGATTTCTTTATTTTTGGCGTTTTTAGGAAGCGCAGATAGTCGCTCGATATTTATTTATTTTTCTGATCAAAACCTGAATGAAGCTGAATGAAAGGAAAAACCAAGGTTTTATATTACCATATAATAAATTACCTAAACGTAGTGCTCGAAAAGTTTTGTAAGCACAGGAAGTATGATTCCTATTAAAGAAAAATATTTTAATTTTAAACAACATGCAACAGCGATAAAATGTGGATGGGCTTCGATTCAAACTGCATTTGCGTAAGTTAATGCAGTGTTGTGTGTGCGTTCGTCCAATCTGGTCTTATGGTTGCCTGGTCTGAGTTCACAAGTGGTAAAACTAAAACAGCTGCAAATTATTCATACAACCGTATCTTATTGCCTTGTGAGATGTACTCCCCATTATATTGAATTTTGATTCATCACAAAATAATACCGTTTTGCTTTTGGAAATTGACCACTTTAAGAGGTCTCTGAGAAAATTTTGCCGCTTCAGTTGGTTACGTTTTGAAATAACAGGTTTTTGTACAGGACGGTATGCTTGTAAGCAGGCATCTATCAACCCTCTAGGTACACTTCTGACAGCTATTGGTAGTTGAAGGTCTTCTAATAGTTGCGAATATGTAATAAATGGTTGTTTTTTGACAGTTTGCACGATCAAGTTATCTTTACGTTGACTTGTGCGTCGTGGGCGGCCTTCTCGACGGTTTACCGAAACTGTTTTTGTGGCATTTTACTGATTTATTAATCGCGATACTGAACTTTTGTGAATTTTATATTTTTTAGTTATATCTTTATGAGATATTCCGTTGGAATAATCGACAACAAAGCGTTTTCTTTTGTTAAATATTTACTAAAATCGCTTTTCACCACTCAAGAAAACTAAAACTGCAAAAAATATAAAATGCGGTAAGACATGTCAGTTACAATAATGGTATCTTTAAATTTCTTCAGAGTTGCATTAGTTTTGCAAAAACGATTATAGATTTATCGATTTAATCGATAAAATTGAACGCCAAATACAAAATATTTATTGGAAAATTTACTATTATTGTCTCAATTGAATTTTAAATTATAATAAAAAGATTGTATCATATGTATGTACTTATGTATGTATTTCTACATCGCAAATTTCAGTTGGATTTGATATGACCACCACTGTATTTACGAGTATGGAAGTAATATTTTGCTATCCCATGAGATCTGTGCTGCCTCGTTTTTAAAATTCTTGGCTGCCCTGGTAATTATGAACAATTCGACTTGAAGTCGTCAATTAAATCAACAAACTACTACAAGTTTCCATTTCAATTATGAAACATTTTCCCCCCTTTGCCGCTAAACACCTATTTTTAACTTTTTTTAACCTTAATTTGTACACGACTATGCATGCCAAGTAAGTAAATACATATGCATATATGTATGTATATATATATGTATTTTTTTCTATATATGTACATATGTACATATTTACTTGCATTCGCACATACATACATACATACATACATAAATGTGTGTGTATTTGTCTCTTTCAATTTCTTCAGATTAACCACGTAATATTTTCTTTTTGTTGCTGCTGTTTAAAGTTTTGTTTGTTTTTTTTGTTTGCCGCTTTTAATGTAGAATTTGGGGCAAATAACGGTTTTAATGTTTAAGCACCAAGCAAAGCAATTTGAGTACGTACAACAGATTTTTGTATAAAAACATTCACTCTCAAAAATTGTATAAATTAATTGGAGAAAAATGCTTCTAAAAAGTTTAAATTTTGGAACATACACAAGCATATGCTCGCATCATTCATGCATACACATGTACATATATGTGAAAAATATAAGAATGTGCCCTGTGCGTACGATATTGTTCTTAATTTAGTGCATAAAAAAAATTTCATAGTAAAGACGTGCCATGGTGCAACTAAAGTATAACTACTTCTTTGGCTACAGATATGAGGGCATACAGAATTTCAGTTCTACATGTATGTATACATACTATGTAAGTTGGTGCAACTAAAGTATAACTACTTCTTTGGCTACAGATATGTGGGCATACAGAATTTCAGTTCTACAAATATGTATACATACTATGTAAGTTGGTACTGGAATGAGAGTACCACATTTACTTTTATCTGCTTTATATAAACAGATGCAAGGGGCATGGCAAATAACGTAACAGATTAGAATGTATCGCTGGTGTATGTATCGTGTATGGATGTGTATTGTTTTGTGGAATAGTTATCCATGAAACGAGAACAGTTCAGTTTTTGCAAAGCATATACACAAAGCAGTGACATGTCCATATGCACATATATGTATGTATGTATGTATATGACAAGTTTTGTGGTAAAGGAACAGTTCTCACTGGATAATGTGTGGAATCGTTGTTATGGACCAATTATCCGAAGGAAGCATAAATTTGTATATAAATAGAATATAAAGATGAATGACTGAAAACGCCAAGCTTTTATAATATGTCACCTAAAGGTATACCAGACAAATATTTTAAATTAAACAACATATAACAGCGATACCACATAAAAGTGATATGCATGATGAACATTGTATGTATTGTAATAAGTGTACATATGCAATAATATTGTATGACTGTGGATAAACATATGTACTTATATGTATGTACATGTCTAACAGTTACCAAAAATAAAGTAATTCGTAGAGAGTAAACAAGATGTGTACATATTCCCGGTCACAGGAAAAATTATAAAAATTATTCACTGTATGTATGTATCTATAACCACAAATTACACTTATGCTTAAAGATACTACACCTGTAGCACTCAATCTGCAGATATGTATCTGCTATACTCGTTCTCAGAATATTATTTGTTACACTATTGAATACTTTTTGTTACACTACTGCACGTCTTTAGTTCATACATAGAACTTGCATAAGAACCGGTTAACTTACTTAAATTATAAAAGAGTGATGCCATTATGTGACAAAAAAAATTTGGGGGTTTCCCAATTTTACGTTTAATAAATTTTTTTCACTTGTAATTTTTTTATAGCTTTTAAATATAAATTTCGCAATTTTTGAATGTGAAAAGTTTATTTGATGATCGCAAAGTATTGTGGGAATCGTAAAGGTCTATGCTTTTTTGTTTGTAAAAACTTTTAAGTTCTAAATGACTGCAAGAAAAGCCTATTAAATAATGTTGTGTATCAATGTATGTATATATGTCTTTTCTACTCATTTACATTACGACTAACGACTTTTGCTAGCCCCTTAGTATGGGGTGAAGTGCTAACCAAAGCACTGTTGGTAGGCGTGCAGGGACGGCAAAGTTTGAATTTTTTCAGAAATTAAGAACAGTTTTGTTTGCTTATTCTGACTGATACTTTTTTAAAAAATAAAGACTAAAATTGAAACAAAAAATTGGCCATCTGCAACGAAATAACTGGTGGAATTTAAATCAAATGAAAAGTAAACTTTAAGGAGACTTTTCAGAACCAAAATTGTGAGCTTAAATTATAAATCAAAACATTGATTGTATTATTTCATGCAATACAGCCAGAACTTCAAATAAGAATATTACCGGAATATACTGTAAAAACTATAACGGAGACCACCAAAATGTATTTTAAAACTGCTTTTAAATTAATATAGATTGGTGAATAACAACTCGTTTCTAAAGTATGACCCACTTAATAATTACATTGTTTAATAATTTAGAAGCCGTATTTAATTTTTTTTTTGTAAATCGTAAATGCAGTTAAACCCAATTTAGAAACTGTAGACTTTTATAATATGCCATACTAACAAGTTGTTTCTCCCACGAAATTTATTATATATTTGGGGATTCTTTTTTAATTTGACCGGGTACAAATCTGGCAGCCGCGTGCGCAAATAGCAGGCAAGTGTACAGAGACGGGAACTTTAATATTATGTTTAAATACAACTAGCAAAGTTTAAAAAAGATCATTTTAAATATTATATACAAAAACATATGCATATAGAAAATGTAAAGTGAAAAAAATAGGTCGAAAAATTACTATACATTCGTAGTGACTGTCTGCTTCTTCTCTGTGAAGAAAGAAGGGAGCTAAAAAATGATCAAAAGTTATGTTGTTTAAATTGCATACTCAAATTTAGGCCTTTCATAACTTTCAGACATTATCATGCAATTTATATTGTATTAATAAAATACATTGAATGCAAGTGCGCTTTAACTGGAAAATTATGAAATACTTTAAAATGGACTTATTTATGAGAATATAGCCATCATAGGCGAGGCGATTGGCCTCTTAAGCGTCTCACTAAACATCCACTTGTCGACCATTTGAGTTTATGTCTCTAACATAAATCATTTTCGCATTAGCAAAGGCGATAATACAGCATAAACTCTAGTATGATTAAAAAAAGTCGCGAAAACTAGTTTAGAATAGCAAAGACATCTTCAAAGCGGTAGCTGCGGACCACTTTGCTTGGCTACAAATGTCATCAAATAAGTAAATAGACATACCTATAAAACACGATACCCGTATGTATGTACTCATGTGGATGTGAATGTATGTTCATGGTTATGTGGACGTTTGTACATATATTATATACAGTTATATATAATCCTTTTCACAAAAAATTACGCGGCACTTAAATTGAGGTGCAAATATTACCAGTGGCGCATATCAGCTATTGGCGTAAATTTATAACATAAATATACTCTTGTGTATGCATAATATATTTATAAATTTTTCAATTTTGTTTGAAATAATTTGTCTTATTTTTCCGGACGCTAGTGAATAAGTAAGTAAGTCGACAAATACAACACCAATGAGTGGGCTTGACATATGAGTATGCGAATATGCATGTACTCTATATAGTTTGGTGGTGCGAAATTTTATATGAAAATTAGGTTTTCCAAAGCTTTATTTGTAAATCGACCAGTCGGGTTGAACATTTTTCGTGTGGGGCATATCAGCTGTCTCTTTTGTTTAAAGGCAAGCGAACGATTTCGATCGTTATCGTATTATGCATATCAATTATCCATATTGGGGTACACGTGATGTGCTAAATTAAGTTTAGTTGTTGCTCATTTCAGTATTAGTATATTCTTTTTGTGGAATTATTACTATTCTTTTTCATTGTGCCAACTTTGCCATCCCTGATATGCTGCTATGCCAACAACACCATACAAACTTGTGTTCTTGCAAGAGTATCAATGGGAAGTGGCGGCTATAATACAGTATAAATAAACAAACTATTTATTTTGTTGTTGGGAAATTCAACGTCCAACCAATGCCAAAGAAAAAACGTGGTGGTTTTAACACAATTAGAAGAGATTTACGCACACAAGTACACAATTTCTATTCACGTGTACAAAATGAGCGTAAAATTTACCAGACAGTTTATTTTACATTTTCAGGCAGAGAAAAATGTAATCATTTGCTAGCTTGATATTATTTATTTGCAATGGTGTGTGTTTAACAGCTACAAATATATTTCTTTCATAATTCTCATTTAATTTATACACTGAACTGCATAAGTGGTTAAGTTTTGCGTTATCACAATAAAAAGGGTGCTCGTTGTTGCATTACTCCTAACATGGGTTTTGCTTTAAGCTCGTAGTGCAAGCGCATTGCAGCACTGCTATTCGAAAAAGCATTAGCCCTGAGCTAATGCGGATAGTGGGGTGCTCCAGTGGGGTATGGCTTTGCATATCCAGTGCGTAATTTTTGTAGGATGGGGACAAAGGGCTGTTGAAAAAGAGTAGATTGCAGTTGGTTAACTTGCGCGCTGCTATTAAGACGCCCTTTCTTCTCTCATGTGGAATGGATCTAACATGCGTTCTTTGTCGGCAAAATTAACGACTTCATTTGCATTTTGAAAATTTTTGTAAATTTAACGTAATGTGCCATTTTTCTAGTATTCTGCTTTAAGAGTTTGTTTTTGTCATGATCTTTAGGTAATCTCAGTTTTTAGATTGAGTTTTTTTTTAAAGAAAAGGAAACTAACTTTGCAGAAGTTTGAAAAAAAGATTCGATCAAGTCTGGCTTTCCCAATTTTAACAAACGTTATTCACAATTAACATGATTTTACCTCATTCATTTCGTTAGGTGGATTTAAGTAAAACCAAAGCTCGCAATTGTTTAGAAAACTATTCTTTTAAAATTAACAAGTTGAACTGCTGACACTGAGATCAGTTTGAATTTGGTAAAAATGTTAAGTTCTGATTTTTATACATAAAATGCTCTAGTTGTAGTGATAAGTATTTTTTTTATGAATTGTATGTTTTAAAAATAAATATATATACAGTGTACTCTCTTCTAAAGGACGTCTCCCATAAACGGACACCACCCATATACGAACACTTTTTTCAGTACCAAAAAAATTGCAAGGGATTTTAAAAATATTTCCCTCTTAAGCGGACAACTCTCCCACAACAGGACGCGGGTACTTTTTTCCAGTATGTATGATATTTTATTTCCCCATAACCGGATAACTTACAGCATGGTGCCATTATTTTGTTGTTTACATTTTTCTTTATTCGTTAAGTTGACTTTTTAATAAAACATGCATGTAGAAGGGGCTTCCCGAAAACATGAAGGCTAATTTAGCCATAAGAAAACTTAAAGGATTTTCTTTACATCACAACGACCTTGAAAGTGTTAAAATTCTGACTGACCTTCAGATGCGTTTCCAAGTTATTGAAATTAAAGGAAAAACTCGCCAAGCTAAAATTTCGGCCTTTTTAAATCCAGTTGAATATCTGGTCTTTCAAACTTTTTCATTCTTATTCGCAAAAATATTAATGAAAATTCTGTTTATTTTGTCTTACCTTTACATGTATCTACAGTATAATCTCGTTATTTCGGACATCTGAAAATCCGGGAAACGCGATAAACTGGACGCTTTATTTGTTGCCATTACGTACTATACCTTCCTACATGAATAATTCAAACAGCACTTATTTCTTTCGCTGTCGCAATACAAATTAATTATCGTAGAAATTTTTTATCAAATATTTTATCAAGTTCAGAAAATCTCGTAGATCCTCTTAAAACTTTTACATTAAAAAAGCTGGGCTTTTTGATTTGCATTGCTTGGGATAAAGTTGGGATAAATATTCGTAAAATGTCCTTTAAAAAAATTCTCTATGAAGGCAAATGGGACAGAGACGATGAAGTTCCTCTAACAAGACTGACACGTACCGATTCCGCCGAAGTAATTGATTTACTTCTTGATTTAGCACCTAACATTTATAATTCGACTGTGGTAAATTATTGGTTGAATGACGAAGTTGAAAGCAATGATGATGAGGCTGAAGAAGATGATGAGGTTGCATCATTTATAGAAGAATATTGTGGTAATATTCCAAAAAAAGAGTTTTCTCAAGCCACATCTCCTTTTAACACCTGCATAAAATATTGCGAAGAGGAGGAACTCCCTGCTGGGGATATTTTAAAACTGAAAAGCCTCTCATAATGCTGCTACAAAAAGGAAAACGATACTAAACTTCGACAGATGAGAGTATCCAACTGTTTGTGCAACAAATAATATTATAAATTTATAAAAATTACCTATTTTTACTTTTACGTAAATAAAATTTATTTTAAAATTCATTTCTTATAAATGAAAATAAGTTTGCTACACACAGTACACACGTATATATTTACAAAAGACACTTTAATATTTCTCTTGTTTCGGATAGGCGGACATTTGCATATCTCGGACACCACTTGGTTTTTATTTATCCGGACTATCGAGATAATACTGTATTAATATAAATATATATACCCGTATTTAATATGAATACTTTTGATTTGAAGCCTTTTCGACTACTTTCTAAAATATATAATTTAATATGAATATGTAGAATAGAAATATGTAGTTTTTGACGTTCTCACCGTTCGCACGACATCGTTCTTTTGCGGTTCTGTAAAAATTTTCACTGTTGCTAGCCATCGTTGCGTATCTTTAGCCACTGTTGCATATCTTTAAAAAAATATCGGCGTGTATACATCGCTGGTGTTTTAAATGTCGATAGAATTTATGAACCAAACTTTTGGAATGTATTGTTACTTTTTCTTCATCCTAATTCATTTGATATCTCCATATGTTTAAATACTTCCAGGATGTTTTTTAGAATTATTTAACTTTTTCTTAATATTTCCCCCTTGTCTGGAGAAAAACTGACTAATTATTATAAACAAAACGAAGAGTTTATTTGTAATTAATAATATGTACATACGTATACATAGCCAAGTACATACACAAATACATACATATGTCATATGTATGTGAATATATATATTTACTTAGTTATATGTGTATTCGAACTTGCGTATATAAATGCGTACATAGCCATTCACATACATAACTGTCATACCCGCCAAAAAAGAGGAGATTGAAATGGATATCCATCATACGCATTCAGTTTCGGAGTAACATTTTGATGGGGTTCTGTTAAGCTACATTTACACGATTGAAATTTTCTTCAAAATTTCTCTTCAAAATACTTTAAACTCGTGTAAACAGGAAAATTTCTTAAAAATTTGTTGATCAAAATTTTTTGATCAATACTTTTCCAGATTTCATTGATGCCGTGTAAATAAGCATCAAAATAGCATCTGGCAATATTGATAACTATAAATAATTTGACAGCATGTTCATTCAAAACGTATCATATATTTTTTTACATCTCTTTGTTGCAGCAAGTGACGTAATTAAATTTCTTAAGTAATACAATTAAAATTAGTAAATTAATATGAGTTGGTAAGTATTACATATTTAATAACTATATATTTGTGGAATAATATAGCAGTATTTTTAAAAGGGATAACATAAATGGTCGATGTAAGTAAAATTGTAGTTCGCCTCCACAAGCGCCATCAAAACAATGCTGTTTTTCTTTTTATAGTTGAAATATTCACTTCCACAGTGTGCTGGTGCTATAATATCGATGTGTTTTCCATCTAATGCCCCGATTGAATTGTGAAAATTCTATGTTTTATTTATACTCTGGGGAATACTCTCCCATTCCTCCTCTGTTGCTGGCATCTGTATCAATATATATTATTTCTGATATGTTTTTTGTTTAATAAATTAGGACTTACCTTTAAAAATTCATCTTTTAATACTTTATATAATGCACTGCAGACTTCCGGGGCATATATATTCCCGCATATTACTAATGGCCTTTTCTATTGATGGGGTGACGAGATTAAGCAAATAATCAAAATCGTCTGGTGACATTCGGACAAAATTTTTGTATAGGTCAGGATCATTGCTTTTCAATTGATTCCTAAATGACAAATACACACCATTACCTTCTAAAAGAAAAGGTCGAACCAAATGCTCCTTTTGTTTTCCTCTTTTTTTTGCAGCTACTTCTTCCTCCAATATTAAAAATGTTGATGCGATAATGATTGTGTCGTCGTCCATACTTATTAATATTAAATTGTTTCACAAAAGAACCAAAACAGCTGATCACAGTCAATATTTTGAACATAAAAAGTTTACCAATAGTGTAAATTAGCTTCAACAAATTTTGATCAAATTTTTATCAAAATATTTTGAAACATATTGAAAGAATATTTTGATCAAATTTTTGAAACGTGTAAATAGTACATCAAAATGAATTTTCCAAATTTTGAATAGACTTCAAAATGCCTTCAATCGTGTAAATGTAGCTTTATTTTTTTTGCCAGTTTATAAAGCAAAAAACTGATTTTGAAACTGATATTTACGAGTGCATTGCCACATTTGTTTAAGCTCATCGCCTAAAAATGCTTTTGGATCCGGATCCTCCATGTCACCATGTAACTCAGTCAAAACATTTGTTTAGTTTTGCAGGCTTCTTAAATCCATTTTATAAAAACACAATTTTATTATTTAAAAGTTGAAATAATTATAAATTTTTATATAATTTTTTGTTTTCAGAACTTTTTTTGCATACATAAGAATGTGTGTGAAGATGTACACATACATCCATATAAAACTGGTTGTGCTCTTATTTGAAAGATTACTTTTAACAGAGTTCTTCGCCCTTTTCCTTATCGTTAGTATTGTGACTACTGTGAGTACTTTTTGATGAGGGTTTCTGCTGGCTAAGATCTTTTATTTACATTCATATAATTTATTACTCTAATTAAAGCCTTCAAAAGTTCTATTTGCATAATTTAGTCTAACTCATAAGTTCAATTGCTTTCAAGACCGCAACCACCAACACATTTTTTTACATGAAATGTTCACACAGCCCTTGAAATAATTATTCCAGTCATGGTGACACAACTTGGACCATTGAAGCTCACATTCAACTAACGACTCGTTTGCAGAAAAATTTTTTTGCTTTTAAATCATTTCCCAGTTTATATCAAGAATTTTTTCTTTAGATTTTAAAAAGTCTCATATTTTCAGCAGAAAGTGACACTGACAAGACACATGAAAATAAAAAATGTGTGCTCTTTCTTTGAAAGTCGCCATGCCGCTCACGGAAAAATTCTGCGGCCAAAAATAAGTTGAAAATCAGCGTTGCCTCTTTTGTGGTTTGGCCGCAACATGGCAAATCACACATGGTTTATTATGTGTGATTGGGGCTTAGACTTTTGGCGAAAACGCTTTTTTCGTTGGAGATTTTTCTCAACATTTACAAGATGTCTAAAAAAAATTTAAAAGTGGTTCTTCTTTTTCCATCGAGAGATTCTAACAAAATTTGTTTGACGGTTTTTGATTCTCTAAAATGTATTTCTGTACTGCAACAAAATTACAAATAAAACCTATTTTCAATATATTCATGTAACATCTACGTAGGAGTGCTTTATCATCGAAGTAAACACGGCATTTGTTTGTAATCAGTTTTCTTTAAAGCTTTCCCTATTTGTTCGTTCTGTCACCACGAATTACATGAGTACAGACCATCTACTCAGTTTGAGTTTTAAAGAAAATATAATTCTAAAAAAAATGAATCCAAATTTTTCCTAAGCAAATTGAAATTAGGTCGGATGTAGGGATTGAACTGATGATCTCAGACTTTTGCAATTGACTTTTTGCACTTTAGCAAATGCAGTATTCATATGTTGATACAAATTTCTATAATATTAGTTGGCGATACATACGATAAAAGATACATATGTATATGTATATTGTATATTCCGGATCCTTATAAGAAGAGAAGTAGATAGAGACTTGTCCTTTTGTCCGTTTATCCGCCTGTGCTCGGCATTTTTGTGTAGCGGTGTAAATTCAGGTTAGTGTTCCTGGAAATCAAAAATTCTTAAGATGGTCTAGCCTGCAAGTCGCCAAAAACTGGCTGATAAATAGAAGAAATGTAATCAAAAAACTGTTGTATACATCTATAGATCGCAATCGCAAATTAAAGTTAAGAGAATAAGTCCTTCTCTTAGAAGGATTTGCTTTATGCATATTAAAGCCAAAACTTAAAATTATATTTTGAACCTAAAGATTCAAAAAAGGGGAATATTTTATATTATATTTATGATGCATTAAGAATAAGAAACGCTGCGTTACAGTACGCAGAGAATTGTTTCGGTGAAATTTCCAACAGCTTGCGATAGTTAAAAGCATTTAAGTGATCACGTTTGTTTAATCCCTTGACGAAATAACATGCACATACATACTTACATGCTCAAATGATATTACTCAACAAGCTGGCAATACTTTTAATAACTTTAAAATTTGCTAAATGATGAGTGCATCGCAGCCAGCTACAGCGTTAGCAAGAAAACTGCTCTTCGAAACATATAAACAATCAATCAATCCAATCCATATTTATTGTTTTCATAAATGGAAAACGATATCGGAGATTATGGCTCATTATGTCTGCTCGGAAGGGGTTAAAAAGGGCTGGGCGGGTAATAAAACAAGTTAGAAAATCAATTAAACGTGATCGATGTTGACTGTTTTAATTTAATTAAAATTACTTTTATGTTATTTATTTATGTTTTTTTATTTATTTACCAAATTTTACAATTATATGAATATAATTGCAATATGTACAGAAGCACTGGCTACTGAGGCCTTTGGCTTCTGGCTCCCCGGGGAATTTATGCTTTTTAAATTATTGCAGTTCAAGTGTAAACAGGTGTCGGTTACAATAGTTATTCAGTAGATTGTTTATATCGTTAGGCGAACTACCAGAGTCCATAGTTATATACATACACGTACATATCTTGTTTAAATACGCTGCTCTCTAATTTCTCATCCGACACATTTGTAAGAACTTTTAGTTACGACTTGTTCTGCAAATAAGTACTAATTTTAGTGTCTGAAGAAACTCTGATTTGGCCAAATTTTATGGTATATTGCATTTTCATATGAATACATGAGAAAAACTGAAAAGTTCACCTTCGATTTATAATTGATTTGAACGGCTCTTCCAAAAAAACCAAATATAAAATAAGAAAATCTCTTTGAAAAGTTGAGGGGTTCTTTAAGATTCTGATATATATGCATGTATGTATGCATGAATTCGTGTATTTAAATACATGCATATGTGAATGCCAATGCTGGGCAGAAAATTCGCTGCAGAAAGTAAAACAAAATTGCATAATTTATTATTTGTAATTTGTTGTTAATTCGTGTGGATTTCCAGTGCCCGAGTAAAAGATGAAACATAAACTTTCTTTTAATTAATTGCATCACAAAAAGAACATCGAAAACAACATTCTCTTCAGCCAAGCTGATCATAAAAAATACTCACAAAAGCTTTATTTGTGTGTATGCATGTGTGTGCGTTTTAAATGCACCAACTGACCAATAGCTGACGCTGCTTAAACGCTTTTCTTTCAAAAACGGTACTTTATTAGTGGGTTAGATACATACATGCTTACATATGAATGTATGTACATACACGCACACATGCATGCATACTTAGTTGGTTAGAAGAAAAGTTATAATGTATGCAGTAGCCAAAATGCACACACCCGTACACACACACACACACACACTCATTTATGCATACACTTTGTTCGATAAGTAAGATTAATTTTTTTTTTTTTTTGTATTTTCCGTTAAGAAAGGAGAAAGTGTTACACGCGCGTTTTTTAAATTTTTTCTTTTTGTTTTTTAACAGTTTAATCTAAATGAAGTTGTATGAATAAGTACATCCCATAAGCATTTTTAAACGCTCTAAGCATACGTAAGCTTATGGTAATTATTTTTATAAATGTAACAACACCAACAACACTAACAACATATTAAAACAAATAAATAATATGTGTGTGTGGGGGGTGTATGTATGCATTCGTGACGTGGCTGAAAGGGATCTCTTGTGGAAGTGGTAATTATATATTATGTCAATTTGATTATGCATGTCTGTGCATGCCCATTAGCAGAATTATGCCACATTGCCAATATGTAAGTCAATCCATAAGCGTTTATCGTTCTATCATTGCAATGCCCCTTCTTTAATTTCAATTTCATTTGTGTACCTGCATACACATGCTTACACATCTAACTAATTATATATTTATTTCTTATTTAAAGCTGCACAAATCCTTATGTGCATACATACACATACACATACATACATTTAATTAAACCAATAGAAGTAACGTGTTTATCGAAACATGTCTGCATGTGAAGCTTATAAGCAATTTGTTTCTATGGATGTATGTATGTATGTATGTTTGGATTTGTCTGCTCAGACAGAAAAATGGACAGTCATTTGTTCATTTGTTTTATTAAAAAAAGGTTGATGAACTGCCGTTTTTTTCCACTATAATTTCTTTTTGAAATTTCTCCTTCACTAAAACGTAAATAAGAAATTGTTTGCATGGTAGAAGAGAGTAATAAAGATATGACGCATTAAAACAAAAATAAAAAAAAAAAAACAAAATTCTGCTGGAATTATTTAAAAAGCCGTGAGTTACTTTTTAGAGTTCATTAGTTATTTTGTTTAAATCTTGAAACAAATTTTATCTAAAACTCCACGAATACTTTTAAAGAAACTTTTTTTTACGGATATTTTTGTGGCAAAAATGCTTTCTATATCGGCATTATCTTAACAAATATTTTTTAATTTTCTTATGCATGCAGATACATGTAGAAAATATGTTTACCATATTTACAAATGTAGGAATACATACATGCATACATACATACATACATATGTAAATGTATTTTGGTATAAATTTCCTAAACACTTTTTAAAGAATAATTTTATAGAAGCAAACGTTGTCGGATATTTTATATCTGTCATCAAAAACGATGGAAGGGTATAAACAAGTTTGATATGGCGATGGTAATTTGAAAAAGATATCTCTCCCCAATTTCAAGGAATTAGGGTCCAATGATTCCTCCTTACCAAATTGCACACTAGACTGGCGCTTTTAATGGATGCAAAAGTGACTGATGAATAATTTGCCCAGAACCGACTATTCTGTTTATTCACATCTTCATCCATTCGAATAAAAATCAGCCTCGCCACGCATTAGGATTTTTTCGTGAAAATCTGCTTGGTTATGGCCGAGCTGTAACGTCCTATTACTATATGTACGGCAGAGTAAATGGTCTCTTAGAAGAAGCTCTTCTGTCAATTGAATCTTAAATGGAAACCAATGCAAGTCCTTGAGAAAAATTATGGACAAAGTTTTTCTTTGAAGACCAAGCTCCTGTTTCTTGAGAAACAGTAATATTTTTAGCCGATCTTTCAGTACGCTATGGTCCATTCTGGCGCCTATCGTCTACATTCCCTCTTTCTTCGAAATCATTCACTACATGATATATTGGTTGGGTTCTACTAAAAATTTCCCTTAACTTTCTCATCGTCACGGTAATCGGTGATTGATTTTGATGGAATGTTTTAACGATTAAAACTCGTTGGTTTACCGAATATTTTCCATAATAAATTTGCCACGCCTATACTTCACAACTGGCGGCAAAACAAAGCAGTATATCTTCCCGGCGGACACTCCGTATTTTTATAAGTAGAAACATTCCCACCTCCCAACTGTCTGCCAATGATCCTGTTTATAGTAAATGTTTAATACTCATATCCGATGTTTTACATAGAAAACGTTTTTGTATAAAAATTTATTTCTCATAATAAATATTTTTCTGAAGAGAAAAATTTTCTTTACGAGAAATGTTTGCAACAAGTATTTTCTATACATGCGATTTCTGCCTTCAAATATTTTTAAATAATTTTTTTTTTTTGCACAAAGCCTTCCACACATACACACCTTGCAGCGAAGTTATCTGCAATGTGTATGTGTGTGTGACTTTAGTAAAAGAGCATGATGCAAATTAAATTTCTATTTATTTCCTAATAGTTGATTGCAATTAAAAAGGCAAAACCATTATTATTAATTACAAATATTTGTGCAAGATTATGAAAAAGTTTCACGTTAAACGAAAGCACGCAAAAACATTGTTTAGAATCTTTTTGCGAGTACCTCCGCAATAATATTTTTAATTCGTATTGAATTACATGTGAGCAGCACACGTGAGTTTTAAATAACAAACAAGTTAACGTGACACAACGTTTGCTATTTACATATTTAAGTTAAAAGCTCCAACATTAGTTAATAGTAGAGGTACTAACACAACCAAACAGCATTGCTGACATGTAGCAGCAAAACAGACAGCCAGCGGGGGTATTCATATGCAGGGTATTCACATTTGCAACGACGAATGTGCAACGTTCTTGCTATTCCAGCAGGTTGTTACTAAACATTTCACTTAAAAAGTACTCATGGCACGGCGATGTAAAGAAAGTTGCAGCATTAGGGGGTTGAAGGCGAATTAATTTATTCGCCTGAGATGGTGTATTTTTAGACACGATATATCTATGTATGCTTGTGTATTGGTTAGTAGGCATTAAACAAATTATTCTCAGCAGGCTACAGGACTACAAATGCCGTAGCCTGCAATTGGCGCCATATAGGCAAAATCAATATAATTATTTTGCAATCGACAGCGGCATCAGAACCGGAATCGCTAAATAATTCAGTGAACACCTTTCAAACATTTTTCGCGCCTGAAAAACTAAAATTATTTATTTAAAACATAAAAATCGTTTAAAATAAGTAAGCCGATTGTTAATTCATTTGATACAAATATTTTATTAATATTTTATTTCAACTGTGAGACGGCAAAACTTTTTTTTTTAGATTTACAAACTTCAATTAGTTTTATTAATTCTCGCTCATAACAATTTAATTCTACATGTTTACCCCGAAAGAAGTGTCGACTTTAATATAATAATTCTCATACAGATATGGGTAATTTATTTCGCCATTTTGCATTCGATGGTCAGCTGTAACGTGTAACATTACTTATCCAAGCAACAGCCGCTAAATCGTTAACAGCTGTTAATGCCTGAAGAAGCAGCGGTAGCTCTATCTCAAGCATCATGCATGGAGAATGTGGTAAGTCCTGTAGAGTTCAATGGGGCTTATGCGGCCACTATGTCGCAATCCGTACAGATGTACATTCGAACTGCGGTAACCAGCTTTTAGTTAACTTACAGCAAATTGACAGCAAAGATCATTGTTCAGCAGCCTATTGCCCGCTAGAGGCAATGGCGGTAAATTTCAAGGCGGCAAACACAAAAACCAAGTAGTACGCATCTGGCGCCTGTTGTAGTATAGTATGGCCGGCAAAAGAGGTCTGTTGTAGAAATTAATAAACTTTTTGTTGCCAAATTTTCAACTTCACATTTGTGATAACAATACGACATTGTGGAGTTTCTTTGGAACTATTTTTTATATTAGACAGAGCAGTTTTGAGTATGAAAAATTTCCCGATTTTAAATTTTTTAAAGTAAAAGTGCCCGTCACCATTTTTTTAATTTTTAAATGTGTGACCATTTTTAACGGCCGGGTTTATCAAGCGCTGAATTTTTTCGCCGGTTCAATGCCATGAAAAGGTTCCATAAACTCTATTCTTCGCTACAGTTCACACTTAAACCACTATCAGCTGTTTTATACAATAAACAGCCAAGGAAATGTTCAAATTTTTTAATTGCTTAATTAAAAAAAAATTGTTTGTATTTCGATAAGAAACTGAGAAAAAATCGGTTAAAAATCGCTTAATTGCAAAATGAAAATATTTAGATAAAGCTTGATAAGGAGCCATAAACCATATTGCATTTGTGTAGGGTAACTAACTGTGTGATTGGATGATGCCGACTGTAGGCTTTTTTTATTTTACTTGAATTATGATGTTAACAAGGTTGTGCAATAACAATTACAATTACAGCGATAATCGTTTTTATTTTCACGCAAACACAATTATATTGTTTAGTAATTAATGGCTGATTGCACTATCTAAAAGGAGAATGTTTAAAATTAAAATATTTATTCTCATTCCGGTGAATGCCAGCCAGCATTGTTCACATTAATTAATAATACAATACAATACAAGTCAATAGTTTAGAATCTTTGAGAAAAGCGTTAGCAGAAAATTTCCGGTTAGTAAGGGGGCACAGGAAGATGCGGAAGGAGTTGATATTTCAAATGATTTCAAATTTTATATGCACATACGACAGTGCAAACTTGTCCCAGTCACGTTTTAAATCAATTTGTCAGCATTCGTCTGATCTTATAGCAAAGCAAAATCACTTGGTGTACCCCTCATCATCACCTTGTCCGTTAAACCCCCATTAAAGAGTAAACAATTAACAATTGTTTGCATCGAGTAAAAAGTTGCTTCTCTCTATTAAATTGATAAAAAAAAAGAAAAGATAAACTTCTGCTGCAGAGAGTCCCAGAGCGTTTCATTGGTTTCATTGAGACAAAATATTTTAAAAAATACGACAAATTTTGGATAAAAATTTATTGTATAAAAAATTCTTCGTTTTAGATAAAATAGTTTCAATGGCAAAGTAATGCGACAAATTAATTGTTTTCTATAACAAAATGTCGCCTTGCAATTTGTTTCTCAACAAAATGCTCAAAAAAAAAAATATCTAAAAAATATTGAGGGAATTTTTTTTTGAAGAATATTCTATATACAGATATATTGAGATAAAATATTTTTGATACAAAAATTCGGCGACAAGTTATTTTTAATATAAAATGCTAACGAAAAATATTATAGGCGAAAATAGAAGTATCGCAGCGAACTTTCTTTTCTATAACATCACCACAAAAACCTGTGAAAAGGATTAAGGAATCACATTTTTATATATATGTATGTTATTCTTATATTTTTATGTGTGTTATAAATTTGCTTAAAAATTGCTTTTATTTTTTTTTATCAAAAAGTTAATGTTGCCAGTCTAACCTTTTTGTCCGCATTTCTTTGGACACTTTCAGATAAAAAATTTCTAAACATCAAGAGATTATTAGAAAATGTTCAAATTATGGAATGTATGTGTGTATGTGTGCATGCATTGATAGAGAGAAGTTAAGAAATAGAAAATTAAATAAAAGTGAATTTCTATAAAACACAAGTCTGCATTAACAATACGAACTTGTTGGTGTTTATTAAACAACTAAATATCTATTATTTAAGTACATAATCTGATATGATATGTCACCAAAAACCGATCAAATATCGGATCATCGTTTTAGTTTCCTACAAGTGTAAAAAAAGAAAGGAGAGGAAAATATTAAGAAGAATAACTTGATAAGCTTTGGTTGCTCCGAACTGCTTAAAAGCTTTTGTGAAATATTAAACTACAGTTTTTAGTACTGAAAAATTTCATTTTTTGAGTATTGTTGTTTATAACTTTTAGCCAGAAACAGTAGAAACAACACGATAAATGTTACGAGTCGCGAACGAACGGCAAAGAGAGACACCAGCAGCGCTTTGCTCCAATGCAGATCATTGAACTTTAGATGTGAAAACTGGAGCAAGACCCAAATTTTTATTATACCTACGAGTATTTCGTTTCATTTAGCTCTTTTATATTTTTTTCTTTGCTTCTTATTGCTGTAGTTATGCATAAAATATATTGAAGTGCACGTATTAAATATTGGACAACATTTTGGTTAGCATTTTAATATATTTAAAGAGTGTGGGAATCGACTGTTGAGCAACGGTTGCTCGGCAAGCGATAATTGCCACTTCCATCAAAATAAGAGCAAAAATAATCAGGGATTATTTCGCTTCTTAAGTTTTTTAAAAAGGGAAAAATGTGAACGCTTAGCAAAGAGGAGACTTTTGACGGAGGAATTGGGGAGGGATTATAGGGAAGAAGATTGGCTATAGAGTACTTCATTCGTACTTATACTTCACGCTGTCGCAACTTTATTAAAGCATATTAAATCAGCTGTTGTTACGCATAAAATTAAGAACGAAGAACAACCACTAACAACCAGCTGAATAAAAATGTAGTAAAAAACCAAAGGACACTTGCCAAAGTACTGCACGTATACAAGCCGATAAAAATTGCTCAACTTTCGTACTTGGAGTTAAAGGACACGTATTGGTAGTGAAGAGGCCAATATGAATACATGTAGTTTAAGAAAGTTGTCAGTTGAGAGAGTATAAAGTATAGGTATGAAGCATTCCATGTGACCAAGCTTTTAAATGCAGCTTACAATGGCTTTATAGCAAATGGGCGGAGAAATTGGTTATAAACCGAAAGTATATGATAAACTGATTTTTAAGAAGTCTTCATTGTTGCAATTTCCCTGTAAAGAGTTATCCTTTAACAAATATGAATAGATCGCTTAACAGAATTCCTAAGAAGTTCACGAACAAGATGGCCACGGTCACTGTAATATTGAAATTTTACACTCGATGGCATTAATTGGTAAATGAAACGAATTAGCAATGCTGAAAGTATGGAATATTATAAAACTGTAGGATGTAATTAATTTTTTTTTTGTTTAACTAACTTTACATGCACACAAGGCAGGAATCGAACCCGCTACCTACGGTTTAGTAGGCAGCTAATTTTTTGATTCGCGTACGGAATGTACCTTCAATTAACTTCGTATAGTTAGTACAGTTTAAGCGTCGTCAACTTTAATTGGATAAAAGAATTATACTGCATTTGAGAGGTGAAGGAACCATATGATATCCAGGATGTGACAATTAGTTAGTTATTAATCTCTCTGGCACTTCGTGTGAAAGTTAAAATGATATTTTATTCAGAAATTACCATGTGAACTTATAATGTTTGCGTAGAAATTGGTCAAAAGCGTATGCGCTGTCAATTATGTTGACCAGAGGATACCCACTGTATGGTAAGTTATTGTGCTTCCGTATACGCCAACGTTTTATATTTCGCATCCCTTATGCATTGGCCTTGAATTATACGCATAACACAAAAACAAAGACAGCAGCAACTCGAAGAAATGAAGGGGATCTGAGGTGCATGCTTTATACGTAGAGATCGGCGAATTGCAATAAAAAAACCAACCTTAAAACTCGGCAGCTAGTCCATATCACTTGTACGGAAGATGTATATATATTATATCAAATATTTCGTACATAATGTAGCTCCGTACCTTTTTTGTGTTTCAGTGGACACAATTGAATCTTATGTGGTTTTGGGGGACAATTTTTCCCTTTCCCAATACGCAAAAATAAATGTTTTTTGCACTAAAAATATTATAAAATATCGGCAAGTAAGTCCATAACAACTTTTACGCGTAGACAATAAGATAACATAATTCTCAAATGCTTTGCAAATGTCAGCAACACTCATGTTGTATTCGAAAGTCAAACATCAAAAATATCACCGTATATATACAGTTTGGCTAATAAATACATCAACTACCAATTTGTCCATCTTATAATCAAGACTCGTTTTGTAAACAACAAATAACTAAATCGCTCTCCCTCCTGTTCTTCCAAAAAAGATTCATTCACAGTTTGTGATTGTTTTGTTTGTTTAACTTTCTTTTTACTGAAACGTTAGAAAATGTTTGTCGACTATTCTTAAAAGTATTTTTAAATTGAAAGATGTAAAAGTATTCGGTAATAAATTGAGCAGAGAGTAGAAAGATATTGAAAAACATAAAAATAAAAGATCAATTTAAAAGATTTCTTCTCTACAACAGGTGTTGCAATAGAGGCTCCTGAACGGTCAATTTCGGTGAAATTTTGTAAAATTATTATGGTCGCATTTAAGAGCCCACTGTACATGGTCAACTATTATGTCTCAAAATGCAGTTCTCATCTTGAGCAGTTTCTCCAAACCAAAAACAAAAATCGATTTCGGAACAAGGGAATTTCCATGTAATCGAAGGGAGACTATTGGCAAATTTTTTCTTTAGTGCACATTCGGTGCTGTCGGCATCGTCGTTGGAAGTGGATACTATGGAAATCCCCGGCAGATGTGCTTTCAACATTGCCACATTGGATATTATCCCACCGCTTTCCCGCTTTATGTGAATTGAAATTTAAAAGCAGGAAACGCTTAATGCAGCCCCCTGTATTTATTAGGTACTTGTCTTTCTCGCTAATTTACTAATTCAGTTTTTGTTTCGTGAAGAAAACAAAAACTTTCAGAAGATGATAGTGGCACAAAAAAAGTTTCTATATGAGCCTTAAAAGTGGCAAAGTTATTTCTTTTATCTTTGCTTGAGGTTTTCTTCTTTTAAAACTGCAGTCACGTAATTTAAAGCGTGAAAGTTATTATTGAACCAGAATTTCAGTTATTGTTGCTGTTGCTGTTGTTGCTGCTGCTGCTGCTGCTGCCACTTCGTCAGTTGTGCTGGCCTAAGCTTTTTTTATGGCCAACTAAAGTAACACTTTGTTTGTTTGACTGTTTTCGTCGTCATTTTACCATAAATTTATTCAAGTTCATTCACATTTGCACTCGATTTTGTTTCGTTAATTTTATTTTGTTTTTATTTACGAGTATTTCCATCATGTTGGCTTTTTCAATTAAATTAATTTCGAAAATTATATGCAGTACCTACTTAGACATGAGCGTTTTCTTCACCAGCCAGCGATAATTTTTTTATGTATGTATCTGTGCTTGTTCAAATTAAGAAATATTAAAAATTTATATGTATATAAAATTTTTATTCACATTTTACGAGAACGATTTTGTTAGAAATTTCAGAAAAAGTATTAGGGTTTCCACTTTTTCTTTTCTTTTCTTTTCCTTTCTTTGCTTTTCTCTTTCCAAACCTGCACTTGCAATCGTGCAACAAATAACTGCTAAGCCTATTAGTTAATAAATTTGAATATGGAATCGTTTGACAACTGAATATCCGACGAGTAAAAGTTGTCTTGAAAAGTATTTTCTAAAGAAAAGTGAAATTCAAGCACAGAAACTCATACCTCAGTGACCTAAAAAAATATGTTCCAAATCAAAGCAAGAAACACTCGTTTAGGTTTCAACGAAACTACAGCAGGGGAGAGACCGAGAATGCTGATAAAGTTTGTTCCAGCACAAAAAAAAAGAAAAGAAAAACCAAAAAATAAAATAATAATTAATAAATACTCGTACATGCATGTGTGTGTACGTGATCGTACATATTCATTCTATAAATAGTCTATTCCATGATCTGGTACTGTCACATGTCAAACGTTTTTAACTTTTTTAAGGTTCCTTCCAAATAAAACGTTGCAATAGTTTGAAAAGGGACATGCACTTATCGATTCTAAACGGCATATTGGCAATGCTAAAGTATAGCTCGATCAATTACCTTTAACGCCCACTGTATAACTAAAGCGTGGAGGACCAGAAGCTTTCCGGCCTCATGATATAAGAATCTAGTGCAACGTTACACATTTTCCAGAACTAACTTTACTTAAAGCAAGCCAAATCAATTCCCTGGTGTAGCATAAGAATACCTTGTTCTTGTAATCGTTACGCCCGTGGGTCGTAGTAGGTATTTTGGGGAGCATTCGTATTCTAGACGGACAGTATATGTGTTATATAAATTTTCTTCAGACATCTCCTGTTATCACGAACACTATTCCCTCTATTCTCAATATTCTTGTTCTTATATCGCACTTAATGTTTTATCAAATGCTGAGTGCGATATTTCGAATGTCGGTGTATGCACAAGCAGCCATAATAAGCTCTCGTGAACCACAGATTGGCTTGAGATGAACGCTGTGCTAAATAAGCTCTTCTTGGCGGTAAAATCTCGCAAGTATCTCACAATACAGATAATACAATGGGGGTTTTTTGGGCAACGTCACGGAAGATTTTTACCTCAAAAGCCTAATGTTGTTCCCTAATTGGTGTAGTCTCATATTATAAAGTGCCGAGCATAATTATATGGCTCCTGAAATTATCATATATTGTTCATCGTTGATTCAATTTATAATACCTAGTAATTTCGCGAATTTATTGAATGCCTAAAATCGGCGATATCTTGTCGCACTTGAAGTTAAAATCCGCCTTTAGCATTGAAACCAAAAACAGCTGATTTTGCATTTTTATAACACTTGTGTATAACCAAATTATGGAAGAAGTGCTTGGAAATGAAACTATTACACATTAAAAAAGGAAGGAGGAGATTTTATTTTAAAATTTTTCAACTTTCTTGTCACAATAATTTTTTTGTGATTTCCAATAATAGGAGTTTCTTATAAAAAAGGCGCTTGGAATGTCGTTCTAACACACCCTAAAAAAATTATACGCCGTAGAAAACGGCCACAGTGTTAATAATGGTATTCGCTAACATGTACAATCACATGACTTGCGAAAGATGGGAAATGATGCCTGTTGGGAAAAGATGACAGTGATTACTAAACAGGGAACTGTACCACGTTTCTGTTTTTTATGAAAATGTTCATTAAATTATGGTTGGCATGCGATTAGAGCAGATGGTTTATTTAAAGCATGTGAGTGATAAAAGTTATAATTTTTTCGATTCAAAGTCCTGCACCCCTGCCAAAAAGTATACCCTTTACATTTCAAAAATTACTACATAATTGCAGTTACGTGTACTTCGACTCTCGTCGTATTCACCATTTTGCAAAACCCTTTACATACATTGACAACAATCTATATTTCTAACGCTGCACACTATAAGTAAGCTTGTAAATATAATCAGCGTAGCGTCTGTTCTAAACATGTGAGCTATGGGATCGTTGTACTGGACTTAAAGAGTTGTGCACATTTTCCCAACACGTGAGGCATGTGCTGAACAAAGCTGTGACACTGTTCTCGTTGTTGTTTATTATTGAATGGTAAAAATAACTTGTCAGTTGAAGGGGTTTTTGGATTCAGCACAAAAGGAATGGGTGGGGGCAAGGAGGTTAGACTGTTGCAAAATACGTACATGTATTGCTCAGCAAGTAAGCAAGTAAGTCATTCCGTCGTTTAGCTTGCCAATCTATTACGTATTACTTTGCATGGCAGCAATTTTTTTATTCACTTCGATACGATTAAAGGTTTCGTAACATTTTCACTCTGATACCGGTATAAATAAATAGAATATGTTGGAGTGTGTGTGTGTGTGTGTGTGTGTAAATATAATTTCATTGCTAAACATGTACGAGTGTGCATAGAAACACTATCGCGATTGTAGTTGTTTAATTCAATGTAAAAGCTTAGAACAACTGCAACAGAAAATGATTACATACGTTTTTTGTTAAAGGGAAATAGATTGCAGCAACAATTGGTTGCTAAACGTGAGAAGAGAATAATTATTACAGCGAGTACAGCAGAAAGAATCTGTTGCTGGTTTTTTCTTTTCACAAATTTACACATTTTGTCAACATTAAACGTTCCGAATGTGGAATAGACGTAATGAAATACGATTGCGAAACGCTAAAATTGAGTGTAAACATATTAAAAATTATGCACAGAATAAAAAAAGGAGAATTGGAGTAGTTGTTAGTCTCATTTTGTATAGATTTCGTCAGTTGTAATAACAATAAAATTTAGAAGCAGGCCGTAACTCTATAACGTAACAATTTTCATACATTTTGTTTTTCGGAAATGTCAAGCTCGAAGACTAAAGCCAAAAATGCTGACGAAATTAATGGCGACCATCAACATCTTTTGATTACTAAGGCGGTTATGGCTCTTCCGTGTTTTGCTTGGAATTTGCCGATGTATGGGGGAACCAGGAAACTAATTTGTTTTACAATTTCAGAATATACGACTGATTAAGCAGCGACAACTTTCGGATAATTTAATATGCGTTGAGTTTAGAATAGCAAGACTTGTAAATTAGAAAAAATATTTTTTGTGAATATTTTCTTTGTTTTCTCTTCAATGCGGGCTCGCTGCCATTTGCTGGCAATTTTATTTTGCCACTGTAGTATTTTCTATATCTTACCGCCTGCTACTTCGTCTTATTCTCGGTTTCACAAAATCTGAGTAATGCAAATCCGATGACATTTTTACATGATCTTTCATCAACTACCCAAAAAGTTTCTTAATGTGGATTCGTTCTGAGCAATTGAAAAGATTAGACGGAGTTGGCGTCGAAAATCTAATGCTAATGCGCATTAATAAGGAGATTTAAAAAATTATGTGAGTGTTAATGACTGACTTTCGCATCTTCTTTTTTTCTGAAAAATAAAATATTTGACGATAAATTGGCGTATTCGTAATAGAAATACAGTGGAATTACAAAAAAATCATAAAATAATAATTTTTCGAAAAGGTTTGAAAAATCGAAAAATAGTTTTTCAAGATTAGAAAAAGCTGGACGAACACCGTCAAGCTTTGTGTTTGGTTTTCATTCTGAATTCTGATCACCGTTGAATATTTAGAAATGATGTATTCTTTAAATGCTTCCGGGGAAGTTCACTTTTGGTTCCAGGAGATGTGACTGTTTCATATGGTAGACACTGTTGAATTATCATGCCTAACTTGACCCTTTTTTTACTTCAATATCATTCATAGAGGTCGCAACATTATTTTTAAGTGGTCGGTTTAAAAAACTAACTTTCTTGAGATTAATATGTGATCTTCCAGTACACTCCCCTCAAGCGATGTTGAAACACATTTTGACAAAAGAACTTCATTTTTAGACATGTGAACTCGGTGACCAATTGCAGTAATAAATAACGAAGAGGATTTTCATTACGAATCTATAGACAGCCGTCATTGTAGCAACACTTGAAAGTAGATCATTAAGGGTAATAGTTCGGAGATCAGAAAGGCAGTGTATTAATCCAGAGTATCCACTAGTTGCTTAGCTGATGACAGCAAGATCATTTATAGCCACATATGTATATCTATCACTCTCTCGCTCAAGGTCCTCTTTTTTATATTTAAAAATTTAAATATATAGTTTTTAAATATAAAAACAGAGGACTTGAATATCAAAAGGGTTACTTATAATTTTTTATTATGATTTTGGTTTCACACAAAAAATGTGCAATTAATATTTTAATAGTTGCATTAAATTTTTTCAACTTTTATCATATTGCTGATGAATCAGAGGAATTTCCTTCCCACAGAAGGTCAGCGGCCGTGTATTACCGATATTAATTTTGTTTAAGAAACATTTTTTGTATAGTAAAAAATGAGCAAACCGTTTACGGAATAACAGAAAAATATACTTTTAAGAAATTTCGACGTACACTTCCAAAAAGCCGATAAATTTTTAAGTGGGACTATAACTATATTTACTTGAGGTCTGATAAACATACATATACGCACATATATTGCGCCCCTTAAACAAGTATCAATGACCCAGTCTTTATCGTTGCTACGGACTTTGTTCCTGTCACTAATGAGCTTGTTACTTATCGCAGTTCAGCATTATGTTGCCTGTGTGCTCACAATGATCATTATGGTAACTAATAAATACTCAACAACTTTTAAAAATGTTTGAATTTATGTGCAGTTCACTCCAGTCAGAGAGTTTTTATATCTTGGGATGATAGCACAGCCTTCTTCTCTATATCATTCTTCAAATTACGCAATCAGTTAAAGGAAAATATCAGTTGGAAATAAATTGAATACTTTAAGCTGATTCTTTGTAAAACTAACCCTTTTGAGTTATGACGTTATTCAGACAAATGAGCAATATGTACCAAGAGAAATTAATTAATTGTTGAAATTCCTTTCCTGCTCGTGACCTTTTTTGATGGCCACGAGCAGGATTAGATATAACAAAATTCTATAAATCCATAAGAGAAGAATTTGAATTATTGATTTGATCGTATTATAAAAAGTAGGCCAATTGTAAATTTAAAATATTGTTTGAACAAACAACAGTTTAAGCCAAATAAAGAACATCGTGAGCTAACAAACAAGCGCACAAAGACGTTAAAAACATTCTGAGCTTCAAATAGAAAGTTATAACAGCGTTCATTTATAAAACGATCACGCAGACAAGCAACGAAATGAGAGTTAATACATTAAGTATCGCATTATGCGCTGATTATAAGCCATTCTTAGGTTTGCGTCACATAGAAGGCACATATGCACATGTATACACACACACATATACGCCTCTCTCTTGACCCCCTTTCCAATTAATTATTTCGAAATTATGCTTAGATTACGTTGGAGGATTTCTTGTTTAATTTTCACTATACACGACTGTAATGCAACCAACCTCCATAACTTAGCTTACGAGTAGTTTCAGAACTATTCATAAAAAAGCTCCAGCACACACACAACCAAAACACAAAAATATTACAATCGATTACTCAACATCTGTCTCTGCAATGTGATCAGTCAACACACAACTAAAGAAGTTTTTTTTTTTTTTTTTTTTTTTTTAATGAATAACAAACAATAGATGAAAACAATGAAACTCACTCTCCCAACATCAAACCAGGGTTTTCTTTTTAGTTGCGAAAGAAGAAATGATTCAAACTGGAAACAACTTCAATCCAACACTAATTTTTTTGAGGAAAAATTTCACTTTTCTATAAAAAATATGGGTTGCAACCAGAAGTTTGATAAACAACTTTAAAAAAAATAATAAAAACCAGAACAGTATTCATGCACGTACACGTATGTAACTACAATCTAGAAGCTACAAACAAAGAAAGCGCACAGATTTAATCGTGTGATACGCTCAACAGAGCTGGAAAAGTGATAATTTAGCTTGACCGAAGTTTGAATAGCAGCTGCCTAAAATTAAAAATAAATTATCAATATAAAAATGAAACTTTTCTCTTTTTTTTGGCTTGTTTTGAAAGAGAGAATTCGGTCTAAACAGTAATAAGTGAGGTCTCGCATTCAGTACCATTTCCTGCTGATGAATCTGCATAGAAATAGTTTTATATATTTTAGAAAGATATTGTACTGGCAATTTGTAACGGTAATATTTTGAAATTGTTTAATAGATTTATTTGAAAACTGCGATTGGCATTTTAGACTTGCATATACAAGCTATGTTGTTTATATGGAATATTTGTGGAAGCAAGGAAAAAGTATTTGTGAAATCGGTGAAATGGTTAAGCGGACTTTTCCGTCCAGAGAGGTGTACACAATTTAAAAAAGCACTGAAGTTTTAGTCTCAAAGAGCCGTCCCGGTCGCCCACAAAAATTAACTGAACAAGAAAGAATAGTTCTAGTGCAGTCGGTGAAGCAACGTCCAAGACTGCAAGCATCAAAAATTCACGTCTTAATACACCGTTCGCAGAATTTTAAAAAAGAATAAACCAAAAAGAATTACTTTCGCCAGAGAACATGTTAATAACTTTCTAGAGCTCTGAAAAAAATTTCTGTTTACGAACGAGAGCAAATACTGCAACTTTGGCATAAAATGACGTCATATCGTTTGGAAAAATCCTTGTACTATAAATTTAAAACCAACAGTCAAACATGCTGGAGGTGCCGTGATGTAGGTCGATGTATGGCAAGAGATGGTGTTGGAACTTTGGTATTTATTCCATTCTGAATGGATCATAAAGTCTATAAAAGACATTATTTATTCCAGTAAGACAATGCCCCAAAGCTTTAGTTGTAAAAAAACATTTGAAAACTCCTCCGCAGTCACCAGACTCAAATCCAATTAAAAATTTATAGGGCTTACTGAAAAGAAACATTCGGGGCCAAATAGTCTTTTGCATAGACAAAACATGTTATTTTTTTTAATGAATTGTATAAGTTTTGTTAGTTCTGCGATATGCATGTCACAGCTCAGTTTAAAGTCAAAAATTTTGAATGACCACCATTAATTTGCTTATAAAAATTTCGCATTAATGAACTATTTCTGTATAGAAGTATTACAAAATTGAAATAAAAGATAAAAAATATTCCGTCATATCGAAATATTAAACTGTAAATATTATCAGGAGACGCTTGATGAAAAGTTTGTTCATGTTGGATAAACATCCTGCGAACAATATAAAAGAAATTAAATAAAGTAGTAAAAATTAATAAAAACTTCTTATTTCTTTACGAACGGGAATAAAAGTTAATTACAACAAGTTGCACAATCTATTGCAACCACCGTATTCAAAAATAATTTACATGTAAGGTATGTGCTCCATTTGCTATAAAATAGAATATGAGTTATCTACAAGTGTTAACTGGCTTATTACGAGTATCTAATTGCAATTATCAAGAACTCAGATTTGTAGGATATCAAATGAAAAGAAACGTTATTAACATTAAATATTTATTTATTAAAATATTATTTTATTTTTCATATATTACCATACTTAGATTTTACATAAATACTCGTATATATTTGGAAAAAATATATCGCTTGTATTCCTACTGCGTTTTCTACTCATATCATTAGACACGTAAAAATAATATTTAATATTACTAATTTATTTATTTGTAATGTATGTATATAATAAATGTATGTACGTATGCTTGTTCACCATGTCTGCGAAATTTTATCATTTAACACATGTTTAGATTATGATGATGGCGTCTCGAAATACTAGATCGACATAAATAACGGGAAAAAGTTCTTTCAAATACATGCGAAATTGATTTGACTTATAATTATAAATATTTATACATCTATATATTTATATATGTGAAAAGAAAAAAGTTAGTAAAAAGATGAGGTTAGTAAGTCAAAAAAAGCAAAGAAAAGATTACAAAGGTTACAAAAGTGTACGTACGTTTAAAAGTTCCAAAAATTAGAATTCTTTTCGTGGCGGTTGCATAATTAAGGTTCAACTGTCCCTCACTTTTATTTACCACAATCTGGCAAATTTGGATATGTAAATATATTTGGTGCCAGCAGCATCTACGCCTTTGTCATTGAAACAAAAATTTAATTCATCCAAATATGGTTGAAAGTTGAGTGGATAGTAAAATAAATGGGGCTGTGGGAGTGGTACCATGAGAGTTTTTTGCGATTTTCGGGCCTTCAGTTTCATGTGTAAACATCAGGCAAAGCAATTTTTCTTACTTCTAAAAAATAATTCATCGAAACTGCCGTCTCTGATAAAAAACCGACACCAATTACCTCTTTCTCGCTCTCACTCTCCCAAACAATGACCTAGAAGAGACCGGGAGAGACAGATAAAGAAAGTTCCAGTTCGGTGCCGTGTGTTTGCGTCAAGTGTTGTATTTATGAAACAAAAAGTTGTGTTGCTTCCCAAGCCAACATGTTGTATTGAAATCATTTCAAACGTTCAAGAGGTGCTAACGTCATTGCCTACAACCATTCGTGTTTCTGCAACGTGACCACAAGTAACACTAAGAACCACAAATATATTGGCCAAAGTGAAAGAGGTTGTATTGAGAAAGCTTTTCTATTCAATTGCGTTTCGCCAGTCATAGCTAACGGTTGTGCTTAACAGCTTACAGCGGATAAAAAATATTTGAAATTGTCGTTTTTATATTTATTAATTAATTGATTTGATTGGTGTTTAAATCGAAAGCGAATACAATTGTATACAATCAATCGTTAAACAAATAAATACTGTGAATCTGTGTGAATTTACATGCAAACAATTATTATACATGTTTAAGTGAAACAATGCTTGTGTTATAAACAAATACAAAACACACACATGCACATACTACATACAGCGAAGTGTTTATCTATTACATATGCCGTATATGGACTACTTAGTAAATAAATAAATACTACTGACCTGTAATTGTTCATTTGCTTTCTAAGGAACAAAACAAAAACCAAATACATAATAAATTTTAAAACGCAAATAATAATTTGCATAAATTTAAATTGAAATTCAACTGAAACTGAATGTGGTGCAATTTTGCTAAGAATTCCTGTGAATCATTCATTATTGCTACATATATAAAAATATAAACAAATTATTAAATATACCCACGTACATACATACATATTTATGTACATATAAACATATAAACGAAACAAAACAAAGAGCAAAGAACTTTAGAAAATGTGACTTGTGCTTTTGTCCATCCATCTATATACATACATACTTACGTACATGCTTATATGTTGCTCTCTAAAAGTGTAAACATCGAGTGTAAGCAGGCAATGGAATTGAAATAAGAAAAATATTTAAATTTTTAACATTTTGCTGAAATCCAAAAACTCGAAAGAAACTAAACAATATGCGCAATATTTATTAATCCAATAAAAGGCATTAACAATTTATTATGAAAGTGATAAAAGATTAGAACTGAACAGAGCACATTTAAAATTATCAAAGACAACGTGAAACAAGCAATTGAATTTAAAATGTCGATTGTTTGTACTCTAGAACCCAAAGTGAATTTATTTAAAGGTCCTGTGGCTACAAAAAATTTGCTTGTTTTAAAAAACAATATTATTAACAACAACAGCAACAGCAACAGCAACAACAACATTGTGGATAATGATAGAATAGCATCAAATGCAACAAACGCTTGCAACAAATCATTAACGGATACAGTACAAAATTCAACCGCAAATATTTGTGTTAAAGAAAAATGTACGTACCACCAATGAAAATATTCATTAATAATATAATAATTACAAATCTGTTATATATACACACACAAACATTCCTTGCCCCTTAACGGCCTTACATCCTTCATTGTAAAATTATCTATTCATAAAACGATTATCCGAAAGACACCAATTGTGTAGTTTGGCAAAAAATGGGTCATCTTCATGAATAGAAATTATCTCAATGTGACATGTCCAAAGATCCAGCAAAGATCCTCAGAAATTTTACAAACAATGACCTGAAATTATTTTCAAAACCAGCATATCGGCTTTCCGTATCCTGCTTTTAAGATCTTCAAGTATACTTTTCAAAACTATCATTATCGCTGCTCTGGATTTAAATAAACTTCTAAAGAACAATTTTGTTTAGGAACACGTTTAGGGCTCTAATGTTGGATAATTCATTATTGTCTTGTGTGAGGTAAACAGTGTAAAGAATTTTTTTTTTTAAACTAACTGAACTCGTAAAGCTTTCAGGTTGACCGCAGGAAACCACCCAGGCCCTAAGTAGGAGTCGAACCCACGACCTCCAGTTTAGTAGGCTGCGCATTATTTATTCGCCTACGAAGGCAAAGACGAACGAGAAGATCTTGCACTCTATTTCATTTCCTTAAAGAAACGCAATATCCCAAACTCTTCTCTATTTGACGTAAAGTAAATTTGTCCGTTTCAGTGGCATTAGCGGCCTACTAAGTGGAGCGGTTCACATTCCTTGTATGTTCAAGGCCAATCACTTCGCCAATAGCATTTGGCTACCACTGAGATATAAACGACACATATTGAGCCATATAAAAACGTTATGATAAGTAGCTCTGCATTTATTATTGACGGATATACTTGTATGTCTTTGAAAATATATTTTTGAAGTTCATGTATTTGTAAGCAATCGTATTTTAATTACTTTTCATTCTAATTGTGTTTATTAGTAGCAGTGCTTTTAAATGAATTTGTATTTCTTTCCAATGTAATGCATTTTGAATTACCTAATTAAACTTGACTGAGTAAGTGATAAGGCAAACAATTCCAAATTAGATGAGCGAAATAAATTTGTGCGAATAGTTTGATAATTATCAAACTTATCGCAATCAAATAAGAGAGACGGAAAATGAATCTGAATAGCTATTAGCTCATAAGTGCAAATGATGTGGAAGTGTATAATGAAAGCCCATACAGCTTTTGCTTCTATACAAACATCTTAACTGGTTCATAGCGCTTCGATTGGGTGAGAAACATTAGAACATGAGCCAAGCAGCTATTGCTTAATCTTTAAAGGAAAGCTGTCGCAAAGTTGGCTGCTGTCATTTTATTAGAAATAGAAACGGGTGTTTCTCTATAAAAGAATTTAGACTTTCTCTCGTTCTATGAGCTGCATGCACATACGAGTTCATACATATCATCGCTTTATAATTTAGCAGAGAGGAGCACTGGAAAATTTACTTTGTTTGCTGCTATTAATTAAGATCACATAAAGTAATTGTAGTTTTTTGTTTTTATTTTGCTGATAACATCTAGAATCAAGTAAATAACAACTTAGATTAAATAAAATGTAAAGAAGTTGGTATAATTTTTATAAAGCAGTATAAAACAAAATCACTACAGTTAACGATAACGTAGTAATCAAGCCCTTGGCAAATGATAATTGTTTACGTATCTATTTCTAAGGCCGTGGATCGATCTCACTTCACTGCATCTTAGACCGATTACATTTGACATTTATCAAACGAACTATGCTTTCTTAAGGAATTTGTAATACCATGAAATAAAATTGGTATTTTGTTATTCGTGAGAATTGCAATTTTGCCTTCTCAGCCTGCTTTCTACAATTATATTTATAAATATCTCCCAACCCTAAAACTATGCACCATATTTTTATCGTATTTATTATATTTAAGCATGCACAGTACAGTTGCAGAATTGATTATGGCGTTAAAATTTAATTATGGGCACGAGTAGTAGTTTGTTTGCAACTTGACCTTTTAACTAATTGCAGCTGGAGGAAAGGGCATGGTCGGGCTGTCCAAAACTATGAAGTAATCATTGTTGAATTGTATTTAGTTCAAATTCATTGGATGACAATGCATTCGCTTTATATGCACCGTGGTGCAGCAAACGCATATTATTATACACATACATATTAGTATTTGTAAACTTTAGGTATCTGACATAGAAAGCTTGCTCGATAATGTGATTGATTGTCCATATTTCCTTTTAATACACATACATTCTTTTTTCAATAATGAAATTTTTCCATTTTTCTTTATAGCTTTAACCGCTCAAGCTCTACATAATTCAAAAGTAACAGATTTCAAATCACGTTTATCCGTAACAGAGTTTGTAAGACGTAGCGCGAACGTAGGATCGCCCTTAACCATAAACACAAACGCCGATCTACTAGATTTACAGCATCAACAACAACAAGCAGCTCATCATTACCAGCAACAGCAACAACGCTCAATAACGGCTGCCACAACAAATATGCCTGAAGTATTGCATGCAGGAGGCGTTAATAGTCTGAATACAGGAAAATATCATCACAACAGTAATCATCAAACGCTGGCACCTGTAACAGCAGCTGCAGCTGCTGCCGCCATGGCCATGAATTCAGTGCGTATGTCAACCATATCGCCGACACTCTCAATGAATGGCAGCTCTAATGAAGCCACAAATAGTAAGTTTTATAACTTTTTCAAATGAACTTTTCGAAGATTGTTAACTGATATGATTTTTATTACTATCGTTGCAACGTTTAGTGCACAGCCTTTCTATGTATAATGGTCCTGTCAGCCCTCAGTCTAGCGATTCTGGTCATAGCATGTCGGAAATGCACATTTCTAGGGATGGTAAATATGTCACGTTCAATGGCGAACACATGACCAAACAACAGGCGAATGCGGCTAAAGAATTATTTTCGCAACGAAAGCAACGTGAATTTACACCCGATTGCAAAAAGGATGACAGCTATTGGGATCGCCGCCGCCGTAACAACGAAGCGGCCAAAAGGAGCCGCGAGAAGAGACGCTACAATGATATGGTTCTGGAACAACGTGTAGTTGAATTGACCAAAGAAAACCATGTGCTTAAGGCCCAATTGGACGCAATTAAAGATAAATTTAATATATCTGGAGAGAATTTGGTCAGTGTTGAGCAAATTTTGGCTTCTCTGCCAACTAGCGAGCAGGTTTTAAGTATAACGAAGAGAGCCAAAATGGCAGCAAATGCTACGCCAACTCAGAACAACTTCAATTCGAATACCAATAACACCCTACTCTATAGTTCCTCCCAACAAACGCCAGCATCTCTTATGCAACAGAAAACAATGCCCGACGTTATGAGTTCTAACGATAAGATACAATCTCAATTAGCTATTAAGCCCAATGGTTTAAATGCAACGGTAACAACCCCTCCAACACCATCTTCATCAACATCTACAGCAGCTAACCTGCACTTAACTACAACTCATGGTAACAATCCGATGACACCAACCATCCAAGCAACTCAGACTTTGTATAATGCCGCCAATCCGGCTACCGCTGCTGCTTATAATGCAACAAGTTTAAATGAAAATATTACACCTCAACATCATGTCGTGACAGCGGCTGCTTCTACAACTGTTAACACACAACCGCCCACAAATTTACAAAATCTACACGTGCTTCAAGCCCTCAATCGCCGCTGTGATTTGGATAATTTAAGAAAAGTGGTTGCCGTAGTAGATGCCATGAATACAAATGTTGATTTGCCTTCCTCAGTAAGTGGCTTATATACAAATGCACAATCTGCAGCTCTTTATGCGGGTGCTGCCCAACATGTCAATCCATTATATGCCCAATTTAATAAAGAGGATCACGGCTATTTAACCGGCGCTGAAACTGCAGGAGCCAGCTCGAATGCCGGCGATTCAGTTACATCAACCTCAGCGCGGGCCACAGGCAGTGTTTTAAATCTTTCCAGGCGCGCCAGTACACCCACGCCCTATGAAAATTTACTTTCCTCAACTACCTCCTGTTCAAGGCTGTCGTCAATGTCATCGGCATCTTCATCTGGAGCTGTATCCGGTGATGACGATCATGAAGCCGACAATGAATTGCCAGAAGAAACACATGAACACAATCTCGCCAGTGCAACTACCAGTCCGTTAAGCACCGACACTAACAATTGCTTGCCGCTTAAATTAAGACACAAATCCCATTTGGGTGATAAAGATGCAGCAGCCAATGCCCTGCTTGCCTTGCAACACATTAAACAAGAGCCAATTAGCAGCAGGGCCTCACCACCTGCCTGGGCCGACAACTCTGGTGATAACAGCAGTGATGAAAGAGATTCGGGCATTTCTATACCAAGTCCCGAATGGACAGCTCAATTTCAAAGAAAAGTTCTGGGTGCAGGCAAAGATGCCTGCACTGCCTCAGCAGTAGTGACGGTATCCCCCACTGAAAGAGAACACATTTTAAAATCTCAATTGGCCCGCTTAGAATCAGAAGTTGCTACAATTAAGAACATGATGATTTACACATCAGATCAAAATTTGGTACAACAAGATCTTAAAATATAAGAGAAAAGTCACTTTCTTTCTTTCTCTTTTATATTGTTAAAACACACACATTTCTTATTCTGAAAACAGAATTCGAAGACAAACAATTTAATTTATTACTTTTGCATTAAGTACTTGTGATTGGTAGCTGGAATCGTCTTTTTTCGGTTTTCATATTTTCCATATTTTTCGTTTTTAAGGAGAGAGAGGATAGACAATAAATCTTTACAAACTATGCTTTAACCATCGCAAAAGAGGAAGAGAAAAATCTTTACTAATTAAATATCTTTAATTCTTATATGGGGTTTAAGATCTTATTAGGCCTCAGATCTCAATGTTTTTACTGAATAAACAATGACAGAAAACACTTTGATTTCAGTCAGTCGTTCGTAGATCACTTGAAAAGCGGTATTAAAAAATTACAACGCAAAATATTTTATAGTTGTGTAACAAAAATTAAAAAAAAAAAAATAATAAATAAATCAAAAAACTATGGGAATTCCATTATTGAATCATTGAAAGTGGTACATTCCCTTTAACTTATTATTTAATTAATACATCTTAAAGGAAAAGCAAAACAAAAAAAAAAAAAAAAATAAATAAATTTATATTATAGTATTTGTACAGAAAGGAAAACAGCAATGAATTAGATTAGATTTATTATACATACAAAAATATACTATATGTTTATGTTGTAATAAATATTGTAAGGAGCAAATTTTGTTAACGTTTTGCTACGAATTGTCTTTAATAACCCATTCTTAAGTTTCTTCTTTTTAAAGAATTTTTGAGTTTTTTCTATTATTCTAACACAATGTCCTCTTCGAAGCATACATAACTCAAATGAAAGGCTTAAAATTTGTCAAACTGCGTAAAAGTAAGACAAGTTTAAAGTTTCCTTATACATAAAGAATCATATAAATATATTTATTTGTAGCAGATACAAATAAAAATATAACTTGCACTAATTGAACCAGCATATTGTAGTAAAATATCTGAGTTTTCAATACAAGAAAATGTTTTATACCACAAACAAAACAAAAAAAAAAAAAAAAAAAAAATTAAATAAAAATAAAAATAATGCAATTGAAGCGAAATTTTAATATAAAATTATTCATAAATAAAAGAAAGCCTAAATACATATTTATATTTCTATACAATTTATATACATACAAGCGTAAAATTACTTCTAATGCTACTTTAAGTTTATCGTTATAATTTTATTGAGAGTTTTATATTAATAAACAAAAACTATGTAAAGTGTTATTAATGTAATGAAAATAAATATTTTTAATTAAATTTCTTTTAAAAGTATCACAAGAAGAAAAGAAACGACAAAAACTGATCGTTAGCTTTTTGAAAGTACTCGTATTTTCAGGTTGCCAATCAAAGTTTTCATATCCTGATTGGTGGATACGAGATGATGTTTTAAATGTTAATATTTATATAATCAGCAGTTTTCATTAAAAAATACAAAAAAATACAAAAAAAAAAAAAATATATATATATATATATATTGAATGCGTTTTATTTGTTAAGCAGCACATTAACTCGCTATTATCGGAGATCTTAAAGAAGTGATGCCAATATAATTAACTAAACAAAGTCTCTACTGAGGGAGTATAAAGTTTGAACCTTTTTCTATAAGCAACACTTCCGAGTGGCATGAATTTCTGCCATCAGGGAAGGAAAAAACCAACTCAACATGTAAAGCTTTCGCCTTGTCCTCGCGACAATATTATTTTAAGAAATATATCTGATTTGTTCAATGAAATACTAAGTAAAATATTTACTTGTTGCCTAATTAATTGATATTTTCAAGAACCCGAAACTACTTCTCATCCGTAAAAAGGAAATATTTTCCAGCATATTTTCGAAAATATGATACGTAAAAAAATAGTTGATTTTGCAGAGCAAAGCCACATCATAAACAGGGAACAGCTGTTGTAAAAAGGCTAAACAGCTGTTAAAAAAATTAAACGACTGTTTTTTCTCCAGTTTTGGTTATCTGTTTTTAAATAATTCTCACCGAGCAATAGGCGTGTGGATCTGATGTACTTTTGCTACTTCAACTTTTGCCGCTGAAAAACTGAAAGTACAGTTCTCGCTGGATTATCTCAGAGATCAGTGTTGTAGGCTAAAATTTCAGAATGCTTTACTACAAAGATTATTGCCCATGTTCTGAAAAACGCAGCGTTTTCAAATCGCTTACGGTTTTAAAAACGCAAAACGCATTTCGCTGTGTTCTGAAAACGAAACGATTTGCTGGCGTTTTGCTGTTTGTCGAAGTTTTGTTCGAATAATGAAAACATATGGTTTATCATAACAAAAAACAGAAACAAAGAAATAAATTTTAAATTAAAATGCCTACAGCGTTCTTGCTTGCTATATTGGCTTTGAAAAAGCTACAATCCAAAGCATTGTTAATTAAAAAAGGGACACTAAGGGATTTTTGCAATCCATTGGACATTCTGTACCAAGCGTAAGTACATACATACATACATATATAATTGCACAGAAGAATTTCAAATTTAATAGCATAGCTCCGCGCTTTAAGTTTCGTAGCTCTGTATAGGTTAAACAAAACTGCATTTTTAAGTAAACAATAGCAACCGACAATTGAAAAACTGAAGGAAAATTTTTATAGCATATTTTTAATTAAAATTGTGAAAAAATATTATAAGCTTTAGCTTAAATAAAGAGAAAATATATTAAATTTAAATTGTACATCATTTCCTTTTGTGTTTAAAGTGCAGTTTCAATAAAATAAGCCAGAACGCTTCAGTATGGTCTAGTGGTTTGAAAACGACAAATTTAAGCGATATGCGTTTTCCAGAACACCTCTTTGGCGTTTTAAAACCGAAAATTACAAATTTAAGCGTTATGCGTTTTTCAGAACATGGGCGTATAAAATTCATTTCGAAAACATGTACGCACGGTTGAGACACTGATCTCTTGTGAAATGTTTGAATACATCAACAAGAGAGCGACTGTTAAGAGAGTCGCAGTTAAGAGAGTTAACACTGAATATTGATTAAGTAATAGCAATATAAATGTGGGTAGAGAGCAAAAGGTAATCATCTCCTGCCATTCTGTGGTATTTTTTTTATTATTTATTTATGAATAATTATTTCGACAATTTGGAACGAAAAGTAATATTTATGAACCAATAACATGATTTTTTTAATTTTAATTTAAATGTATCATTCGCAGCAGCAGCAGCAGCATCGGAAGTATTTATTTTTTTTTTATTTATGGATGCTGTTCCAAAACTTTTGGTCCTGATAATAAAAAATTAGAAAATTAAAGATCTAGCAGAACTGGCTTCGTTTCACGGGCACATTTCAACATTGAACGCATTAGTTTAATGAAGCCAGTATCCTTTGGCTTTTCTAACCCACGCTGGATACGATTCTTCATAACGGCAATAAATTCTCGATTGCTCAGTTGGTTATCATCTAGAGCAAATAATTAAATACAAATCATTATAATGAGAAAGTAATAATTATTTATTTATGGCCACTTACTGTTGTCATCAAATATGGTGAAAACGACATCAATAACATGATCCGATAATTCGACCATGGCTACCGTTTTGGCAACATGTTTTAGAGTCACTTGATCAATAGAAGCCCCAGCAATGTGATAAAATGTTAAAGCCGTGTCTACATCGTTTATGTTGTTAAGAAAATGGAAAAAGTCCAAGTAGTCCTTCTTCGATATACCAAGGGAATGGTCGCGGAAGCGCCTCTTAACTCTCTTTAGCTTCCGTTGCTTCTTCTTAATCGTGTAGCCGGCATAAGCTAGCAAAAGTTCGGCAAAGTCAGCCTCAGTTATCATGCCATCTTCATTTGGAAATTTCCGCTCAAATTCTAAAGATAAAATCTCTCTTTGCAATTGTTGTTGGAAGTCCAAAAACTTTTGTATGGTCAACTTTTTATCCAAATTTGGACCAAAGAAGTATGTGGTCAAGGCGGAGTTCACACCCTGTATTTTTTGTTTTTTTTATTGTGTTTATTTTAAAATAATTTATTAATATAACTTTCATACGCATTATTTTATTTAAATTAATGTCAAACACTTAACTAAAACTCGTAAAAAAATTTATGAATGACTTTTTAGCAGAATGCCAAGCACTGTGCACAGTTTAATGCTAAAACATTATGAGAAAGATCGATTGATTAATGTAAATGAAATTAAAAACTACTTAAGATGAGCATGGCATGCGCTTTTGTTAAAAATGGCAGTGCGAAGATTGCAATCAAATAAAACAAAAAGCCAAAATAAAACTTAACAACCGAGTACCTTGGACTTTTAGCAATTATTTTACAAAAGATTAAGATTAATAAGAATTAGGAAAAAATAGAAAGTAGTAGTTGTTTAATAAAATATATACAGTTTTGTTTGTTGTTGTTGGTTGTTCAGAGACAGAAATATTAGAAGTTCGTTTGATGAAGAACTCACCTTAAATGTATTTCCCGTATTGGCGTGGTCGCGGTGACGGCTGCCAATACTAGTCTGTTGCCTTACAAGTGTAGCAACCATTTCAAATTCTTCGCAATCAACATCACCGTCACCATTCAAATCGAACATTTGAAAGGCAATTTCAAAATGGCGTCGTGAGGCTAAAAGTGAATTTAAAAACATGATCAAGTAATTAAAACGCTACTAACGATACAACTTCAAAAACAAATTGTTTATTCTAAAATATGTAAGTTCCGATTGAGGGTAATTATACCAGGTAGCAGTGATCCCATATTGACAGGGTTTTATTATAAAAATATTGGTTTGAATCATCCTTCTGAGGACTCTTTAGTTAAGTATATATTATATATTCACTTCCAGCCACTTTTCCACCTTGTATAATAAGTTCCATCATTAGCAGAATATGTATAAAATAATATGTAATTAGGAGGGGGTGGGCCTATTTCTCATATATGTTAGACACTTGGCGGAGTTAATGTGCATTAGTAGCCTTAAGGCCTTGTTTGACTATCTCACACACTCGAACGCGGCATTCACACGAAAGTGATATCAAGTCATATCCTTATAGTTGAAATTAAATAAAAATGGCGTTTATAGTGCTACATCAGATTAACAATGTATTACGAAAACATATGTTTTGTTTGTTACATACAGACAAAGTAATTTATTCATTAGTAATTTATTTATTTAGCATGTTACCATACTAATTTCAACTATAAATAAAAGTTTAATAATAATATACTCTATGCACTTTTTGGTTGCTTTTGGCCTTCAGCCGCTTGAAAATTTAAAATTTTCAAAAGCTTTTGCAAGTGGTATTCCACTGTGATGAAAATAGCACGGTTTTAGATTACACTATAATACTTGTTCATAATACATGCCAAATTAGACATGTGTTAATACTGTGTGGGATAGTGAAACAAGGCATTCAGCAGTCTTAATTCGAATTAACTCCACTCCAATATGCATTTAGATTAAAGTTAATGCACAAAATCAATCTGCATTTATACTGCATTTAGCTGTTTCAATATGGCAATACCGTCAACAATCAATCACCTGTCTGTCGGCAAATTGTTTACAATTAAAAAATACAAATTGTTTTTGTTTTCAGCAAAACAAAAAAAAAATTTTAAAATTTAAAAGCATTTGTTCAATTTTAAGATTTCCATATTAGCCTCATATTAGTGTCCACAATTGTTGGAAAGCCCTTCTTTTCCATGCCGTCGAGGTGTTACGTAATTATGTTGTCATCCATCGTAAGCACGTCACACTCCCAAAAAGGCTCTCGCGGGTTTTTAAAAAATAACCTTTAAATTATATTCAACATGATGAGATAATATTAAGCCTTCAAATTTCCACTGTTGCCTTTATCTTAATTCAGAGTGTCCAACTGCGATTCCAACTTGTAGCAACACGTACAGATTTTTGCCTACATGTGTATGAACAATTTTTACATTCTGGAGTAGTTTCAATTTCACTTTCTGATTTTTCACGATTAGCATAGCTCACTCTCAATCGTATTTTCTGCTTTCTATTCATTTGATCTCGATGTAAATTCAAACAAAAATTAATAAAAAACAAACAGCTGTTTACTAAATGCAGAAACTGTCGTGTGTCAGGCTAAAATTTTAATTCAAATTAGAAAGATTTTAATGCACATTAACTCTTTCGTGTGTCTACCCTAATAGATGTTTAGTTGCAGTTCAATACACCTTTGGGCAATCAAATAAAGGCATGAGTTTAGATAAGTTCAAGGAAAGTTTTTTTTATGTATTTTATCTAAACATATCAAGCCTGACGTTAAGATCATACGGCCTACCCGAGAGTAACCGAAGAAGGTAAGTGTTTGAGAGCCTGCACATCTCTTTTCAAGTCATATTATATGTCTAGTTAAAGATTACACAATAATATTTTATAATCCGAAATTATATAAGGAGCAGAGGATAAGGCTCCGAAAACAAGTTAAGAATGGCCCCTTTTTGTAAAAGCCCTGAATTTATATTTGCAACCTCACAAAATGCACTAACCGAGTCTGCCCTTTCGGTAATGGGTGTGACATTTAGTCTAAATGCTTACCCAAGAGTCCGAAACATGGACGTTAAAAACCTTCTTAATTTTCCATTTCAATTCTTTGACTTAGTTTTCATTTTTCTTTTACAAGTTGTTTTTTTTTTTTGGTGCAGCGATCTAAAGAGAGTAAGTTTAACCCTCCCTCCGTGCAGTTACAAATTCTTCTTACCCTTTTTCTACTGGCGCATACTTTTTTTTAATAGTGTGTTTCCACTATCGCATATTCGAGTCGAATTGAGCAAAACATGTCAAACAATTTCCGTTACTCCGAAAGTTGCTCCGTCTTCCAGCTTTCGAAGTCAATACTCTAAAGAGAATTTAAGTAATTTTGTTTTGTGAATATTTTCCTGGGTGGCAAATTCAATTTCAACAATGATTACAATTTTGATAATTCATTATTTAATTGTCATTGGTCGCCGTAGAAGCTTTCCATAACTTTCCAAACTTTCATAATTGCTTGAAAACTAAAAGGATTAAGAATAGAATGAAAGGCCGAATAGAATGAAAGAAAATTTTGTTAATTTATAATTTTAAGAGTTTCTTATAATTTCAAAATGAATTATTTATAAAAGCATTTATTTTTGTTTTTTTTTGGCTTTCCAAGACCAGCCCTCAGGACACAGCCCGTGATCATGCAATGCATGAATGGGGCACCGGTCTACAGTAAGCGGAGTACTTTTTTCCCGTATTTCATCGGGAAAGTAGAAACAATTACTAAAATGCTGCCAAATGACAGCTTTAACGCCGTATGAATCGACACCAATTGGCTGGTCTGAGGTTTTCCTTGTGTGAACCTTTCTCATGCGCAGTTATCACAGTGATTGCGCGCGAACAGTTAATATTCAATCTATTTGGTCGAAATGAGGAATATTATGATTCAATTTAAGTTTTAAAATTAAAAATTCAGAAATAAATCTTTAATGTTAAGTGACCAGTGAGGACTATTTCTGCGCCATTTATCTACAACACGGCGTGTTGAAGCAGTCCAGCTAAATTTAACACCTTCAACCATGTATCGCTATCGGACTTTATGACTAGACCAAACTCAAATATAAATGTATTCCTTTGCAATTTCTAACTCACTAGTCATGGATAAAAAGTATTGGAAATGTAATCCATTTCAGAGACGCTGACTTGCTTCAACCACATTCATAGTGCTTGCTGTTTTCATTATGTTTGATACATGAAAAATTTTGGAAAAGCACCTCGGGTTTCGGCAACGCACTTTAATACATTTTTAAAGATTTCTCTCTGAATTGAATATTGACTGTTCTCGCCCAATCACTGCTCAAAGTCCTCACAAGAAAACTCGCCGACCAGCCAATAATTAATTTATCTTTTCAATCGGTAATTTAACTGAAAGAATTGAGACAGAATAATTCAACGTACTCCATTCTGCTTTACTATAAATAAAAAAATTAAAAATTGAATTTAACGGAAGTTTCAAGTCGGCCAAATGAAAACAAAATTGAATGCATACAAGTAAAGAGACAAAGTCGCAAACAGTTATAAGCAGAGTAAGTCTGATAAAGTGGAATAATCAAAACAATATGTGAAGGAAAACAAATAGCAATAGATGCCCCACTTGATGACAACCAACGACAACTAAACTGTGGAATTAATAAAAATTAACGCGTGCGTATTTCGCATTGACTCTCCCTATTGACAGGCAAGAGGAAAAACGCGCCAGGACTTTCACAACAACATTTGTAAATCTTTAAAATCTTTTGAAGCAGTTAACAGTAAACATTCAGCATTTAACTCGTAAGGAGCGGTAGCTGGCAAGTTAAGCCTGCATTCGAATGCTCGAAGCAAAGGAAACGATATAATAATAATAATAATAATAAAAAACAAGTAGTGAGTAAAACTAGAGGAATTTATGGAGTACAGACAAAATCATACACACTCATACATACATACATCCATACACATATATAACTGTGTAGGCGTGTATGTACGCAAATGTTTAAATTGTTAATTAAAACTTTTCCCCCAACAAATATAAATATTCATATAAAAAAAATACCACTTTGCCCCTTTCCACTCTCGATTCAAAAATCGTTCCGTCCAGCAAAATTAAGGCTGTGGAGGGGAAAAGCAAAGGATAACTTTAATTCAATTGCGAGTGTAATATATTTTCTTAACAAGAAAACCGAAATAACACGTCAAGTTGTAATCCAATAAAATAATCAAGTTCAAAATAGTTTTTAGCCTTGTGACCACCCCCTCCTCTGAAAGATTACGTGGTTGAGTGCGTAAATGCTCGTTTAAGGGAAATTATTATAATTAAAATTAAAAAAAAGGCTTCAAGTTGCCTTCATGGGAGAAAAATTTTTTTTGCGGGTACGAGTGGATGCATGAGTTTGTGTGTGTTGTGCATACATATGTATGCGAATAGTCGATGGGCATTCAACAAGGTGTTTATTGCTTCCTTTTTTATCATTACGCCCTAGTTTCTTTTACTTTTTCCTTGTTCTTTTTGTTTTTACGTCATCAGAACAGGCATGTGTTGCCAAGTGAAGTGGCGTTATTTAAAGACGGCAGCAGTAGTAATTTTTTCTCAATTTTTTTCCCTTTTGGGTTGTAATTTACCCTCCTTAGCATGGAAGGCAAACTACAGGAAGCTGTTTTGCACTGCAACGATCAGGAATTTCAGAATTTTAGCGGCACTCCACAAGTGACATCCTTTCGAGTGCTAATTCATATTAAGCATCATAAATCTTTTCCAATAACGTTCAACTTAGTTGTCTCGGTAATAAATTAGGCCGCAACAAGGTAATGAGCAACAACGGACGACAATGTGTATATACAAAAGCAATACGGCGACAATTTTGAATTTATTAATTTTCTTAGAAATGTTAATTTAAAGTTAAATAAGCAAAAGTGAAACATTAGGGCATTCAGGGGAAGACTTTTCATTTTATCCTTAAAACTTTGGGAAATATTGTATTCATTATTAGACGGCTTTTGCTTTATTTCATAACCTCTACTATTAATATTTTTCTCCGCAAAAAATATTTCATCCTTCGTGTACAGAATCATTCATCATAAAGAAGAATATGGTTGCTTTAATTTTCTTTTTATGGCAAACGAGGTAACACTCAGGTTTTGAGCCAGGCAGCTCATTATAACATTTCTTTAATTTACGGAACCCTTTTCACATTATAAGGCGAGGCACATACACATCAGTTTAGTTTAGAATTTTTATGGTTACTTCTGTACGTCATTCAACTTTTCATATCTCACACTCGTTTCTCGATTTTTGCCGTCCAGTAAAATTAAAAGTATGAACACAACCCCTCCTTCTATTGAGTAATTCTGTGTATAAGGTAGCCAATGAACTTGTTGAAATGAATTAGTTTAAAGGAAACTTGAGTTTGGTGAAATGTCAAAGACCAGTAATATTGGATGCAACCGCAGTCATTCACATAGAAATTGGCTTGAAGAGGGTTCCTATGTTGTTCGACAATCCTGCGGGTTGAAAAAAGTTCACCAAACCAAACACTTTATTATGTCGTATTTATTTATCGGCAAAATTGTTTCCCAGCCCTCAAATATCTACTCAATCTCAGCCATTGGCATCTAAGACCGTAACGTCCTACATTCCCTTCTTCACATTGCCGAATTATACAGTAATTTTGTAAAAATTTCCGAAAGTAGTTGCAATGTCACACTATTTCATGTACATTAAAATCATTTCCATTAAAACTAATTCCCCCTAAAAAAATATTCAATATGCTTGGACTGAATATGGAGAATTTTTCTTTTGTTCAATTCCTCTTAGAATCCAAAATTTCAGTTGCTGCCAGCGTAAGAGATTTAGGAGACAATGTTAATACGCCTGTGCTATGGCAGACGGTTACAAGTTTCCTTAAAACTTATTGCCTGCATATTGATTGCCGTATTTTATTTTGGTTTCTTATTCCGCGAATCGTTGAATGCCTTCGAACAGAACAAGGACAAAGCCGATGCTGCAGCGGCCGCAGTTGGCTGGATTCAAAGCAATAAAGTAGAGGTGATTTGTGTGTTTTTTGATTTGCTCTTAACGTTAAACCATTTATTCTTCTTCTTAGTCAAAAATTTCTTTTCTTGGTGTAAAACACTACCAGAAGGAAACTCCAGCGAAGGCAGATGATAATGCCGGCATAAAAACAACTTCAACTCCTGCCATTGCCACAAGTACTTTAAATCCAGTTTATGAATATTCTGAGGAAATTCATACTGCCACCGAAAAGGATTTGAAAAAACGTTATCTGCTCGCGCAACAAGTTTGCAAGAAATATAATTTGCAAGCGATTTACCCACCGAATCCGCGCGAATTTTTCATTTCACCTGGTCACAATTTAGTATGGTGCAATGTTTTTAAAGCCGCCAGCAGCACTTGGATGTATTACTTTAATATTTTGGGTACGTATTTTTTGATTTATTTCAAAAGTGGAATTTAATTGCATTTCCTCATTTCTATTAGCCGAGCGATAAAAGTGGAATTTTTATCTCGAGGGGAATTAATATCAAAAGCATTTTAAACAATTTACATGTAAAGTTTTGTTGTGAACAATTGTACAATCCATAATGGATGTAGGGTGTACATGTTTGTATTACCAGAAGGCATATCATTCGATTATTTGAGAGGTAAAAATTCGGGTTTCATACTTTTCCTTTCACAATGAATACTTATAGATTTCTTTTATTCAATTTCAATTTAATTTCGTTTGGAAAATTTGTTTACAATTTTAAATATATTTTTTAAAGGCAAATACAAATGATTTTGCTATCAGTAACATTTAGAGGGCACTTCGAAAGCAACAAAATCGAAGGATTCAGCTGACTAAAGCTTGTTTTAAAAGCTTCTACAGGAGTAGAAAATAGAAAAGAAATTTACAAATTTTAGTTCATTAACAAAAAAAAAAAAAAAAACAAACTTACTAACAAGCCTACAAATTTACCGAAAAAAATATTCGTAATAGATGATCGTGTTTTAACGTATTAAAATATATGAAAAGAAAACCATAAAAAAAATCGGAAGCCTGCAGGCAAATTCTTGAAAAAAAAATTTTTTTTCTCACAAAAACTAAAAAATTGATAAAAATATAATAAAAGCAGGATACTGTTAAATTGAGCTCACACGATCAAGAACTTTTACAAGTTTCAATTCACTCACAAATTCATTTATGCCTTTAAAATGCTTTTCAAATTTGCTTTCACTTTCCCATTGAGTGTTTCAATTTGTTTTCATCATGATATCTTAAAGGACATTGATTTGAAGCTTCGTGCAGTCTACGGCAGAGCTGGCAATTTTTGTAAATTTTGAGAAGCAAAAAAAAAAAAATTTTATTTTAAAAAATATTTCAAACTGAAATTATTTTTCATTATGAGCCCCTGCATAATTTGTTGTTTGCAATTAAGAAACTCTCACAGCAAAATTAGTTTTCCACAAAAAAAGATAACAAGATAAACAAATTATTCTAATTGAAAGACTGTAAAGACGTAAAGAGAAGATAATTAAGAATAAGAAGATATGGAGCAACGGTTTCTTTCTGACGAATGCGTCGAACTGCTAAAGCTCCGTCGTTTTGCCACTCGCCTTTAATTTTTTCCTAAAAACATTTTCGCATTTATTTAAAGGAATGTCTGGTATTAAAAATGTAATAAAATGGTGCTGCGCATGTGCTAGATGTCGTTACCTCAATGTAAGAAAGTTAAAATATTAATTCATAAAACCTTTAATCCCATTTACAGGAGGCTACGATATCAAATATCTGCAGCGCACTGAATTTCAACCGCTTGAATTGGCGCGCAAACGATTTCCGAGACCTTACATGCAAGATTTGGCAGACGCTCTATCATCTTCACTTTCCTTCCTGTTTGTTCGTGATCCCTTCGAAAGAATTTTATCGGGTTACCGTAATAAATTGGAGGGTGGTAAGAATACATACTACAAGACTCTGGCCCGACGAATTGTCAACAGATTTCGTAAGCATCCTATAGCGGGCGGCGGTCGTGGTAAATCCGGACCCACATTCAATGAATTTATACAATATTTAATTGAACAACACGAGCAAGGCCAGATATTTGACGAACACTGGTCACCAATTTACAGTTTTTGCACACCGTGCAGCATCAATTTTACAATCATAGGAAAAGTGGAGACATTCAACAGAGATTCAGAATTTATTATAAGACAAGCCGGCTTGGAATCTCTACTGCTGGGTAAATTGCCTAAAACTTTAACCAGAAAGATCGGCAACTTATCCAAGGGAGCAAAAACCAATAATTCTCTGGAAAGGTACGCATCTTTCGCTTTAGAAATGTGACCAACATTTTCTTATAACCTCGACCACTTTTAGATATTTTTCAGAAATTAACCGCTCAACTCTAGACCAATTATTAAAAATCTACAAATTAGATTTCGAACTTTTCGATTACGATTACAACAAATATTATAAGTATGTAGTAACAGATCCAGAGCACATATTGCCAACAACATTAAAAGCTCAAGAAAACTCAACTACAGCAAAAACTTAAAATCAAGTGAAAAGTGTAACAAATTACAAATATTAAATATTTTCATAAATTTTTATTAAAACCAACTACGCCCACCCAAGTACCTCTCTTCAAAAACAACAAATATTTATAAATACTAATTGAAAAAAAAACAAAAACAACAAAAACAAAAACAAAAAAAAGTTCACAATTCACATTTTTTCAACAAAAGCCAAATTAAAAGTTTTCCAAAATTTAACTGTTTACAATTCAACACGATAAAAACAAACAAGGCCAAAGACTAATATTAGTTATAAAGTTTTCCACACATACACACACACTCACTTGGAATACGTTTTATTATAATTGCCATGTACTAATTTTTGATAATTATATAAAATATAATTTTAGTTAGAAAGGAAAAATTTGCTAATTTATTACCGAATTTAATTTATAAATCTTCAAATGCATTTATAATTTGAATGAAAAGCAAATTGTTTAAATCTATTTTACAAATATTATTATACTCGTACAATTAATGTGATGTTATTTAACAAAAATATAAAACCAAAACCAAAACCAAAAACAAAAACAAAAACACAACGTTCTTATTAAACTTATTATTAAGATAAATTATTAAATTTATTCCATCTATTTCGATGAATTTACTGTACTTTATGATATTTAATAAAATTTAATAAAACAAAAAAAATCTAAAATAATAAAATATATATATATATATATCTATACATAAATTGAATTATTCCCGTCATTATAAAGAAGGCAAATCGCATTAATGCAAAAGTGAAAGATTTTTCACACATCAACTTTAAATAGTAACTTTGACCGCAAGAAAAAGTCTTTGTGCCATGCAAATCAAAGACGGCCATTGAAACGACATAAGCCAAAAAAAGGAAAGGGAAAAAAAGCTTTTCCTTTAATCGATGCTGAACTGCGTTGGCACTTAACATGAATGAGACTGTCTTATTTAATCAGCCTTATCGTAAAACAAATTTGAAATGTTTGTCTCCATGTTGTTTTGATTTCGCTCGCAGGAAAAATGGCGATAGTGACATACCCCATAATTTTTTCCCTGAGCCAGTTTCATGTAAAAATATAATGTGAATTAATGTAGTTGCAATTAGAATAAAGGGTATAATAAAGTGGAAAGTGAAAAATCGTGTTAAAGTTGCATTATCTACTGCAAATCCTAATCATACTCATTGAACTAAGTCAATTCCTAAGTATGGGATTGCTGATAATAAATTTGTAATTACTGTAGCTCCTCAAAATGATATTTGTCCTCAGGGTAATACATAGCCTATAAAAGCTGTTCCTATAGTTAAAAATACAATAATTAAAATTCCCTGAGAGCAGGGAAAAAATTATCTGGTTTTGTGTATCTTATAAAACCTTTTTTCATTGTTAAGGGAAGAATACCAATTACTTAAATTGGAAATAACTAATAAACTGTTTAGCATCGAAGCGGCTCCAAAACAAAATGATATAAACAAATAAATGGGAAAAGGGGGAATATTCACGACAGGGGAAAATTGTTTGTGAAATTTCTCAAATTATTATATTCGATTGAATTACATCAATTGTTTATGATCGCAAGTGTGTCAGAACAGAGTAAATTCGGAGGGAATGATATTTCACGATATACAAACAAGCAACGAATCAATACGAATATTGTGAGTACTCTTCCAGATACATATTTAAAAGGGGTTTAATTAAAAAAATAAATATATAAATTTAAATTATTAAGTTTTAATCCTAATTTTGAAAGAGGAAAAGTTAATCAGCTCCTGCCATTCTCATTCTCATTTGCATTTAAATAAAACATATTAATCTCATTGTATTGTATTTCTTATGTTGTCATCTGAGTTCACTTTCTAACTTAAAAAGTTTTCTCAGAATTTATTAAACCCAATTTAAATATGTTTTTATCCTATTCAACTAATTATTATTCAACGTCGTTTGCATTTCAGCTCAATACAAGCGGAACATAAAAACTCATCGCAATGAAACGAAAACTACGATGTAATTTTGTTTTTGATAACGACAAATAATTTAACTTATTAATTTCTTAGCAAATGACAGTGTTCTTTCACATATTGGCTAAAATATAATTTTCAATTTCTTTCCACAATTTGAAAATGTTCAAATCCGAATTTTGTACAATCAAAGTTGTAGTTTACAGTTTAAAATAAGAAATTATTGTTTAAGGCACTTGTGGAGAATTACTTGAAAATGCTTTAAAAATTTTACTTACTTGACAAGACAGTCAGCAAGAAAATGTAATCCGAAAACGTAATTAAACCATATGAGCCCAATTTATAGAAGATGCTATTCTTTTCCAGATGTAAATTTAAACACTCGCCCACAGACTGTAATAAAGTAGTAAAAAAATTGTTATTAAAAAGGTATATATGAATTATTTTTTGTATTAACAAGACAGAGAAAAATATTTTTATTCAAAATATACAATTTTCCTTAAAAATGGAGTTCTAAAATATACCTTTCCAGAGACTTGCTTTACATGTTTATTATAAAAAAGTAAAAATTAAAATGGTTTGATATGATTAGTTTAGTAAGTTTAATATTTATTTTCTTGTTATCCAGCTCACCTTGGGATCGTAACGACGATATTGGTCAAGACCCAAACCTGCAAAAAGGATGAAACAGACAAATAATGTACCATAAATCATTTTAATTAGCTCTACTAGTGGTTGCTTAATATGTATGTTAACGTACCCTCTGGCTGTTTTATACCGGGTGTCATACTTGTTAAAAAGTCAGATGGAGTCATAAAGATTTCATGACGATCATCTGATGTTGGTACTTGTATTGTTGCGAAATAACGAAACACCTTATCAGGTGTTGAAAATTGGCGAATACGATTTTCATACTCAATTATCTAGATTCGAATTGAAAGTTGTGTTAAAAAGTATTTTAATTCAGAAAATAATTCGTAACATATTTCAAATCAACTTAAGCAAATATAGACAAATGAACAAATTAAAATTAACACAAGTACGCCAGAGTTATTAAAAATTAAGCAAAAAGTAAAACTGAAATTATAAATAAAATGTAGAATCTATTTCAAAATGGACCGCTTTTCTTCGAAACAGAAAATTGTTATTTTGTTGGTTTTTTTTCACCAGAAACAAAACATTCATTCTTTTATTAACTTCTAGCTAATTTTAACCGTTGACAGGACGATATAAGCTTTGCAGATAATAGAAATAATTAAAAACAACAATTATGTTATAACAAATAACATAATATATATAATTTATAATATATGTAATTTCTTTCAATTATAGTGTATAATTGAAAGTTAATGAAATATGAATTTTTGTCCTTTTTGGAATAGACGATTCCTTTATAAAGTAGGCAAAAAAAAAAAAAAAAAACGAAACGTCGGAAAAGGAATAATAAAAACCGTGAGCCAAATTAGCTAATATATGATAAAAGAATTAAAAAATTATTATGTTAATTTGGTCTTATCGCTGTAGTGTGTGCAGTGAAATTTGAAAGTTCCTACACAGATATCGTAAATAAATATCGTAAACTTTGAAAACATATTCGAATAAATTACAGGATTGTACAATTTGAATTCGCTTTGATTACAAGTCTCACTTGTTTATATTTGCAGCTCCGTCTGCATTTTGAAATAGTTTCAGTAAAAACTAAAAATTTACCCTCTGGTTGTTTAATTCCTGGATAGATGGAACGTAAAAAATCATCTGGCGTCATACAAACAGTTGTGTCGTGTAGTGTCGTCAATCGCACAGTGGCAAAATAACGAAATATTTTATCTGGTGTGGAAAATTGTCGGATACGATTTTCATATTCAATAATCTTCAAATCATAATTACAAAAACAAAAAAAAATAAAATAAAATAACATTCATATAAAAACGTACCAATTAGAATTATATAAAAAATTAAATAATTGCATACTTTTCTCTCGCGGAAACCAACTTTTTCCCTTTCCGCCTTAACACTTCTGCCAGCTTGTTCGCTCAGTGACTTTTCATCATCGGTTTCGCTTCCACTTTCCGAGTCTGTATCACGTTTACCATCTTTACTTTTCCTCTCCTCTTTTATCCTCTTTCGAACCTTTTTCTCCATTTCTGCGTTATCGATGCCGGCATCCGCATCTACTTTAGGCATAATCCATTTTTTTAATCTATGAAAGCAAAAGAAATAAAAAAAAAAAATCATTAAGTTGGCTACAAGTTAGATATTCCACCAAACTTACTTCCTCCAATCTACTATACAGATAATAAACACTGCTAACAGAATAGAATGATAGATCTTCGTAAAGCGAGGGACTATTTCTTTTTGGTGGCCAAATCTTTTATGACCTCTGCTACCAAAAGGAGTTTCGACTAAATCGTATTGGTTTACACTTTTGTGCACGGCTGGTATAATCCCAATAAAATTATTCACACCTTTTTGAGGTTTAATTAATTGGCGCGCTATTAAAGCCCCACATTGTCTTAAAATAGACATTTTTGGATGACCAAATAAAAATCCAGTCTCTCCAGTAACTGAAAGTACAGGATCAAATTACAAATAAAACGCATTTATATAAATTATTTCAATTTGGCACGCAATTTTAAATTGAATCCCAACAAGATATTCTACAATTTAAAATTGTATTTTATTATATTTTACTTTTGCTATTTCCGCACGAATGTTTTATTTCTATAGATTTTTCTGCTTTCAGATTAATTCCCAATAAATATGAAACAGCTGTAACATAATCGTTGCCAACTATTTGTAATTACATAAGTGCTCTGCTTACAGCTGACAGTGTGACCGTAGTGATAACTGATTTTTATACAGATAGTTGAAATCCGTCTACATCTAGTTGATGTAATCGGAAGAATTAAAAAATATTCATTAGAGTTATTTAAGTATTTATTAATGTAACGCTTTAGGTTTAATTTTAAATAATATTGCACAAATTTTATAAATAAATTATATAAAATATTATAATTTATTTATATATAATATATTTATTTTATAATTATATAAATTATATTCGTTATAATTCAAAAATCGGAAGTACAATCAATCAATTCTTTGATTTTTGATTTTTTTTTTACTTGAAGTGCAAAATATATACTGAAAGAACTTTTCAGAATAACAGTATTCTTACTTTCATCAGGCATCTATAAAGTGGTTTAACTAACATTGAAAATGATTTTTATTTTATAAAATTGGCTTAATATACAAATGTTACAAGCTAATAAGGTGCCGATGTATGGGAATTCATTGTCAAGTACTACAATAATTAAATCCAATTATTGATTATAAAAAACTCTTAATTAAATCGGCTTTGAAAAAAGTTAGTCATACATAAATATGTATAATGAAATGTGATGAACTACCGTTGACACTACGTGGTATATTCTACTGAAAAGGTATTAGTTAAAAGAAATCTCAGTTGTTGTTTAGTAAGTTCCTTATTGTTCCAAAAGACAATCATCATTTTTCTATAAATGACATCGTTAGAAGATTTAAAAAAAATTGATTTCATTGGCTACTTACGGCATTGCTTTACTATCCCACGAATACCACTTGCAAAAGTTCTTGAAAATTTTCATAAAATGATAGATTTCGCCTGATCAGGGTTGATTTTACTTTATTGATCTGAACGAAGAAAAAATTATTCTTCATTATTATTACAATGAAGTAAAAGTTGCAAAAAGTTTAAAGTTTTATTTTTATAGTTATTTTTTTTTTAAATAAATTACTTTGTATGTAAGAAGCAATAAACATATGTTTTCGTAATACATTTAAAATATGGTGTAAAATTATAAACAAGGCCTTTAGATCAGGTGGATTTTAGCAGTTTACAAAACAAATTGAGGATAATTAATGTCAGTGAGAAAGTGCAAAATTAAAAAGGTCTTAACTTGAAGGCTGCAGTCTGTTGAAAGTTACAAAACAACCGGTTTTAAAAAGCTTCACTAATTGTCAGGCTAAAAAATGTAATTAATAACTTTGTACAAGATAGAGCGACAAAAAGTTATTGGTGAATGAGTTTTTTATGTGGCGTTCTTTTCAAATAACATGCACTCTGGTAGTACTTAGTCGTAGCACTATAATGATAACGCAGTGTTATAGTGGGTAATGTAGTGTGTATCTAAAATCAAAAACACTTTAAATTTAAAAAAAATTCTAAAAGTATATTTTATTTATTTAATTACTTAATATTACAATTACATGAATATAAATGTAATATGGGCCACACGACGTGCCCATAAAATAAAATAAAATACTAAAATTAATAAATACTGTTGATTTTTTGTTGAAAATCGTTATTATGAACTGCAACAAGTAAGAATTCATTAAAAAACCAATGTGGTGTCAATTTCAGTGTAATTAGATTGCCTGAGTGAATTTTGCAAATTTTTTTTAATGTTATGCAGTTTTGTTAGACACCTAAGAGGTGAATTATAATAAAAAGCTTTTAATCCTTTTAAAAGCAAAGTGTGTCGAAATTGCAAAATGTAGTATGTGATTTGCAAAGTCCGAAAAGAAATAAATTCTGCGCACGAATAGAAAAACGAAGTTTTCAATCAAATAAATTTTTATTAAATTTCCAGATTTTTAAAAAATGTTTAAAGTATGTTAACCAATTATTACCGAAATATTGGAAAAAAAATTGAAAAATAAAATTATATTGGAAAAGTAAAACAAGAAATGAATCAATAGTGAAATTAATTTTTTCTTGCACCAGTCTAAGGTAATGGATGCAACTTCGTTATGGGAAAATATTGAAATATTTGCTGATTACATGTTTTACTTATTATTAGTTATGAATTTTGTGAAATACATGAAATCAACTCCATACTTCATACTTCATAATTAATAAATTATTTATTTATTTCTATAAAAGGAGGAGTTGGCAAGTAGTTATTAAGTAAAAGTTTTTCTGCACAACTTTCTTCTACTTCTCTTGCATTTACCTCTTATCAAGCCACCAATACAGCATGAGACAGTAAAGCAGCGAAAATAGAAACTTGCCATGAGAAAACCTTTTTTGCGTTAAAAATTTCTCAAAAGGCATGAATTTCTAATGCCATGAATTTCTGATGCTTTGACAATTTGATGAAATAAGTGAAGTAAATGTGCAAAAGAAATTTGTAGGAAAAGGTGTTGAGCCGTGTATTTAATGAGCTACAATCGAATCCATGGAAAATTTGGGTTTAGAAACTTCCATCTAATATGGGCAGCGCAATGGAGTGTATTTCTCAATTCCTTTGCAGACATACCAATATATATAAAATGGTCCTTATTTGTTTATTATATTTTCGATTCACACAACGATTTTTTTAAAATTTTTATTTTCGTAACGAAGTTAACAAATTGTTAACAAAATATCGGGAAAATATTGAATCTGTTGTAACAATTATTTTACACCTGAACAAGCAATACGGAAGCGATTTCTTTCCAATTTCACTGTACACTTTACACAGTGGCATCACTTGAAGATGAACCGTTATTAGCACTCTTTGCATATATCATCCAGAAAATACACCAATGGCATTATAATGTGGATGGGAAATTTAGCAAAAATTACAGCTGACTAGAACCATGTTACGTAGTGTATTCCGTAACATTCGGAATATTTAATGTTGAATAAAAAATACGAATGACATAATGTTGGAAATATTTGTCAACATGTGAAGCTTGAATAGCTGGGACGGCAAAAAACAGCTGACGTAATCACTGTGGTGTCAAATCTAATGTTTTTCCACATAGCGGTGAATACATGAACAGGGGTGTGAAAATACAGCGGTGTATGTACTTTTATTTTATTATTACGTTACAAAAACAGCTGACGTAATCACTGTGGTGTCAAATCTAATGTTTTTCAGCATAGCGGTGAATACCGCGAACAGGGGTGTGAAAATAAAGCGATGTCTGTACTTTTATGTTATTATTACGTTACAAAAACAGCTGACGTAATCACTGTGGTGTCAAATCTATTGTTTTTCAACATAGCGGTGAATACCGTGAACAGGGGTGTGAAAATAAAGCGATGTCTGTACTTTTATGTTATTATTATATTCAAGTAATACAATTTTAGATAGAATCAACGTGTTTTCACAAGCATATAATATTTCTACGAAAGCAAAGGGGACTGCAAGGTTCGTCATAGTGCGATAGATTACGTTTACTTGCTAAGTTATAATTTAAGCTTTTAACTGTCTACGAAAGAAAGAGTTTTGCATCAGTTTACAGTGTGACTTTTATTGAGTATTTTGCATCTGAAGCAAGTAAGCAGTTAATAAATTATAAACATCTCGATATTAAGTTGTCTTCAACTTCTGCTGCCAACAGCCACTGTAAATGTTCTTCTACTTTGTTGTTGCAAAACATTTGAAATGCTTTTTGTGCGCTTTGAAAGAGTTGTTGAAATAGTTACGGACAAGTCTTATGAGTCATCGTCCCGTTTATGATCATGTTTGATTGGGAAATGTGCATCTCGTTGGTTGATGAAACAATAAATATTTATTGAATGGCTGCAATTAAACAAGTAGAACATTTTATTTGGATGTGCTTAATTTTTTAAATTCATTTTATTTTAACAGCAATGCTGGTAAAACTATTTCATGGAAAAAAAAGAAAAAGAAAATGTGCATGCGATATTTCTTTCTGTTTCACACAAAGATTTCATAATTGCTTAGCAATTTTGGCTTAAGCCGCAGTCACATTCCTTCTCCCAATGCGTTAACAAATGGGCAAAAATATTCGGCTGTTTTGCCACTGGGGGTACACATAATTTTTTTTTCTATCTCATTTTGGCAACGTCTCTGTTCTGTCTGTTCTGATGGCATTAAGATCAAATTTAGATACATACATACATTCTTGAGCTTGTCAATGAGATGGCGAAGAGGAATGGAGGCCATTCGATGCTATGCCGAACTGCGAAGCTGCTTTGTGTTGGACGTTTGAAAGAAAACATTTAAGAGAAAACTCTTTTCATGTAAAAGGGCTTATTATACAATTCGATATTCTGTAGAGCATTTTTGTTAGGCCAACCTTTTAGCTGTCCGATTAACTAGTTACATAGTTGGACCTCTTTTAGATAAACAAAGTTTATTTTGTTTAACTTTGTGTGACGTTTCATACAAAATTTCTTAAACAAAACTTTTCATGTCTGCACACCGAACAAACTTTAAAGCATAATTGAGACAACTTTGCCCAAACAATGGGAAATGTAATGTGTGCGTGCTGAACAAACTTGCTGCGAAAGACCTCGTTTAAACAGCCAAAAAGAAAAGATGACAACTGGTGTTGCCAATAGAGAGCGATATTTATCACAATGAACATTCAAAGAAATATTGTCTTAAGAAATGTAATGAAGCAAAGTTAGAATCTTCTTTTATTGAATAATAAACTAATCGAAAAGACTAACAAACTGTCAAATCTATAAAGAAAAAAATTGAATAAAAATCTTTAGAGCAAGTGCAGATAAAAGAGCCATTTTATATAAAGCTGCATTAGCAACACTGACATTTAACACTGGTTAAAACTATTCTTTATTATGTTTAATGCACTTATTATTAAAAGAATTTATGTATTTACAAGAAAATTTGATATTTATACGATTCTACGATTCTAAAATGGAAATTTAATTAAAAATGAAATTAAAGTAACTCTGACCGCACGAAAATTCAAAAACTTTATTTAAAAAAAAATAAATATTTAGATTTATGAATTGTCTTCACTGTAATCTTCGGCAAATTCCCCTCTAGACTTGGCAATGCTACGCTCACGGATGATGATAAAACTAATAATTTAGAATATCTTAAAGTTAAGGTCCAGTAGATAACATTTTTAAGAAGCTTTTAACTTATTGAGAGGCTTTCGGAATAATCCACTTGATTGACCAATTCCTATCTTTAATCGTCTGAGTAATATATATACATATATGTAAAGAAAATGTACCTGTGTCATCACATGTGCCACTATTTTCTTTAATATAACTATATTCTGTCAAATATGTGTTGTCAAAACAGTTATACGGACTTGAGCAATTGAAGTAGAGAAACAGTTATACGGCATAGAAGCATTAAATGCTGTTTCTAATTCATTTTTAGGTATTGTTATAATAAATAAATGTATTGTTAAATATGCTAAATAAAACTAATTCATTTTTAGAAAATCAATTTTGTTTTTATTCTTTGGAAGCAACTCTTTACTACAAAACCGCATTTTCGCAGACATTTCTTTAAAATGGAAAAACTGAAGTTTGGGTTTGTTGCAAAATCATTAGCAAGTGGCAACAAAACGAATGTAATTACCATAACCTCTATAGAAACTGATAAAAATAAGATTTTTGTCATACCAAATGAATTTCAGAACATTTCACTGCATGAAAACCTAAAAAACTTGCCTACTTTCCAAAAGGTTTTCAACGTTAACCAGAAGAGGAAATTCAAGAAAAGTATGCTTTACTTTGGATGAGGAAGCGTTTAAATACATATTTATTAGAACAGGTGGATGATACTAAAGTAGAAAGAAACCAAACCCCAGAAACCAGCATTCCAACAGAAACTTTACGACAAATTTTGGAGAAATTAAGTACAACAACAACTGAACAGAAATCTGATAAGCAAAACAAAAAAATATTTCAGATAAGATTGTTATTGCAATGTTTACAGGAAAAAATGCAAATGTTTCACAATGGATGGAAATATTTGAAAGCGAATGCTTAAGGTTGAAAATAGGCCAAGATATGGATAAAATTGAAATACTAAGATTATTTCTGACTAGTACAGTTCAATGCATATCAAATATACAATAAACTCTGATTGGGAACAGGGGAAAAAGATTTTTTGTGAGACATATGCAGACAAAGGATGGACTCCTGTAAGATATGCTATCGAGTATAAATATGTCAATGGATATCTGCTTGACTATGCTTTAAAAAAGGAAAGGATGCTACTGGAGGTAAACAAATCGCTGGATAAGAAAATTTTGATAGATTTGATTGCCATTGGGCTACTAAATTTTATGATCATTTTAATGAGCTTAGAGGTTTAGAGCTTCTGGTGCGAAGGACAGTTGAAAAAAAATATACAATATATATATATATATACATATGTATAGTTTTTTATATTTTATATATTTTTTGCTGTGTGGTTAAGCATATTGGGGTACTGCACCAAAAAGCAAAAAAATGAATTAATGTTTATATAATAATAATTGCATAATTCTCATTTATTTGATGCATTAATATACATTTACTTGTACTTTATCTAATTTAGACTTTTACTTTTAACGATTGCTGTTGCCATTAACTGACGATTTTATGTTAAGGTCCTGATCCAATGTGATCTTTAAATCTTGTAATTTGTTGGAGTGGGCAGTTTTCGACTAAGTTTACCTTTCACTTTCATAGAATTAGCGAATTTGTAAAGAGATGAGAAGAATTTTGCAAGCATTTCTATTACTAAGTCAGTAAAGCAAATGCCATTCATGAAGTGACAGCATACATTCACTGGGCAGTCGGACTAAACAAACCATGACATAATAAATGCAAGAGAGTTGTTAGATACACGTCAGTGTGATCTTAAAAAGTGTTTACGTGTATGCCAATCCAATTTGGATGCGGCGTGCATTTAAATACTACCTAATCTCCGCTCGCTGCAAAAAGGGGGTTTTCCCGAATTACTAATAAATGAAGAGTTGTGGAAGTGATTATTTTTTTTCTTTTTTTTTTTTTGGTGAAGGGGTAGTGATTTTAGCGAATTCATTGCTAACGAGTCTCTACATAACCATGACACCTGTCATAAATAAGAATTGCTTATCGGCCAGACTGACATCTGTATTACTTGCATTTAACAGACCCCATCAACTTAATATGGCCACGGATTGTTCTTTGGCAACGCTTTCCAGTCGCACTCAAGCCAGTCAAATAAAACAATTTGCCAGCCATTCAGTGATTTTATGATCTGCTACAACGACTGAAAAATTCATTCTGTCCACTTCCTGTGTTTTGATACTGCTTCATCTGTACTCTTCCAGTGTTCTAAAGGTCCTTCATCCTTCTTTTCTCATTGATTTTATTATTGTCTCTCGTGTCTTGCTTCGATTCGAATCGATTCAGCTCAACCACTATCATTTAAAACCATTTATTTGGTTTTGATTTTATGCTCTTCTTAACGAGTTCCTTTCATTCTTATTTCTCTGTCTCTTGATGTTTTCGGAGTTTCTGTTTTTTGTTAATTCATTCCTTATGAACGTTGCCGGCAGAAGTAACCTTTTCTGTTAATTCTCTTTTGTATTTGTTCAGCTACCTGTGGGTGAATTCTAAACGGGGAAGTAGGAAAATACGTGACTCATGTTACTTGGAAAGAATCAAATAAACTGTTTACAAATTTCTGGTGTAATTAAAATTAAATTAGTGATGTCTGAAAGGCAAGGAAAAAGTCATCGATTTGATGACTGAAAAATCTCAGCTTTTTTTTTGATCGCAAGACTATTTTGCGATAACAATTAATGTTGTTGGTTCATAAACTCATCTCGTTTATGTACAAACCAGTTTCAATCTCTGGAAGACAATTCTTCAGCGCTGTGCGAGTGCAAACGTAAAGGTTTCTAAGTGTTCTTTGTAACATGTTTGGATTTTGTAAAAATCTGAATTGCAATTTGTGTACTGATCCTGCGATACATGTGAATTTATATTTATAGCTGGTGACTTTGTAATTTTTTTCTCCAGGACCAGATGTCAAGGGATGAACCACTAATCCTGCAGTTCAGAAGGTCTTTTATTGTAATTTATTAGATTTTTTTTTATTAATTTTTACATTTTTAGCTATGATGTTTAACTAACTTTTCACGATTTGAAAATAGCGAAATTTAACGACAAATAGTAAGTAAGTAATAACAGTAATAATAGTAAGTAACGATTGTGTGACTCTCTAACTTACTGTTACTGACATCCTTAGAAATTTTCATGTAGTTGAATTAATTTTGCCAGAAATAAATCCAGTGAAATTTGGTTCGAGCAATCCGGCAGCGTTTAAATTTTATAAATGTAATAGATTGCATTTCATACAAAGCATGGTAAATACGAGTACAATAACCGAAAATGAAACAAGAACAGCTGATTGACACTGGTAACCACTGATTGCCAATTCGGTACAATTCGAAAATTGAATAATTTGTTGATGCGATGTATTATTAAAAGAAAATTTAAATAGACTGTATGGAACACTATTTCCTTTTTTAACTGATAATTTTTCCGTTTTTCCTTTTGAAATAAAAGAAATCAATTCTCCGATTCTTGCACAATATATTTCTGAATAATACCTACATGGTTCGAAATGTATTCTTATAAGACTATGTTCACACACGTTGGGTCTTAATTTTAAGATTGCTAGTTTTTGGGCGAGAAAGACGAGGGGGCAAGAAACGAGATCATGTACTCCCGGTACGTGCACTTTTACTCGGAATCATTAGAAAAATGAAAAACTTTTGTAATTAAGACTATCATAATTTGAACACCGGAGTTAGTTCAAGAAGAAAAAGTAATAAGTCTTGCATTAAGACTCGACGTGCCTGAATGGAGTCTAAGCAATGTATAGTTACGGTCACCGTTTTCGAATTGTTTCGAATGTTTTGTATATGGAAGATGTGCGGAAAACCACGCGACTCCGTCTTAAGAATTCTTTTTACTGAGTCGTACATCAATCCATACTTAAGTATTATGTATGTATGTATATATGTGTGTATGGATGTGTGTATAAGTTGGTAGAGATTTATATTTACGAGTAATTTCTGATTATTATCATATTGTGTTTTGGCCATTTATAAACTTTGAAAATTTAATTTATTAAAAACAAATTTCATGGTAAGAAGTGTCTGCATTTTCTTTAAATGCTGCTTATCCATCTCTGACAGATGCGCCAACAACTGCTTCCATATTGTTTTTGAATAATTTTTATTCATTTTCTTTTTAATTTTATATTTAATGATTGGTTTTTAATTTTTGTTGTTCTAAATCCGATGATTAGTTTGTATAACTTTGCTATAAGGTTCGATAAATATTAGAGAAGTGATACTCGTATTTCAGAAGATTTAAAATGAATGGCGAGATATGTAGCTGTAATCATGGTTGATGGCCGGACTGTCAATGATTTTTGCAGTCGGTGTGAACAAGTTATTATATAGATTAATATATTAGAAAAGTATTAGTATTCATATTTTTTTATTTCTTTTAAGTTTTAACTGAAAGCACTTAAAGCGAAATGTGTACGAGTACGTCGACAGCGATGAAATCCGGTGTAAACTATAAATCGCATCATATTTTTTGCTTGTATACGATTTTCGTAGGAAAATGCTTTTAGTTGGCGACGTCTTATAAGTGTGGAGAGATTTTCAGCAGGAAACATTTTATGCCTCAAGCCCTCTTTCAATAGTGAAGGAATTATAAATAATTCTTGTTTTTGTTTTGCTTTTTGTATTTCTCTTTGACAACAGTAAATGGAGCTAAACACGATCTCTTTTGAATTTTTGTTAATCCTTTTCTATTTATTAAAGGTGAGCGAATGAATGAATGGGAAGTGAGGGGCAGAATAATAAATGCAAATAAATCCTTTCAATATTTGGTTTTTTTTTTGCATTGCTTTTGTTCTTTCTAAGGCAATAAATTCAAATGAGTTTCGCAGCATTTCCCCGCTGACATGTTTATTTCTCGATAATTCTTTTTGTTTAAATTAATGTCCTTTTCTTCCTTTTTTAACTTTCCCTTTAAAACTTTTTGCTGTTCAAGGGTAAAATTTAATTAAATGCAATTCGGTTTTATTAAGGTCATAACTTCTGCTCGACATCAGCAGGAATGATTATTTATTGCATCTGCTTTATTGCTGGTTTTTAAAATGTTTATATAATAATAATAATAGACGATATTCCAACACTCAAAGAAATTTATTGTGCAACCAATACGGAAAATATCGTTAAGTAAAAAAAATTCTAGAGCAGTGTATGATTGAAGAACAATAAAATTAAAAAGTAAAATTTTTGTCTGCGAGATGAACTCAAGCCTTTCTGAACTCATAAAAGTTGTAATCGGAATTGGGAGTTTTTTATACTCTGGAATTTGCTAGTGATTTTTTAAATTTCCGGATCTCTATAGTCAGAACTGCAATAATGACATTGTGGACATGTAGCCCTGTTGAGGTGAAAATAATCATTTTCATATATACACATGTATTCTGTTTGTGCTCGAAGGTCCATGCCCTACTTATTCTTCGCCCTGCCTGAATAAATGCCAAAATTTTATTTTTTGTATTTATTAAATTTAAAATTTTTAGTTTTTTTTTAATTGTTTTAGGGAAATTTGTTGCTAACCTCGAAAATTCTTACCCTACAATATTATATAGAGAAATCCTTTAGAAATAATAACAAAATAATAATATTAATTTTAGTAGTTTTGGTTCTTGTTTGTGACTTCTGCAATAGCTGAAGTATAAAAAATATTCGTCTTGGCAAGCTGTACTTATTCACGAGTTTAAGTACCGAAATTTCCTAGATCAACCATTAAACACATTCGCCGCAGCAGACTGATGACAGAAAAATAGGTTATATGTCTTTAGACGATAATGATTATTTTTTCGATAATTCATCTACAAGTCAACACGTCTACGGCTGTGATGATCAGTTTAGGCTAATTCATATTAAGTTTAAGAGTGGCAAGAACAATTAAAAAACTGAAATAAGCATTTTCACCAGCCAATTACATTACAAAGTTGATATTATAAATGAATTAACAGTGTAGAAACGCCTTTTCGAGTTTTTGCAAATAATTTTATTTTCTCAAATGCGGAATTGCTGAAGGTGGCAGCATTGAACAATTCAATTTATAGGTTTGATATAAAGTTCTAAACCTACAGGCTATATACATATATTCTGGATCCATATAAGAAGGCAAGTTGAAGGCAAGTCGGTCAGTCTGTCCGCGGTATGTTTGTGGCAGTGTAAATTGAACTGAAATTTTGCTTAACATTTTTATTTGAAATTTGAAATTTGAAACTGCTCTCAAAATTGTATGGAAATTGCCAAAATCGGTTTGCAAATTAAAGGAAAAATAGCCAAGATATTTTTTTTAGATTTATAGATAAAAATGCAAAAGAAAGTCCTGCACATAAAAAAATATCAAATCATGAATCCCCAAATTACCTGCCACAACACTGACTTCATACTCAAACTCGCTGATACGTTTTAAAAGTAATCGATAAGCAGGCGAATATGTTTAGTGGATAAAATGTGTACAATTGTGGTTCCATGTGGCCATCCGTATACTTGTTGATATGAAAATAATCATTTTCATATACATACATCTATTGTATTAATTGTAGCCTGCAGTTGAAAATGTGTTTAATGGTTAAGAAAGCTGCATAAATTTTGAATAATACATTGTTCTCCATCCATTAATCGTTAAAGTTCTGTAGAACATCAGAGCAGATCACATAGAAATTGTCAGCGTTATGACATTGTTGCCTTTGAGATTTCGAGAAACCCTGATATTTGCAGTACTCTTCTACATGCTTCTTCTTACAGCATAGAGAGATAATTTTTATATGAGCAACGACACGCATACCACAAGCTTTCATGGTATTAGCCACGGCTGCATACTCAATATTCGTTTTGTGGCCTCTTTATGAATCAAGCAGATTAAAGAGGCTTAGGGTGCACAAAGTTACTGAAAATGTAACGTTGAATGCATACCCCCTGCCGATTCAGTCTATCAATGCGCAGAAGAGCGAAGTACAAGGATCGGACTTAAATTTTTAAAAACGTCGCTTATTGACTCTTGCATTGTTACAGCATTTCCCACCAGCTGAACAGGGAAAAAGGGAAAACTGAAATTTTTTACATCAAACACACTTGAAATCATGCTCCTACAACCTGCCGAACGAATGCAACACTTCAGAAGCCAGATGTAACAGAAAAGTTTTGAATGAATGAGTAGGCACAACCACTTGATTTGAGTATTTTGTAATACGAGCATTTATCGGGTATTTATAGTGGTTTTATTTATTTTCTTCTTACCACATGCCAGTTTATTTTAGCTTGTGGCAATTGCATGTTGCAAAATGAATAACAAAATAAATAATTAAAAATAAACCAAAACAAGCCAGAGACACAAGCACGTTCTTGTTGCTGGCCCACTCACTCACGAAATTACTGACACCCGCACCGCACTCGCATAAACAGATTTAGCATCATAATTTATGAAATAGAATAAATAAATATTTATTTAGTTGGCATTGTCTTCAGCGGAACCAAAACGTAACAAACTAATGTCTTTCATTTAATGGCATCCACTTAATTTTTGAACAAAATTTCATGGCAAACATTATTTCAAACAAAAGCCAACACAAAAATTATTTCCATGGCTAAAGCGGGTGTATTTTTTAGTATGGGGTTTTCACTTGACAGAATGGATGGGTGTTCTTCCTCAATAGTTGAAGAGAAGATGCGGCAATTAAAAAGTTACCCGCCTAGAAATATTATCGCTCTATTTGCCACTTGGGCAGGCTTTTATCATCCACTTTGCCGGAATTAATTTCATCACAATTCTGATTGTATTTTTGTTACGTTTGGATGGGTGTGTGCTTGTGTGTGTGGGTATTTATATATATATATTTATTTATTTATATGTATATATATATGGAGACAAAAATAAAAATGTATGGATGTGTGTGTGTAATCGAGTTTATTGAAAAGTGGGTGGATGACTTACCAGCAACTTGGTGTGCCCCAGCCACACGCACACATGCACACATGCACACATCCATCATCATCTCTAGCATATGATAACATTTCTTTAATATTTCGGTATTCAAAAGCAGCGCTACGCTTTATGACCTGGGTGAATACAAAAAGAATTTTATTCAACGTTGCTCACCATCAGCATCGCCATGACCTTCAAAAAAAATATTTTTATTTCAGTTGCAGGCAGGCAGCATCCGTCGTCGTCAACCTGTTGTTCATTTCTAGGGAATTGTGAAAGACAAAATAATTCTCTTCTTTATTGCAATAAATGTTAATATTTTTCCACTTTTTTTTTTTTAATAAATATGTGTAGATATGAATACTCACATACTCACATGCACACACACATATATTTTTTATTAAAATAAATACTGCAAATGAGAAAAGAAATCGTTCAGTTTTTTTTTAAAGTGGAATTGCTGATAAGATTTACAAGATTGTATGGCAGAGAACTATTAAAAATGCATAGAAATTAATTTTTATTTAGTATCAGCTATAAATCGGTAGCAGATGTGTGTGTGCGCCTGGCTGAGAGTAACAGAAAATTATATTACAAAAAACTGCGCTTTGGAAATTAAATTGGAAGTAACGATTTTTCAGAAAGGAATTTTTATATGAACCCAGTAGTGCCCACGTGTGCCCAGCAACTGATTATATGTATAAATGGGATTAAGAGAGAACACTGGCGCCTTTTTAGTTGTTTGGAGGTTGTGAAATAAACTAGTTAGTAAATTGTATTTATTGTCACATAGCCTTCTGCCTCTTATAATTAAATTGCGTTTGTATTTTTGCGTTACTGTTTAGTTTCCTGGTCTATTGCTTATCTGTACTATTTTAATGTTGTTTTTTGCGTTCCATACGGAAGATACGACGAAAGTAGGCAAATGTGATGCTGACATTACGAAATGACTGATTTTAAAATTAGGTTTTTTAATTTTTTTGAATTTAACTAAACGAAATAAATATTGTTTCCTTAAAATGTTATTTTTGATCGAAAGTTCAAATCAAATCGGCAAAGGGATTAAGGATTTAGAAAGTAAAATTCTCCTTCCATTTTTGGCAAATTTCAATTCAGTGAAGCGATTTCTTAATTATGTTCTTGGAAGGCATAATATAAAGATAAGTATATATGTATATATAATTATAATAATCAGCAACTTATCTTTATTGGCAGTAGCTGTTGTAGGCTCTGAGTCTTTGATTACCCTTTGAGTCTTTTACTGCACTTTGGCAGCGGCTAAAGGAGAAAAAAAATATCGCCTCTCAGCTGGTCTGCAGTTGCCAGCTGATCAGCTGTTCTTTTGGATATTCCGCGATAATAAACCAAGTATAAAACCTTTTAAGATATATTCTGCTGTCCGCAGAGAGAAAACCATCACTTTATTGCTTAAGGGACTATAATGCCTGTCATGGCTGAATGCCTGAAATAGTTGCTTACAAGCTGATACGAGAACCAATTTTACATTAACATGACGTTTTAATTAGTGAACGTAATTCTTAATTTAGTCCCACAGAAATATTTGCAGAATACCAGAAGTGCAATAAATATTCATAAGAGAGAACATAAGGATCCGCAAAAATTCGGCTAATTGGTATTTAAGGCCAACTTGCTTGCAAAAGGGGGCAAAGTTGCTTTCTGACTGCTTTTAAATCGTTGACTGAATTCTTGAAATTTGTGCAATTTTTCTGCCTTTATGAGTGGGTTCGCATGTCAGAAATTTTTATTATTCTCAGCTACTATTAACTTATCGCTCCCTTCTCTGTTAAAGTTAAGTCTTAATAATAATAAAAAATGTCTACTCCAGATGAAATGATACCTATAAAGGTTTGCTATGCCCGTGATGTCATTAAAGTGTTATAGTTCCCGATTCAATAATCACTAAACGTAAAGTTATTTGGTTCCTGCTGAGTATGAGGTCAACGGTCAACTGCAAAGTTATATATATGCTTATGGAAAGCAAAATATTTAATAATTTTTTTATTTAAAATTTTGTCGAACACTTAAGGCATGGAAACTTGGTTGGCGCAATGTACTTTACCAGCCAGTTCCTTTAGGGTAAGGTACATGTCAGTTCTAAGGAATTGTTATACTCCGGCTCTTTCTTGTATGCCCAGGATTCACATTTTTCTGCTAAAGCTTTGGAGTAAAGGTTTGCAGCTGTAAAGGTCCTCGCCATTCCACAAATTTCCTTTTCTTAAGCTGAGTCGGTTTCATTGATTTATCCTGGTCTGGCTTACACCATCAGATTTGGTGTAATTTACCGTTAGCTGGCATTGAGCCATTCGCGTCCTCGTGGCAAGAAAGTGTTTCCCGTTTGCCTTATACATCGTATGCAGATGTCATTATGACGGATATCCCTCTTTTCATTACTGCTATAACGAGTTGTATGGCGATCTAAGTTTAATGTATAATTTCTCCCTGTAAGATAATCCGTGTTGATTTGCCGCCAACTTTTTTAATACAACCTCATGTTCTCATTCATTTTGGTAGGAAAGCATGTCTTGCTACCCCTGTATCTCCAACATAAATCACTGCCATTGCTTTTAAATATAATTTTAGCATTTAATTTGAATTAATTGAGACCGTGCGTGTAGCTGGCATGCCCCACATGGAACTTTCCCTGAATTTCAACTTGAAAAAGTTAAATTAAAATTGTTTTTTTTTTCATTTTATTATGTTTGAATGTATGAGTAAAGTTTTTAGTAAATTAATGTTGTTTACTAAAATTCTTCGTTACATGTTTATTTTTAAAACTAAACACAACGGACTGCTGCTGTAATTTTTATTATTGAAAATCTATTCAATTCCCTTTTAAAGGCGGCGAGTGGCTTTGAATTGATCTTTGATAAGAATTATTTTGTAACAAAAAGAGGCACAGAAATCAATTCCAGTCCTGCATAGCGGAGATTTCCAGTCCATAAATGGCAACTTAAGCGATTGCCATTCTTTGCCGCAGAAATTTTCTCCTTTGCATGCCTTAAACAGTCTTAAAGAATTATTAAATTATTTAATTGTGCCACCACAGGTGCTCTTAACGAAAAAGGACTGATGCAGTTTCGCAAACTGTATTTTTTGTTCATTTAAGGAAAAGTAGATGATGGTGTTGTTGAAAATTTGTTTTTGGCATTTGTCGACACTTCAATAGATTTGGCAAAGAAACAGACTCAAGCCATGATTTATGTGAGGCAGGAACTTAACTTGGATTTGCGTTGTACGAGTGAGTATCGACTTGTGCCACAAAAGAGTGTGTGTGGTGTGTTTGAGTGTGCAGATGTAAGTTAAGAAGTTTTGTAATTCGAAAAAGACAGACACACACAAGACGATTTAAAATGGTTTTTGGCATTTGATCCTGATGTATGAGTATTTTTCATTTGTATTTATCAGTCTATTGGGCCCGTCTAATTGCCGCGATTATGTCATACTCGTACTTACATTTTGGGTGTGTTTTATTCGATTGTATTTAAAATTTTTTCTTTCAGTTCAACTGCTAAGTACGTGCTTTTGTAACAATTTTCCAATAGCTCATTAATCAATTAATTGTCTAGTTGAGAAGTTGAAATAATAAATTAAAATTTTGTAATTTCGGGGACGTGAAAAAATATGAGAAGGCTTACAAGTCAAAGGGTTTTGCGCTGTTTAAGCCAAGTTTTCAAAATATACTTTTTTCATTTCTTAACTGACTGAAGCATTATACGTTTAAATTTAAGGTTATTGCTCAAGACTGATAGAAACGGCGGCGCCTTAAAGTTGCATTCTTTTAACCCTTTTCCCTTTCTTAGTTGATTAAAAAGCTTAAAATCGATTAGTATGAATACGGAATTAATTTTATTTAAATCTCAATTTAGAAACGAACAATTTTATTGTAATTTATCGAGGCTGTGGATGTCCGCTACATATGCTGGGTTTAATATTCGCAGACAGCATGAAGTTCATGAAAATGAGTTATTCCTCCAGAAAGGATAGTTCTGACTGCCATGATTAGAAAGCGAGAGTCGCTATCAATTTTGAGCTTTTTGTTGAATCCAATACGATTGAAATGAAAAATATTGTCCTTAACATTTTATACTGCCCTGTTAATAAAACGGCCAGCAATACAAACACGCTTAAAAGTAATCGCTGAACAATTGACACCACGGAGAGGCTTTGGTGAGATGTGAGGGCTGGTAATATGAATTCTCATGTATGGGGAGATCTAATATTTTTTTTTTTTTGGAAAACCTTGATCTAGGATGTAGCACTGCGTGTTATGAGTAGTTTATGACTTGATATATACACAATCTTTAAACTTACAGATTTGCTACTGAGCTGCCAGTGTTAAAGAAAGATTTCTCTATTCGTATGTCATAACAGCTGCCGTTCTTGTGAGTTTTGGCGAACTCTACTGAAGGATTCGTTTAAAACTTATCAGACAAAAGCATGAATCATATACTTATTATACCCCTCTGAGAAGGGGCCGAGGCATCTTCACGATTTGCAAAATATTTTTATAGTTTTCAAGTGATAAGGAATAGGGGAAAATTGGGGGAAAAATATTCGCGGTCATAGACGATGTATTCTACACTCGTGAGCACTGCTAACCATCTCTAAGATCTTAATAAATTTATTTATTACATATACATACATTTAAGAATTTATTTTTGTTTTATTTTTTTGTTTTTTATTTTTTTTTGTTTTTCAGTACAATTTAAAACAATCATACTCATTGCATTCAAGTCTGCTTTAATAGTTCAGTGTCATTTACTAGTGTAATCAATAGTTTTGCTGCCTTCTGTCTGCCACTATTTCGTAAATATTTTTATATAAAAAATGCCTTAAATTTTAATATGCATTACAATGTAAAACAAAAGAAAAAATTAAATCATCATGTTATAAATAATTTTACTTCTAAAATCTCTTATCAAAGACAAACCAAATTTTTTTTTAACAGAATGGAAATATTTATAGCCGGTGAATGTTTGATGTCGTTGTATTACGAGTCTTCAGTCAGCGAAAAATAAGAGCATTTAAAAAAAATAATTTTAGTATTTTGGCGGCCTTGATTGTAACCTAATAGCCAATCTAGAGGGCTAAGAAAACTGCTTACATGTGTATGTAGTAGATGGATGTAAAATTAAACAGCCAGGAGCAGTTCCATAAATCTCTCGAACGACTTTATTGCTCTACATCGACAATAAAAATTTTTGATATTCTTACCCTTTCATTTTACTCCTTTAATATAAAAGAAAACATAAAATATATTGCAAAAGTGATAAAATATATACAAGAATACCCATATCCATATATGTAGATGTACACGTGTATGTATTATACAATTTGCTGAAATTATCAATACCGAAACAAACGTTATATGTACATACTTAACATTAAGGAGCAAGAACAGCCAGCTGGAAAATCCATATTTTCGTCGTATATGCGCATCCACATGTATAAATATACATATATATGAATGTACATATTGTGAATAAATTTTATTTTAGCACCAAAACTACAATTATTTTCTTTTATTCCTAAAAAAGTAAATCACAGAAATCGGTTTATTATAATAAACCTGATTTTTTAAACTAACTTAGCCTGTAAAGCTTTCGGCTTGACCGCAGGAAAACACCCAGGGTCTAGGCAGTAATGGAACCCACGACGTAAGGTTTAGTAAACTGTGTATTATTCATTCGCCTACGGCGGCATCGAAAAAGTTAAAACTGATTTTTACAAATTTTTGTACTTTTTGGGTTTCAAAATATTTAAAAAGAAATGCAAAAACAAATAAATGAAAATGAAAATATACAATGCTGAAACCACTAAAAACCAAAGAAGGTATCTGTCCTTTCCGAGTTACATACTTGAATTCACCTTGGTTACACACTCTGATATTTAGCAGCTTTACTTTAAGACAAATTTCAGATTTTTCATAATTTTCTTTTCAATTCTCTTACATTGAAAGCTTTAATTCCTTCTTTTTTACTTTCTTAAAACTTTTAATAACTTTTGATTATGTGTACCTGCTGCATAAACTAAGTTCACGTGCTGTTCAATTTTAGCTTTAGAGTGACAAACCGAAGAGCCAATTTGGCTGTTGTCTAAATATCATAATAAACTATACCATCCTACAGTAAGAGTGAATACAGCTTGTTTTACAATAAAAATATTTACTGTATTTAACTATTAAAATAAAGTCAACATATGAGTAAAATACCTATTTTTATCTTATCTTATATGGATCTAGTATAAACGTTGTTTATTTTGATGCCATTTCCAAGAAGGCCGAAATTGGTGCATGTTGTTATTATTGTAAGATGAGTAGAGTGTATAAATCAACATCAACATAAACAACCGGTCTTATCAACAAGATGCAAATGGATTAAACAGCAATTTTAACACAATACTTTGTTTAGGAACATTTTTACAGTGTTGAGTTAATATGGATTTATGAGAGGATGAGAATAATGCTGCGTTTATGATGGCATATAATTTTTATGGTGTCTGTGACGACCGTACCAAATCCTGTCTGGAGGTGTGTGTTTTCTTAACCATTTAAACAGCTGTTTTTTGTTTTGGTTATGAGAAAAGATTTCGTATGTGGATTTTGTTGTTATGATTGTATAGTTCGTTGTTTGTGTTAAGTTTGCCTTTTTGTGGACTCTATTTGTTAAGTTATTGCGTGTCAACATGTTGAAAAGCGGAATGTTGCGCATGTAACTGCATTTCATAGCTTTTCTGTTTTGCATTGTATACAATGTAATGTGAGGAACACAGTCGTATACAACGAAATTGTTTCCGTTTGTTGCCTTTTTATGTTTGTGTAGTTGTTGCTGCTGCTGTGGCTCCGTGTATCGGTATGATTCAGTTTATAACGTGACGTTCAACTGTTCAAAACGTATTTACGGTGGCAGTAACAGGAAATAATAAGAGAGAGAAAATATAATAAAATCAATGAATCTTTGTTATTTTGCTCTCTGTGTGATTTGTTTTGAAGTGATTGTTTATAAGACTTTCACACAAACATTCTTTAACATGTTCGAGCACCAAAGTGCTTGCTAATAATTAAGAGGAATGTTTTCCTAATATTATATTGTGGCTAATAAAAACAAATCAAATTGAAATGAATATAAAAAAAGGGAACAAATGTTCTGGTAAAAAAATATTTAAAGGTTAATTGTAAATACTTTACAGCCATACATATTTACATTCTTTGGTAAAGGAATCTAAATTTAAAATTCGCGCGCATTGCATTTAATGTACATGTATTGTGTTGCATGTTGTGCATAAATTCGGTGATTAAGGAATTGAACAAAGAAGAAGTCTTCTGAAAGAACTTGGCTTATGTTCATTAAAGATTGTGTTGGTTGCTTTAACATTCAACTTGCTACATGTAGGCTTAAAGCTCCACAATTTTGAATACGATTTTAGAAATGAGGTGCGCGCTTGCCATTTGGCAATTGTTAAATATATTTTAACATGATATCACAAAATATGCATGCTTTCAGCTTTTGTGTCTCAAATAAAGTATTTTTCTTTGGATTAGTGACAAGTTGTCGATCAATATAACGAAAAACTTTAAATTACAAGAAAAAAAACAAGTTTAGCTATAAAAAACGTGCGTTCAATAAAAAAAAATTTCAAAGGCCAAAGGCATAATTTGAATTATAGGTAAACTGAAAGTAAATACATATACAAGTGAAATAAATTAAATAATAAGTACAATAAATAACAAAATAATTTTTTAAGTGGTATAACAAAAATGGATTCTTCTCAGCTTCAAACTAACTTTAATAAAAACTTAAAGCCCGGCTTGCAAAATAATTATCATTTACCGAAGAGAAGAAAGAGGCATTATAAAAGAATTAGTTTAATGCTGTTTATATTTGTCAGCTGCTGTTTAACACTGATTCCAAGTCCTCTTCATGTTCAAGCCAAAGAATTGCATAACGCAACGTCAAGTGGTGAGCTCATGCTTAGCAATGATCGCCAAAGCCATCAGCACGACGAAGGTGCAACAAGCATTAGTGCAGATAAAAATAATGATAATGGCACTTTCAAGAGACTGCAACCAATATACATTAAAAATAAAAATGATGAACCAGAGGAGAAGAAGGAGGAAGATGAACATTCTAGTGAAATCATAGAAATGATACAGCCACCGCATGCATTGCGGCATCAAGAACACTATAAACAACGCATTCTACTCGGTGAAAAACGCAAACATCAGCAACAACCTTTAGATAAAAATTCTAACGATAACAGTGATGATGATGTTCGTGGTGACGACGAAGTTGAATTGAAAGAACGAGAATTAAATCAATACAATAGGAATTTAAGATACAAACAAATCCAGCAAGCTTTAAGGGAACCCATTGCATCTTTTGCACCACATCATCGTCGTCACGAACATCATTTAACAAAGCAACGATTGGCAAAACAAATAGAATTAATTTGGCCACAACAACAGCACCATTTAAGACATGAACATCAACATCAACATCAACATCACCACGAGGAGCAACATAGTAAAGAATTTCAATGGCATAGTCAACCACATTTACGTCATTTGAATCATGAAATGAGGAAACAAAATCTTACATACACAAATATCAAACATCCGCAACATCAACGTTATTTTGATCGTGAAAGTTCCTACATGAATCCCATGGAAAATATGCTCACAACAGAAGGACCCCATTTAAGACATACGGGATCAAATTTAAACTGGAAGTCCATACCATACTCAACCAATACCTATAATCGTTTATTTAGCGATGAGGGCAATAACAATCAAACAGAAGTTGACATTAAACGGTTTTCATTGTCACTTGATGGTCTTGAAATTGAACAGGAAAATGCTGAACTAAGCAATGGCAAAGAAACGTTAGACAAAAATACTGGCAACGATGAAGATGACACTGGCAATTACGATGACAATGACTATTCGTATGAAGATGATGGTGATGATGATAATAAGGAAATCAATAATCACAATAATTACCCTTCTGTAACAAGCTACACCAAAAACAATGTCAAACGTTATACGAACCCACAAAAACAGCTACAAAATCCTTCACCTCGCTCCTTAACATCCTACGCCATACGAAACCAACATGCTAGCCATCGCTTTAGGCATACATCAGCGGATAACGTAGATATTTTCAAAATTAAATCAAATAATGATAATGAGGAGGAGGATGATGACTATGATGGCATTGGAGATAGTGAGAATGATACAGATGACTCGTTATTCTCCTCCTCGGATGAATCCTTGGATCATGACGATAAAATATCTGACGAAAAGTGGAACAAAATAGAACATGAACATTATCGCAAGCAATTGCAACATCAACGTGCCATGCAAGCGTTACGCTCCCGCAGACCACAAAATGGCAACGTACAGCATGCAGCCCCAACGGCAAATACCCGTAACAAGCTTCCTTCATATTCACCTTCATCATTATCAGCAATTTCAACACAGAATACCGCCTGGAAAAAGCGTCAAACTATAAGTGAGGTAAGCAAATACACCTGCATACACACTGGCAAAATCGCGGCCAATATCACTTTGCCGCAGTTTCATTTTTCTCCATACAATAAACACTTGTATTTGCTCAGAATTATAAATAGAGAGCTGTTTGTGCAAATGTGTGCACGTAGGTACGTATGAGAACGTACACGAGTATATTTTATGAAAAATAAAAACAGAAACTGCTATTGTAGCATTGACCGCTTTTGTTTCAAGCGCGCTATTGTTGTTGCTATTTTTGTTGTCATAGGTTACTTATTCATCCATCTGTCCGTCCATCCATCAATCCATCAATTCATGCATTCACTCATCCACCTATCACTGCACTTGATTCCGCGAGCGTACCCCAGCTTGATGCATATCTATTTTGTCTTTGTTTTTTTTCCGGCTAAAATTCCTTCCCCGCCCTCCAGAATTCATCACATTGGCTGTGTTATATTTTCTTGTGGTTGTATAATTTTTTACACTCTCATTATTGAAATTTATTTAAAAAATATATGTACATGCATTTGCTTGCAATAGTAAATTGTTAATTGTTAATTCATTCTATTGCTGGTGACGATGTAATTCTATTAAGCATTGAATGTTGATGGAGGAATGTAAAATGGACCAGGGGTTTCTATGACACCCAATTAGGTGTGTCCGTACAGCTGAATGCATTTCATTGTAATTTCCAGTAATGCACTTGTTTTCAGAAACTAAGAAAAACAAGAGTGATGTATAAGAAAATCTCGTTAATTTAGTTTTTGGCGCAGTGGCATTCTTATTCGCTTTCTAATGGACTGAGATTGAACTATTTCATAAGCTCTACTTCTCCACGACTAGTCTAATTTGTTTGTAATCATCTTAGAGTCGATATGCCGATATTTCAGTAATCGCAATTAACGCTTTATACGAGCGAGGTAAAGCAGTTCTAACTCATTTGCTAGTTTATGGTCAGATTGACTTCTAGGTGCTTCCTCAGCACATGCTTCTCCAAAAATTTGTACATCAAAAAATGTTGTGATATATCGACCAAATCATTCTGCAATGAAATTATATATAATGTTGTCAAGTATGCTTGGTGAAGAGCTGTGTTAGCTGTGCTTCTCTCTGGGTTATATAAAAAATTACAATTCTACTCTGATCATTCCAGTATCTCTAATATGGTATCTTCTCTTATTAAGACGTCGATACGAGGGGTGAACAACAGGATTCCTGGGCTGCAGTTAAAGGTGTGATCTAAGTTGAATTCAATTTCATTGGAAGACATTTTTCGATTGATGTACCAGATGTACCAAAGAACACCAATGATATTTCCAACAGCATTCACTCATCTTATATTTAGATGACTTTCCTCTCAAATTAAAGTGTATTGAGCTCGAAGTTTAACTCTTCGGTGTATTACTTGTCTAAGCAATGAATTAATTTTTGCATTGATTCTTGTTTTTACGCACAAACTTTGTTTGAAAGATTCTTTTCAATTACAAATTTATTTGAACTCGTAAAGAAATTGTTGCGAATTTTCTGCAAAAGCATTAAAAAAATTTATTGAAAAATTTATAAAACATTTTCTATGCATGAAATTGAATTGTTAATTATTTTTAAAATTAAAAAAAAAATACATCAACCTAAAATAAAAACCGTTGTGACATTTTTTTCAAACAAATGTTTGATTGCATTATTTTTCTATAAGAATTGTATACATAATTACATATCCGATTGCATTTAAAATATTGTTGGAAAAAACATAGATTTTGTAAATGCAGTGTTACTTAACAAGCTTTAGCTGACACATTATGGGATGTAAGTAGCTTATCGTAGAAGACCAGAGTGGGAAACGTTGAGGAACTACACGGCCGAAACATACAAGGTTATGCATCTTCTTTCATTTGAGGACCACAAAACAAGCCGATGCTTGTTTCGATGCAAATAGTTATATAAATGTAAGCGTCTGCCCCTTTTTTCAACTTAAGCCAATTTAAACTTTAAGTTTGCTAGTTTTGCAGACACTTGAAGCACTTATTCATAAGCGTACATCCTTCCGTCTGCGTCATGTCTAATAGTTTAATTTTATTTTGTTTATTTTTATTTTACTTGACGAGAATTAGATTTGTGTGTTACACTTTCAATATATTCTAAATTGGTATTATGCTGGGAATAGAAATATATATAAACTGAGTGCATTATACTGGGAAATTGTCAGATAATGTGTCTGTGCGGTTTTTATCACAGTTTAGTGCGTTTGTTTGTAAATGCAAAATATTTTGCAATCATGTAAATCCCCTGCGTAAAATTGTAACAAAAACCAAACCGAATTACAAAATAAATATGGTTTTAATCACAATAAGATACTCGTACCATTAAATGTTACACGCCCATACGAGGCAGTAATAAAAAAAATAAAAAAAATGAAGAGAAGTAAAACATGTGCATTAAATAAAAAACAAAAAAAAATAAAAAACTATTAAATGTGTTGCATGCACGATACAGTGTTGCCTTTTGAGTTTATTTTAGTTTTAATTTCTTGAGGAATTTTATGGCAAGATATCCAACAAAATAATCAATCTATAAATATTCCAAACATTACTGCGCGACTATCAAAGTTATACAGTTTAAAAATAATTTAATTTACATTATTTCTATTTGCAAATGGCATCCAGACAGCATAGTTTATTAATCGAACACGTTCGAAGATGAATACTTAACTGAAATGCTAGCAAAGCCCCTACTTTATATGAATTTTATGAAAAAAGAACATAAAAAATATTGGGAACATTTTGCCAGAGTATTAACAGTGGCAAACAAATATGTGATACGAATAAATAAAATAGAATTTATTTTCGTAAACGAATTCATTTTACAATTGCTGATATAACATAGCACTGTTGGCATGATAACAGCACTCTGTTAAGCTGCGTAGTTGGTATCTACACTGACAACTGTTAATAACTTTTGCCATCTGAATTTCTTTCTATTAAAATATTCAATTAATTGTAGGGAAATAAATTCACAGAAACCTTAAACGTGCATAAAGCTACCCGGTTGTAACTCATACAGAGGCAATCAATACTTGCTGTATTTTCTTACAACAACAAATCAATCTTAGAGAACCAACATCGGGTGGCAACTTCGACTACAATACATTCAATGCACCCTAAATCGTATATAGAAAAGAGTATACTTATGTGATCCATGTACTACTACGCGATGTAACACGTATGCATCTCAGATTTATCGAGAAGGAAATACTTGGAATGAATATGAACCTGGCCAGTACTCGATCATACATCTTCTGTGGAAATGAAGTTTGCCAAAGTTTTGGAAATATAACAATCAAATGATTTGATGTTAACTTTTTCAGAACAATATTTTTTCGAATCAAGTCATTTTTTTGGAGCGGAAAAGTATGCAGCAGGGTTTTTAAAGAGGATTTTCATCGTTTATTAGCCGTATCATAATTTTGCGCTGCACTGTATTCACTCGCACGTTACACTTGTGTGCATGTAGCGTAAAATATTTAATAAAATATCAAACTTAGCAAACGAACAAGTAAAACAGCAGTGTACGAGTATATTTGCATAAAACTTTTTACTGTTGTTTTTGTTTTTGTTTTCTGTTTATAAAAAGCAGCGTTTAGCATAAAAACATTATTTTTTATAGTTTATGGAAAGAACTTGCCATTCTTGACATGTGCACTTTCGATGACGATTCATTCAAACATCAGAAGAATACTTACTAACTCTTAAGTCGGGCGTATTATAGGAAAAAGAACTGTTACAAACTAGAAAAATATCAGTAACTTAAAAAATTCTTATTTAAAAATCACTTTTAGTAGACTTCAGTTATAAAGATATTTTGTTAAATACTTTTGCAGAAACTAAAAGAAACTTTTCAAAAAGTACACAAGTAAAAATTGGCAGGATGCTTTAAATCATTTATTGCGGAAACATTTTTTATTTTTTCGCCATGTTAAATATAAAATTTCCATTTCGTTAATAAGTCTTCCTTCCCACTACTAGTGTGAAAAAGACAACAACAACAACAAATACAACAACTCACAACGAATAAAAAGAATAAAATAATATTTCAAACGGGAGCACTAATCGCATTAATTAATGCTATTACAGCACTCTTACACTGGGGGCTGTAAATCAAACACACACTACAAAGAGAATTAACAAGCGGGCACATGTTTGCATGCTTTACATGACTAAGCACTCGATGGGGATTCTAGTTCTGCAATGCACACATCTTAACACCCATTAAGATATTCTTCAGCAATAATTATTTTCTTGAAAAAAGCTAAAAATTCCACAAAATATTTTAAAACTAATTAATATCAATTGGTCTTCAAAGCTTTTTCAAATTACCAAATATTTTACACTTCTCACCCACGGGTATATTTCATTTCTAGGTCTAAGCATTTTTCAAAAAATAGTGCCTGCAACTTCTCTTCAATCAGGTAATTAATAGAATTGGAATAATTTTTGGGCTTAGGATTATAAAATAATTAATAATTTAAATTAAATTAAAGTAAATGGAAAATTTAAAATTGGTGATTGGTAGGCAATCTCCACCTAGAGTTGCAGTTCCCTCAAAACTCTCCTGCTTATTTTATTTTCGGCATTTATTATTAAATGCTAAAAATTTTTCACATTTAATAAAAAAGTCAAAGTCACAAAAAAGTCTTAAACAAATTCTTAATGTTTCTCGCTTATTAAGAATGTGCGTCCCCTCAGTATCATATTCCTTTTCTTCTGTTACTTCTCAGCATATTGTAAAGGAGTTCTATTAAAAAATTTTATACAAATTTTGTCCGGAATATAAAATGTTTCTACAATTTCAGTTAATTTTAATTTTTAATTTTTTTCAGTTAATTTTTTGAAAAGAAAAAAGTATTAAAATGCAAAATTTGGGTATATTTAATGAATGCATGCGTTCCTTCTGTCGAACTACATTCTATTACGTTTAATAATTACTTTTACTTTTGCCATGTATGCGGTCAACTGTACAATCTCGATGTAAATTGTTTGCTGGTACTCCTCTGCAAGCTGCTGTACATTCCAACAATTATTACCAAATGAAATATTAAAGTACAATTCATGGGAATATATTTGTTTGGTGTATGACTCCCTGCCCGAAGGGTCAAACCCATGAACCAGTTCACCCAATGGCGATAATCTTTCATTGTTCATCTCAAATATTTATAAATTTGAAACAAAGGAATTATTGAAATCAAACCAAAGTATTTGTTAATTGATTTTTGTTGTGCAATGCTCAATACAAATTCGAATCTTTAAGTTGCACCTAATTGTTCTATATTTATGAGAGATATCGATTTGTAAACTCAATATTTGTTATATTTAAAAATTGTCCGTTAAAAATTAATCAAACATTTTCTTTATAAATATGAAATAAAATTTTTTTATAACAGTTTACTTAAAAACTTCGTTTATATATATTTATATATATCGCTAATTCTTTTAAAACGTTTGTAAAGTATATATGGCGTATAATATTAAAAACTTTCCTGAGTATAACAGTTTATCTAATTTTTGCTGTATAATACTTTGAAAATTTATATTAAGATGAGTAAAAGTTTCTTAAATGTCTTTTCACCTCAAATATATATTGTTCAATAATTTTTAGTGTAATTTTTTTATACGTCTCTTTTCCCCATTAGAAATAATAAAAATCACGAATTCAAGTTTACAAGTGCTGGGGCTTTCGTTGAAACTTCATACCCTTATATTGGAGCTCTCAAATTGTTTGCATATATCAAGAGGTAAAATGACCCCACGACGTAAAAAGAGGGCCTATTTTTTAACTTTATTTAGTTATCAGATGATTTTGGCATCAAGTAAACTAAAGGGGAATTTTTTAATTGTTGGAAAATAATAAAATCACATAATTATTTACCGCCATTCCCATCTGTAAGAACTAATTTTAATTTAAAACATTTTTTAAAAATTTTTGCCTTCAGACCGCCATTTTCATTAAATCAAATGTTAAAGTGCAGTTTATTTAATAAATGTGTAAACAGAAATTTCTCCTAAAAATGTGTACAAGTGTTGCCGCAGTTTGTATAACACTTCTTTGACCAGCTGTAAAGCAGATGTTTTTATTTACATATGTGAAAAAAACAATTTAATTTGTATTTTGTTAAGAAATATTAGAAAATTATGAAACTTGTCATTACTTTGATTAATTTTTTATTTGATGAATTTTTTTTGTTTTTGGATAATTTTGCATTGAATTCAGTATATTAACCAATCTTAAAATCGTACAATCTACTTAACATTAATTAATTAGAAAAAATTTTGCTTCATAAAATTTTTTTATACGGAAATATGGGTTCTGTAACACTATTAAGTTATTTAAATTTGTTTTTTTTGGAATACGTTATTATGTAAGTCGACACGAAATTGCTGCTTAAAATAATCTTAAAAACTTTATATAACAGATTTCCGTTATATTATGTGATATAACATGATGCAAATTTGGTTTTATTACAAATGTATGAAATTTTGTGTATAACAGTTTATGAATTACATTGTTTAACTCTAGAATTCTTGGCTAAAATTTCTTTCCGGCAAAATCTGTTTATATAACTGGTTCTTATATTTATGCTAATTTCATAATTATTTCACAAATCTCCTCTATATACAATTTTTTCCTAAAAGAGCATACAAAATCATTTTTGTAAAAAAATTTCGAATGTCTTTAATTATTATGTGTATAACAGTTTAGAAATTATATTTTTGAACTAAAACTGTTTTCCTCTAAAATCAGCGTGTATAACAGTTTCATATAAAACTTATACAACAGCATCTTATAAAACGATTATACATACAGTTATATTGCAAGACTTATAGTTGATTCAAAAAACTCCTGTATATAAAATTTTACTTAAAAGAGTATGCAAAGAGTATTTTTGTAAAAAATTTCAGATAAATATTGCACCCATAACAATTCTTCTCCTGTCGCAACATATAAACGAAAACTGAGTTTGTATGCGGGATTGCAAAACTTGCTTTAAAGTCCAAATAATAATTAAAAAGTAGATTCATAGCTGCAATTACAATTCAAAACAAGTAACTAAATCAGCCTGTACATTTTACTCGACAATTATCTACGTATGTTTACTTCTAATCTAAACTACTAACACACACACACAGAACACACACGCATATGGTTTTAGAAGTACATGGTTGGCTGAAATGTATTAAGCGCAAGAAGTTCTTGTATTTTGTTGTTGTTTAGTTATCATTCTAAATTAATAGAAAATCGTTGGGTGTGTAGTGCATACATGTGAATGGTTGAATGAGCGCTCTCGCAACTATTTTTAAAAATAATTAAATCAAAATTTAATCTAAATTAACCTCGACAACATTCAACAAAAGTGCAACTGCAACAGCAAGAGCAACAGCACTAGTAGTTCGAGCAGCAACCAAAACCAACTGCATTCGGGGTCAACAATGTATCGTGTTTATATCTTGGCGGTGAAGTGGTGCCGCTGGTGATACTGACTAACGATAATGATGATGGGAAAACAGCAAGTGGCCAAAGTGTACTATACAAGCATTCATTCATTTAAATTTGAAGCTGTGCCGTATGCTTGTGTATGTAAACAAGAGATCCATTAAGCAAAAGAGAAACACCACTTGTAAACTTGTAAATTATAGTACGAATCGGTTAAGAACTGGCATTTTTGTTGCTGTGGCTTATTTTAGCCTCTTTTTTGGCACACCAATAAACGTTATAGCCAAATGTAAAATAAGTTTCGTTTTCGGTTTGTTGATTTCTACAACAACAAACAAATGAAATGAATTAAACAAAAACAAGCAAAAGTTAGCAAGCCATTCGACAAAGTCTACTCTCAATGCAAGCACCATGAAACAGAGGAGGATGATGGTGGGTGCTGTCCAAAAAACACTTTCGACAAACAAACAAATTCTTAAGAGTGCCACCATCAGCAGTGATGCCGCCACTTTTCGAACCGAGTCTTACAAGCAAATTCGTTTTAAGCCTGTTTATTAGTTTTGTTGTGTCGACAGAAACACGAATGCTTACAACCATCTATAAATGCCTTATTTTAAACTTAAACAACTTTAATTTAATATTTTAAAATAAATTATTATTATTTTAAGTTACTTAACAATGCATACAGATGCCAGCTTGCATACAATCATTACAGTAAGCATCGCATTGCTACCATGTTTGAATTCAAATACAAATTCAATTTTACAAAACATATTTACGTATAAACAGTTTCGTGGTTTTCAGTTCTATCGCTTTAAAAAAAAAATTTATGAAAAAATTTTTCAAAAAAATGCTTGCGTATGACAGTGTGGCGGTTTTCCCTTTCGCAATAAATTTCAAAGTTTGTATTCAATAGGAATTTATTTTCGAAAGTGGGTACTCCTGGGTATCATGTAGATGCTGCTTTTATTCTATCCTAAAGCAGAGCATCACGAAACCTTGACACTTGAAAAGTCTGCCCACTTTTTCTATTGGTTTCTTCTTCACCAGCTGATTAGTTGAACCGTCTCAGATACTTTGGCAAAGAGTGGCATATAACATTTTTCGTAGTTTTTTTTTTCTTGCTGTGGACTGAGAACCTTTAGCAATCCTTTTTATTGCTGATGTATTTAGCATTTTTTTTTATTGCTCATTACAGTTTAGCTCCTTCCCAACTGTGGACAAGAGCAGTTACCACAAATTCAGCAGATTCATCCATTTACTAGACATTCAACGTTCTTTCTATTTCGAAATATTGCAATAACTTATTAGTGAATTAGTGGTATAAGCAATGCTCAAGAAAAATCAATTTTTACAATTTCTTGCCCGGAAATAGTCCTTCTCTCCAAGAATATAAAAATAGAATTGAATTGTATTTCTTCTTCAAATGGAGAATCCCTAAAGAATTTTTTCCACAAATATTTTTGTATAACAGTTTATGCTTCCGTCTCCTACGAGAATAAAAAAATGTTGACCAAAATTTATGTATTTGTTAAAAGCTATATGAAGAATCCTTGTAATCTAAAACTTTCTGCAACTTTCTACGTTAATAAATATAATTTGGTTTCAAGGGCTTTTCTTTAAACATCTTTAATTTTCCTAAACTTCTGCGAGATATAGGATCTCCTGTACGAAATCCTTTTCTGAATAATAATATTGAATTTAAATTTAGGTGTGTAGCTTTAATTTCTGCAGCAAAATTCTTGTGGTATAATTAAATTTAATGCGCTAATGATTCTAATTCTAAAATGATTCTAAAAATTTTATTATAAATGTTTTCCATAATGAGGCACAATGTAAAGTTTTGAATTGTATTTGCTCGTATTTCAATTTTTATTTATTATTTATAATAAAGTGCTTTGCAACATTTCTGGTAACATGCACCAGATGAAATACGTATTACTTTTCACTCATTTTATTAATTCGTACGTGGTTTGTATAACACTTATGCAATCTGTTATATAAATTTCATATAGAATCTTCTGTCAAAAAATTCCTTGCAATAATTTAAATCTGAAGTATAAACGTATGAATGATTACTTGCAATGCTTTTTTTGTTAGCAAAGTTTTGCATGCCACTGCTACTTATATCAGTCAGCAAAAAATTCATATTATCTAATTTTATATTTTGTGTTGGATTCACAATAATAATCTTCTCTTATCTTTCTCTTATCAATTCTGTATAAGTCTGTTTTCTGTATTCTAATTTGGAATAATATAAACAACATTATTTTTAAAACATTTTTATTTAATATTTTTTCAATCTATTAGAATGCATTAGAAGATTATTAATGGTTTAAGTACAAAAGCTATTTCAAAAATTACATTTATAGTCTCTATATTAACAGATCAAAATTCCGAAAAATTTTCTCTCTCTGTGTGTGTGGTCTGTGCAAATGGCGACTAAGAACAGAAAATCCTTAAATGCCACTTTAAAGTAACTTTAGAGAAGCATCGAATCATTTTTAAAGCTAACAAGATGAAATAATAATCTGTTAAGAATTTTTTATTTGAAGCTTTTAGCAACTATTGTTGTAACATTATCGAGTTTACACTCACGTGAACACAAGCGAATTCGCCTTCAAAAATACGGCAATTTCTAATATTTGAAATGTTATAAAATGGTCTCAAAAAAAGAAATGTGAAAGCACTACAAAAATATATAAAATAATTAAAAAACGCAAAAAAATGATTGTCCACTTGCTAAATTAAATTTATTTTAATTTTAGCTCGTATGATGTCATGGAAAGGCTGCAGATTTCCACAAACTGTAGTAACAGCAAGCAGTTTCATTTTCATTTAAGCTTTTTGCTAAATACGAAGCCGCAACAGCTTTTTTTTTGGTTTGTTTTTTTTTTCTGTTTTAGTTGCATATCCACTCTTGTTCTTCTTTTTACATTATTTAAACAAAACACAAAATGTTAAAACTTTTTCAAATATTTAAATTGCTTCTTGCGCTTATTTATGAGATCTCGAGGCCAGCAGACAGTGGATTCGTTTTGTTAGCAAAAAATTATTAATAATTTTATTACAAAATTTTCTTTCTCACGTTTTAGCTTTTTCTATAAATTATTTTATATTTAATTTTTTTTGTGGTCTCTGTTATGAGACTAAAAAGTTTTATATTTTTTGATTTTGACTTAAGTATTATTTATTTAGGCTCTAAATTGCACAAAACTGTGTTATTTTTTTTGACAGCGTTACAGGTTTATTTGCAATTTATTAAATGATCTCTCCTCATTCTTACTGAAATATTGTCCCCTGTCTTAGAAACTCTGTAGGCTTTTAGAATTTTTAAAAAATTATTTAGTTTAGGATGACAGTACAATGACATTAATAAAAGTCTTCCATGACAGTTTGGTGTAAGAAATATCTCATTTATACCGGAGGTCGCGGAGTTCGATTCCTGCCTAGACCCTGTGTGTTTTCCTGCGGACAAGCCGACAGCTTTGCACGTTCAATTGGTTTAAAAGAGTAAAAAATTAGAAAATATATGAAAGGGTAGTGTACTTGTATGCCTCTCTTTTGTATAACAGATTTCTTAAAACCATATCCAATGCTATTTCCTAATCATTTAGCATCTTCATAATAAATTTTAAATATTTTTTATGTATTCAAGACAAGTTGATGAGCTGCTGTCAGATATTACTTACTAAAGCCGGCATACGTAATGCTTCGTTTTAAGCGCAAACAGTGAAATAAACATCTGAATAAACTCATACTTAAAAAGCTAAAATGAATAACTGACTGACTGCTTGACTGATCGACTGTGCAGCTGACATATTAAAATAAATACTTGTATGAACAGCTTGTGTCGTCGATACTCGTACAATTTGTTATAGACGAGTTAGCTAATTGTCAGACAGTCAGTTTCTCAGTCTTTTAGTCAGTCATTAATACTAAACTGAGTCAAATTGCATTTCAGATCTTGTGCTGAAATCAATGCACAATTTAAAACGAGATCTCAAATGAGAAATACGAAGAGTTTTTCGCATAAATTTTGCAACGTAACATCCTTCAATTCTATGTTGGCGAAAAATGTATGAAACACTTCCAGAGTTAACAAACGTAGGACTAGACAATTTATAACTTCTCAAGTAATAAAAGTAGAATTTATTATTTGGAGGTGGTGGTGTCAGGCAGCATCTTCATCTGGGCTTTAACACATAACAATTACAAGATTGATGAATAGGAAATATCATTCTCTATGTTCTTCTTCTTGCGTTTATTTATTTTATTTTATAGCAGTTCTTCACCTTTCCATTATAGAAATTTTTAAAAGGTTTAGAAGAAGAAGCAATCGAATGGCTTATATGAGCATCGTAATTGTTTACATCTGCTTCTTGCACGTTGCTTTTATGGCTTCATATTTTACACATTTCACTCTTCCTACTAAGAAAACATTGTTGTTATTTATATAATTTGTATTGTATAGATAATTTATCACATGTATCTCAAAACATCATCTTTAAACTGGCAACAAGATTTGTGATTGACTTCTGCTCGATCAAAGCTGAATTCAGAATTCAGTTGTAACGAAAACATGTTCGCTACAAGCAAAACAAGAAGAGAAAATGGAAAGAAATCAATTGCAACTAGTTTCCTTTTGTGGCGCCACAGATTGTTATGAGGGCAAGCCACTACTAACCATACTCGAACACAATAAGAAGGGATCTGTATTTTATTTATTACAATTTAGCAGCAGAAAAAACAAACAATGACATCAGCCAGACAAAAGTATCTGCATCAAACGACTTACGGTGGAACCAAAAGCAAAATATTCAGATTGCATTTCTACGGCACGTGATTTTAGGAAATGCCACTTTGAAGTTTACCAAACTTATTTTTTAGTCGTTGGCATTAATATTTTAATGATGGAATAAGTGGAGCAAAATAATATTTTGTTGAAATTTTATTTTTAGTTTTATTTACAATTTTGCAAATTCTGAATATCGCGATACCATTTTTATCAATTTTCTATTTCATTAGAGAAATAAAGAATAGAGGAAAAAAATTTTAGCCAGAGCATTGAATGTATTTATTATCACTACACTCGTCAGTTTACCATAAAATAAATATTTTTACGCACGTACCCGTACATGGACACATAATGATGGAGTGGCGTTGTAGCTTCAAATATGAGAGGGGAAAATATGGCGCAAAAAGTGGCGTAGTCAGCCAATGGATTTTTTGTAGCTAAGAATATCCCATTTAAGATGTGCAAGTTTAAAATCCCAGTGTGTGTATGTACACACTTGTATATATATGCGAGTACGTGTGGATATGTATGTATGTAACTTTACCGATGTGAAAAGTAGCTATTTTAGCATGTACATTTTTCACAAACACTATTCTTGGAAAGCACATTTTCGAATGAGAAAAGTTAGGTTTCTAAGAGAAACATCTCTTCTCGAAGGAGTAGGCTTAAAGTCGCACATTAACCTTTTAAAAAGAGCGCCTCTCAAAAATAATTTTGTCAAGGAGCAGGAATTTTAAAACGTAACGGTGCATAAAAATGTGTAGCAATTTGCAATTAAATCCTTTTATAGCCCCGGAGTCCTTTTGGAACTAATTTTTATTCCCTGAAAACTACTAAACATCTCAGGTACATGGTACAATATTTCAAAGTCAATGTTATAAATTATGCTTGAATACAAAAAGTACCAAAAAGGCGTACCATTTTCTGCTTAATAAATTCAAATATATTTTTTATGCGTTTAGAATCTAATTGGGGATCATTATTTTATGTATCTCCAAAGTACCCGATGATTTCCGGGATGATTAGAGACACAAAATTTTCTATTTCAAACCGATTTAGATTATACTTTAGCCCTTTTTAGCCACTTAGTCTACACATAAATAAACCAAAAAAAAATGTATGTTGGAGAAGCTGTGTGGTTCACCCGCCAGCTCTAAGCGACGACAACCGCGACATTAACGCTTTTAGCGAGGCTCTCTTTTGTACTCTCTCACAGCGGGAAGAGCTGTACTTGTGGCGTATACGTTCTAACAAATTAAAGTTCTACATTCGGTATACGTGCACAATAGGAGGAGCTTTAATTTATTTAGTTTATCGCAGTTGGAACAGACATTTTTCGACTGCTGGTGTACATGCTTATCTGAATGTTACGGAAAAATAGGCTTAGCAAGAAAAAAGTTAAGACAGAAAACCCGTTCATTCATTCTTCCTTGTAGGAATAAATTGCCAGGCTTCTAGTCGTCGTCACAAAACTTCTGTAGCATTACTTTTGATATCATTTTCAATATTTTTAGATTCTGTATCGACGGAAGACAGTCCTTTCTCTTCGTTAATTAAATTTTTATCAAAAATTCTGTCACCAGTAACGGAAACCTTTTTTTTTGTTGCTTCTACTTTAAGACCCATTCATTATTTGCCACTCTTGTTGTGGAATATAGTTTCAATGCTATTTGCATGATCTGGGATCTGATTCTCCTTTCTTTATATGTTTTTTCACAAATTCAGCGAAGTTCTCGCATCAAATTCAGTCTTTCATTATAATTTTTTAACTAATTTTTTTATTTGGGTGTGCCTGCTGTCATAAGTAAGCAATCTAATGACCATCCTTTAAAAAAAATCATAAATAAAATAAATCTCTCCGGTGAGGATTGTATACTGTGCGCTCTCCTGGTTGTTGAAAAGTTGAAATAATTCCAATATTAACTGAAAGCAGTTCCTAATTCATTTGCCTTTACGTAAGCCTTGCATTGATTTTGATTATAAAGGGCGATGTTTTTTTTGCGGCTTAGGACCATACTACAAGATCAAACGGATGTTGTCAGTTCTTTGTTTAGTATTGCCAGATGCGGTTGCCAAAACAGATTCTTGAAATCTGTTGCTCAACTGTGCAATGCGTTGATAGGTTTGCCAAAACGTGCCACTAAAGACACTCTATTTCATTTTCTCAATACACAACCAGAAATTGTACGAATGGCCTTAATCGCATACATTCCATGTCACTGCAATTTCCTACCAATATGTAGAAACTCTTATTCAAATTTCGTAGAGGGTTGTTTGGGAAAACGTGGAGAAGCTCAAGTTGGTGGCAGCTACAATGGCTGTGTTGTAACCGTGATGGCTTCAAAATAAATATGGCCTTTTGGCAAGCTTCCCCACTGTGCAGCGGATGTTTACACTGCGTCTGGGTATTGCTGCAAGGCACAACAAATAATGCTTTGTGACAAAAGTTTCTGTCATCAACTAGAAAAGTAGCAGCAAAAACGAATCCTTTTTTTATTCCATCTTCGTTGTTACGGTTGCTAATACAATAGACGACGGTGATCCTAAGGAAAAATCACAAAAAAATTAAAATCAAATGAAAGAAATGGAAAATCGTAATGTTTATTTTTTTAGTAGCGAACACGTCCAGTGGCGCCATGGTATGCCTGATCGCCCGGCTTCCTACCCCATTAGCGATCAATATCACATTGCAATTATAAAAATTAAGCCATTGATCTACAGGATGGTTGTTGAACAATTTGCAACAATTTACTGGTGATCACAGCCATTATTAAATGCCATCTCAAATGAATTACAAATTGGTGATCTTGTACAACATTAAATTTGTTGCTTTCATTTTAAATTGCAATTTTAGCTGAATGATTAATTTTACAAATTTCCTAGAGATCGGCTTGTGATTTTTCCTTCAAATGCATTTATCGCTTGCAGTCAACAAACTTGTCCCGTGCTGAGAGGGTGTTGCAATCAAATTGAGTTAATTTTTAATTTCTATTTGCGGAAAATCAATAAGTAACATAAAAAGTTTGAAGAAAATATTCATTTTATTTATTTATAAGCAGTTGCAGCCGATCAATTCATTTATTTCTCTTTAACGGAAGTGCATTTAAACACTTTATAAACGAAATGCTTGTGCGATAAAAAGAAATTTCTGTTTGAAAAAGTTTCTCAATTCACAATTTTTGATTTTCTTACGATTTTAGTTTCAATTCCTCTTCTTTTTGTATTCCTTCTATATGTGAGAATTAAAAAATGTTTATGTAAATTTTAATGCTCTTTCATTTGTTGACCTATTTTGGGTGCATGTTCAAATTTGTTTTTCTTCTTCATGTCTTAATACATTTCTTACGCAATTTATATTCTTTAAATTGCTTTTAATTAATAAACATGAGTCTTGTTGAGCGATTTGTTTAAATATGTTTTTTTTTTTTGTAAATGTGGGGAAGTGTTGCATTTAATAGCCCGGATAAAGTTACCAAACTCAATATTAAGTTTAATCAAGCGTTTCCAATACGACAGCCATTTACGTTTCTCGAATCTAATAAGCTTTGAATTGAAGTTGACTTCTTAAATAATTTTTATGGTGCAGCGTTCAGTTGACTGAGCACGGAATAAGTTATTTTGTCTTCAAATACACAAAATGTTAATTCGCCTCACATTGACTCTGCCTGGCTCGTTCGTTGTATGCAAGTTTTATTTGTCGCTTGAAGTAGCGTAATTTAAAGTCTGTACGACAAAAAATGAGTCGAACTTCAATTCTCTCAGCTGATTACCAAATTACATCTTCGTCTATGTCAAATGCTAATTTTGAGATGACGTACGTTGAGTACGTCAAGGTTAGTTATGCGCTTTACCTTAAATAAAACTTTTCTGCCGAAGTTAATTTGACATTCCTTTGTTTCAGTGACTGGCAAGACAATCGAGGAGTGCGTTAAGATTGTTGAATCCTATTCGTGAACTTTACGACTTGTTTTACCCAGAATTCTTGTGCGTAAATTTCAAGAACGCGTTTCTATAAAAAATGTGCCATTGGTTGTTGAAAAGCGAATGCATCGCCGAATCGTATTTAGTATCGCGAGATGACAACGAAGTTTTTGTGTTCAGAAATTGGGGATAGAAACCTGGGCAATATTTGGTTCCAACAGGATGGTGGCACATGCTATTTATAAAACGAAATAGTGCGGTTCTTTGTGATTGGACGCCGTTATACCTCTTTCTATGGCGATATTTAAAAGAAAAAGTGTAAGTCAATAACTGAGGGGAAAGTCAAGACTTGAAGAATGAGATATTGAACCTTAATCATATCGTATAGTAATTGAAAATATGGATCATAGAATATGGAGAATAGAATTACGCCAATTAAGCCAGCTTTAAGAGTGTTCAGAAGACAACTGGTACTTTTGTGCCGGCCTCTGGTTTATTTTGAGAGTACATTTTATTTCCATAAAATCTGCAGTATTTAAACGAGAAACGTTTAATTTCTTTCTATGCAATTTTTATTTACAATCTATTCAATAGACTGGATTGACGTGTTCACGTGTGGATTTAGTCTTTCCAGGTAGATTTTACTGTATTTCCTAATTTCCTAATTTCATACTTTATCTTTGATGTGTTACGATTATTGGGGATTGCGTTATTTGTCAGGTAGCATGGAGTTTTAACGATTGATCCCAATGTTTTTGATTGGTACCTCTGCAGAATCTCAATGAAAGTCGAACGCTAGTCCATACTCTTATAGAAGATCTTTCTTCGATTTGGAATTAAGTAGCAAATATAGTTTTTCTATTTCAATATTTAATATTTGTTATCTGTTTTCGTGCACTAACATGATCTTGCCATGTTAATCGGCGATGTCATGGAATCGGTTTGGTTCTGCTTTATTGGAGAGTTAATAAAACCCATATTCCAATTGAGAAAATTTGGTGTGCATTTATGCATGGTAATTGAGAAAGAACACTGGGAGAAAGTAAGTGTAAGGAAAATTTTAAGAGACGACAGCAATCGGCATGAATAGTCGTCGACTGCATAAGCTCCCTTAGAGATTTGGTGCATATTATAGTTTAAGCAAGCAGGCTTCCGAGTACTGCTTGATGCTTGATACTAAGAGACACATGTCACGATCTAAGATTCTATCATTGCTACAGCAAGCCACATCGTTACGTGTCAACACCTTGACAATATCTCTTTACGGCTATGCAACGTTACGCTTCTCCTTAATGTTTCCAAGGCGACCTCATGAAAAGTTCCAAATTAGTTTTAAGACAAAACATGAGTTCTTAAAGTGTTTTCTAAAAATTTAATTTTAAATTTTTATGAAGATACCGGTCACAAAATATTTTTTAATAAAATATGTGTATGTTTGCTTATATACACACATACATTTATACAAAATATACAGCAAGAACAAAGAAATAGAAAATCGCAGTTGTCAGCTGCTTGCTTTATTTCCAAAAAAGTGACGGGCAACAACGTAAGCTTTTGTTCGTTTCTAGTCCGCTTCTAATGAGATTGAATTCTATAACAGAATGTGCTCTCAGATATTTAACCGATTCATTGTGAAACAATTTCAACTTACGAAATGAAAATTTGACATTTTACAATGTCTTGCTAGAATTGTTAAAACTTAAAAAAATGGTTCAGGCAAAGCATTAAAGCAGTAGCCTTTAAGGGTCTCATGCACTATCCTACACGGTCCTACGTTTTGTCAAATATGTCATCTGAGCCGCAAAAATAGGATAGTGTGACATGAAAATGTCAGATTTTTTTGAATAACTCCATTTTGATACGATTTTGTGAAATAGCAAGAGTATAATATCAGATTTTCGTACGACTGCGTACGATAGTGTAACAGGACCTTTAAAAAACATTATTATTAATATTGAACTTATTTTAATATTTTTTTGCTGCTGATTTTTCATGTATTCGTTAAAATAAAAATAATCAAATGTGTTCATATCCGGAGAACATGGGCTCATAACACAAACAATGTAGACTTTTCTTTCAACCACTTTTCCTTTCCGCCAAAACATTAAGTATAGAAATGTTTTGTGAAGTCCTTGTACTTTACGATAATGAACCAATGAAAAATGCATCCAAACGTAAGATTTCGTGCACAAGTTGAATTTGTTTTTTACGCATGTCAAAAGTTGTGCATTCAGGTGGCCCATTGTTACATAAAGGAATACATTTTGGAAATTTTTGCAACCACCAGCGCCCTCATATTACTCTACTCTAATGAACAAATTATATCCTTATAAAAAAAAAACATAAATAATGCTATTTAAGTATGATAAAATTTATTTTTTGTTCTTCAAAATTAATAAAATTCATGAACACGCATTTGCATTCTTTGTTTGAAAATGCAAATTCAATGCACTTTTAATTCTTTCTTTGTTTTTGCTAAAGATAATGAGGTGTGTGCATGTACTCTTATTTATGACGAATTTCCCTTGTACATCTCAAAATGCGCTACATGTGCATGGTTTCCTGCTTACGATCCTCCAAAGGATGTAAAAGTGAGTGAGATTTACAGCAGAATGATTTCTCATATTTTTCATGTTACTTTAAGAACTGGCTTATACTTAATTAAAGCATCTAGCGAAGGAACATTCCATTTGGAATCAGCTGTTGTTCTGTGGAAAGAGATGAAATTGATATTAGCTAAAATATCAGCTCAATTCTTTACAGGGACCAAGGCCTTCACACAACTAGCCGTCCCCCTTTACAAGTCTGTAAAAATACATGTATTTTTTGGTGTAAAATTACGCGTCCTGTCAAAAGTCTTTCTTAAGGACATACAACCAAACCAAACAAAAATTTGACAGTCCAAATGGGACAGATGGAATAGACAAATTAAAAGAATACTCTGTCGTACTGTACGGTACATTTAAAACTAAATACAAATCCAAAGCGGTTCCCCTGTCAAGCTTATTTAACTTTTATGTTCTGCCCAAACCTTAATAAGATTTTCTAAAATTGTTTAATTTATTTTCTACGCCTTTATGTTTTATTTTTTGTTGTTGCTTTGCTTGAAATAATAGAAATTATTTTTGGGGAAGTATTAACCGCTTCTCCATTGTGTTCTCTTTCATTGTTCACTTTTACTTGTTTTCTTAAAGTCCCAAAAGGGTTTGTTGAGCACCACGTCTCAGTTTATTGTTCTAACGTTTATTCTAATTTTTTATTTTCAAATGTCTTATGTCGTGTTAAACTAATATTTGTTTAATGAACCAACAAAATTTGTGATCATTAACAGCCACCTCGGGGGTCATGCATTTTTCTAATTGACTTGTTGTTTAGCAAATTAGGAAGCATTTTATTCCAAGCTTTTATTTTGTGGCTACTTTAAAAGTAGCCAGTCAGCCAGTCAGCCCGAGAACTAGACAGCCATCTACCCAAGGCTTGATAAATAGTCTACTTAAATAATTTATTAATAAAATCTTCAATTGAAATAAACGAGAAGTATTACTATTCTCTAAATGAATTATAACATTTTCAACGACTTTAATAAGACTTTTATAATCTGATTTAGTTAATAAGTTACTGTCAATTCTTCTTAAGGGATTAACAGTTTTTAATTTCCACAAACAGGAAAGGCTTTATAAACAGTTGATTAGTTTAAATTACTGGCGAACTGCTTTTAGAGGAGATCGAACTTAAATTCAATTGAATTTCAAAGTAATTCGTATTTAAAGACAAGTTTCAAAATTGCAATCCGTAAATAGAAAGTGAAAGAGAGGATTTTAATTAAAGTCCAAAACAAGCTTTCTATTCTCTTTGCTTTATAGATTTTTCTGCGGGAATGTTGACGTGAAAGGGAAAAATGCGAACTGCCAAAAAAGAGTTTCAATTGTTAAGAAATTTAAATTCGGTTAGAGGTTTCTTGTCAACATGATTTAAAAATTTTTGTCATCACAATTTCATATGCAAAATATCCTTGTGAAACAACAAAATGATAAGCGAGTATGAGTGCATGTGTTATCTTCTGCAACTTGTTAACAAAATGTGACAGCTGTCTGTAGTTTACACAACAATCAGCTGCTCTGGTGAGACCACCCCATTAATTATCTCATGATAACAATCTGAAGCAACATTTTTATTACCCTGCTGCATATTAACTTTTCAAGCCATTAGTGCAATTTCAATAACAGCTCTGTGAATCGTTTTATTTTTATCTAAAAATGATTAAATTAAATTGCCAACTACCTCTCTCTATTAATTAATACGAAGTAAATACAATCAAACCATCGAACTGAGACTGGCAATCGTGCTTATAATGCTTATAAATATTTACTATTAATTTTTGGTAAACAACACAATTTAAATAGAGTTTATAACAAATTTAACAAAACAAAAACAACAAAAAAGAAACACTTAATGAAACATGCAAATGCAAATAGAAAAGGTTCGTTGCTTTTTACATAAACAACTTTCCCACATGGGCAACAACAATTGCACGTAATCCTTTTTCTGGGCTTAGTTGTTAAGAATATTTTATGATTGAAGATAAAAAGTTGTAACAAATTATTATGTTGCATGTTGATTTATTTTAAAACAATAAAAAAATTACTGACATCTTTTATTAGATGAGTAAATGTTGATTCGTGTTATTCCCACATTAATCAAGTTGAGTGTTTTACTTTTTTACGGACTTTGAATTGGCATCATTTGGTATTTTATTGCAATGTATTGTAGATTTTGTGCCGAATAATTCATTTGAGCAACCGAGAATTTATCTCTCTTCGCCTTTATTCTACAGGATTAAATTGTGTATTCAGTTTTCTGGTGAATATGTAAACAGTGGTGTGAAAATAAAAAGAAAAGTTGATCAACTTGCAAAAGAATATTATTAATGAAGACTTTATGGAGTTGAAATAATCTACAATTCCGACAAAAAATTAAAATTTATAACTTAAAGCTGGATTCATCCAATTTATCCGAACAAAATTTTTGTCCACACCACATTTTTTTTATATGAAGTTTTACGGCCCTCTTCAAGAGGGAGAGAACATATTTTGGGCATACAGCTCTCAGCTTCAATTGGTTTCACTTTATATTTTCTACAGACAAACTTGAACTGAGTTGCCAATAAGTAAAATTTTTCCTTTCAAAGCTGATTTGAGTTGCCCATAAACATAAAATTTGCACAATTGGGGAAATGGAAAATAATAATTTAATTGCTAAAAAGCTTATCGAGGAAGTGAAGAATCCTGGAAGGATCTGTTGATATGAGCAACAGATCATACAAAAACTACCACAAACAACAAATTATTTGTACAGAAATGGTGAACTCCAAAGGAATAGATCGTAAAAACATTTTTGTTTAGGAATCGACATTTTTTATCAATTTGGCTTGTTTTCAGGAAATAAACGTCAAAATCTTTGGAAAAAGTTACATAGGCAACATAAAGCAGCTTTACGCAATCAAACATTTTATGATCCATCCGGTGAAAATTTGTAAAAGATTCCACATCATTTAAGCACATGAATGAAACCAATGTGTGAAAATAGCCCACAGATCCCTTTGCTTTAAAAGTCGTTTCACTGCGGCTCTCTTTTTAATTTTCTTTAGATATACATCGTTTCCTAAAAGCAACCCTTTATGCATTTCAAGCCCTAATAGCACAAGTAAATTACTTTTTTCAATTAAAATTTACAATTTAATAATTACAAATTTTCTACACTAAAAAGCTAAACGAAAGAACATAAAATCAGCTGTAATACTGTCACATTACAAAACCATAGTTTACATATGGCAGCATTGATTCTCCAGGCAAAATATATTGAATCCATCCGGTTTCAGAAAACTCTCGCTAAAATAAATTTTATCCACACAAAATTTTTGGAGACATCCGAAGGCGTATGCCAAAGAAAATCAAAGTATTGAACATATTTAAAAATTGAAGCAACAAAAATTGTTATGAGATTCGTAAGCATATTTTCCTATTATCGAAGTGCATCTGTGAAAGCTACCAGTTCGAGTACTTCAGTAAGGTGTGGGATAAATGTGAAACAAGCATTAAGGTCAAATCATTTCTGGCCGGTGAAAACTAAAAATAACTAATTTTTTTAATTACATTTAAGTGCTCTTAACGTAGAGGTCGTGACAGAGTTTTAAAATGACAGTATAGCATGAAACATGGCGTGTAGCACATGTTTGTTTAAAAAAAGGTTTAGTGAGAAAGCAACTTTAAGTAAAATCTTATAACGAATATTTATTAATCTGGATTAAATGCCTTTTGAGTGCAAAGTCACGTCAAATAATGATATCCGTCCTGTTGAAAGAACCATCAGGTGTAACAGCGCAATAACATATCTTTGGGCTTAAATCAATAACTGCATAATTTTATATGATTCCTGAGAACTCTTTTGGAATTCAAATTGCCATGTTAACTAAAAACCACTCCCTTTGAATATATAATCAAACCGCAGTTCTTATCATTCGGATAAAAACTGTCGGATATTCACTATAAAAATTCACAAGCTCTTGTTAGATTGCTTACAAATCTTAGCTAACTTTTTTTTAGCGATAATCCTATCGCAAACGTAAATATAACGAACATATATTGATTTCCCATGTCACTATCGCTGGCATTCAACTGTTATCGACAACAACAAAGCAAACATGATTTCTTAGTTATGGGCATCACCAAAATTTCTTATAAATCGCACTAAGAATTACTTGTTATTAATTTTAACGCCGCTTTAAATTTTATCCAACATGGCGATAGATATTGTATGTTATGTGTGTAATATTTGTGTGCGTTTGCGCAAACAATCAGATTTTTGGCACATTTTCAAATCTTACAAAAAGTGATGGAACAAAAACCAAATTTATTTTCTTTATTTGTGATATTGCTTTACTGGTAACGCAAGATTTGTACTGCAAGCAGCAATAACTGTCGATAAATTGTGCAAATAAAAAATCGTTAAAAATTGATGACTCGCACTGCATAGATGTAATTCAGGCTCTAAAAATTAACAAACGCTAATGTGTTTTTGATTTGCACTGTTTTAACACATTTTTTTTCGGAGAGGCCACATAATTTTATTTTTGGTCTAAATTAGTTATTAACTGCAGAATCGCGCAGGCGGCAAATAAGTTGACAAGTATAAGAATAACTGTTTAACCCCACAATGGTTGGGGCAAAAAAAACTCAGTTGTGGCATTTGAAAAATGTATATTCTGTGTAAATAGTATGCTTTAAATAGTATTTTGTTGTTCTTACTTCTCCGATGAAGCGGTACTGCATAAGACCAACGAAGTAGGGTGCAAGTGCTCAGATGGCGATTTTCATGGGGATTATCATTATTAAGAGTGCAGTAGTGGCTGTTCCTTCGTCACTAAAACATTCCTACATTCTAATATTGGCGAAAGTAGGTACCGAATCTACAAACTTACTAGTTCTACCAACAATTACACAGTTTCAAATAAATACTTCATAATTGTCGTTTATGTCGTGGAAAAATATGTATGCATGTTGGTATGAAACTTTATGAAGTAATTCTATTTGTTCCATCTTTGTATTGGATGCCTCTTCCGCCGTAAATGCAAAAAGCAACCAAGTGCCATCTTTTTGTGCAATTCGCATTTTTTTTTGACAATGTCGGGAAGTGTGAGTACGACTATGAGTATGTATGACCGTTAATTACACAACACATTGCACGGCATGAGAATAGACCTCAGGGAATTTCATTGTTATATAAAATTGGTACTTTGAATAATAATTTTTCTCTCCAGAATATTTTAAAGAAAATTCAAATCTGAAGATTAAGAAAAAACTAAATGTTTAAGATGGTTTTGGACACTCAAAATATTTAAATATGATTTTCGTATTGTAAGACAGATGACTTTCTTATTAAAGCCTCAAATCCATACTTCAGTCACTTCTTCTAATGAAATGAAATCGTAAAAAATCTTTTTTATTTGAAAAGACAAAAACAGGTAATCTTTTTTGTCTCTACAGCTTCACCATAATCTATTGAAAATATTATTAAATAGTTCGAGGAGGGTACCCACAATTCGTTATGGCCATATTTTAGAGTCTTCCTTAATTGTTTCAAAGTTTTCGTTGTTGCTGTTGAGCAGTTGTGTTTCCATGTTTGCGAATGATTAATGACTTTTTGAAAGAGCGTCGTATCTTGTGGCATTAAATGTTATGATAAATTTCCATTTAAATTATTGTTTTGTCGTTTTCCTTTTTTGTTTTATATTTTTTCACACAATTCGATAATTAATCAAAATAAAAATTCTTAAAATTTAAAATGTATAAATTTTCAGTTCAATTGTTATTATTGTTGCGTTGGAATTTTACAGATACTAAAATTATAATAATGAAAAAAATTTGGAACATAAAAAATACGTTCACGAGTGTGCGTTTGTATGTGTCATGCCCATATTCACATGCACATGTATGCATACATTCACAGATTTTTTATTCTAATCTATTCTTGCTATACTGGAATCGCACAAGCCCATTTTTTCACCAATTGAAGATTGCAGTAATTAAAATAGCTTTAAAAGCTTTTCATAAAAAAATCGATTTTCATACGCGTTCGAAAGTTTTTCAGCATTAAAAATATATTTTTCATACGTATGTTACATACTTACATTTCCATTTACAGCATGTATGATGCGATTTTGTGTAAATTGTCAGAAATACCTTTTATGGGAAACGAAAAGGTAAAAAATATAATTTTATAACAATTCAGCTGTAAGTCAGCTGTTTTCTTAGTTCTAGTGCGGTATTGCAGCACCTCTGCTTTTAAGTAGATGCGTGAAGTTATTTGACATGTAAGCAGGTCGGCAATCGGACCAATCCCAGATTTCTGCTTTAATGCGAAAATACGCCAAAAACAAATTACTTGAGGTCACACGTAGGAACTCCGATTTTAGAACACATTTTGCCAAAAATTGGTTCATTCATTTAGGGGCGGATATGGCATCCCTGGCTGCTTTTACTTTGCCCCCGTTTTTTCTTTGGATGACTGCTGGTGCGAGTGTCGAAAATCTTCATATTTTAAATATTTCATGTATTTTGACTCCCTCGACGATCATAAATCCAATTTTTATTAAAATTTTAGCTCACTTTTCTGCAATTGATTTAAATAATCAATTAAAAAAATCATTTTATAAATCAACTTTATTTTTTTTTAATTAAAATTTAAATTTTATGGCTTTCAGTGCAATTGAAACATTAAAATATAAAAAAAAACATTTTATAAAATTGTGAAAGAAAAGACTAGAGAAAAAATACTTGTATTCAATATAGAAACTAATAATATTTTTATCAATTAGAATGACCGCCTCGTATGTTGGCAGCTCTTCAATTTATATGATTTTTAGCGGCTGGTCTTATCCTGCATACTTATGCATAAAATATTATCTCCGACAAGTGTGACAACATTATGTCGTACCCTTTCCCTTCTTATAAAACTTTATAGTTTTTTAAAACCTTTTACATTATATTATAAAAAAAAGTAATCCTATCTTATGTTCCACCTGCCCCAATAAACTCTTTTAAACTCTTAATAGAAGTCTCCACTAAATTGCACTGTTTTCCCAAAATGTACATTGAAATGGCTCCTAAAGGCTTTTCACTGAGTGTTGGTGCAGATCCACAAAGAAATTTTACCGAAAATTTTCTTAGAAGTAAACGAGAAGTTAATAAAAATTATAACGAGAATTCAGTAATCAGTCCAAATGCAGTTATTCTCTTTGGCTTGGCTGAATTTTTCCAGTTCAAATACAAACGCAAGAAACAGAGGAACATAAATGTAAAAAACAACAAGAGCTGTAAATACAAAGCAGTGTTGCCAAGGCAGTATTTTAAACCAGGAACGGTTTTATTTAGTTAGTTCCCGTAAATAAAACATTATCTAAATGAGTATTTAGGATTTGAGGAATAGCTTTTAGATAATTAGATGATTATTTCAGTGCAGATCTTACAGTGCATACATTTTGATATGAATGATATAATTAAAAACAGTTTTCTTCGCTCTCTTTTTTATACAACAGCAGCTAGTTTGCTGTCATTCTATCATTAGATGATGCAATATAAATTAGTTTATGTTCTTTCTTTGTTATTTTGTCAATTTATTGATCACTTAAAAGTGTTTCTTTACTGAGTAAAATTAATTTCTGTTCTTCGCAGCTTGACAGCAAACACGAAAAACTGTTTTCAAGCCATCATTGTATAAAACGTTTCAAATTAAATGGGAGTTGCAAAATGCACTTCATGTGACTTTACTGCTTTTCCGTGCTCCACATTTTTAAATGTTATGAAGTTGTTGCCTCAAATATCTACCAAAATTTTTAATACTACTTTAATGACAAATTGGGGAGCTTCTTTTTGAATGCAACTCTTATGTGATTCGCTAATTCCCCTTCTGCGTTAATTATTGCATTTAATTGTACACTTTTAAATTTTTCCTCCAAAAATATTATTCACAAACGAAAATAAAAGTTAATTAATGATGGTAAAATAAGCAATTAAGAAAAGCTTTTTAAGCATTTAAATAAAACGATTTTAATGCATTTCAATAAATGCAATTTGGTTCGCAAAAAGTTACGGCAATGGGTATGCGAACTAACCAATATTGGAGCGATAAAAACTAGATTGTATAAGAGAATTGAATTAATGGACTTACAATCACTCAATACTCGTAATCTGAATATGCAACTAAAATATTAAAAAGAAAAGCAAACAAATAAACGATTAAAAGTTTTAAAAGATTTTTAATGTGATTTTTTCCATGAATTATTTTAAAAATTACTTTTAATAAATATTAAAGTATTTTATTTATTTTCGAATAAATTAATTTGTTTTTTGTTTTTTTTTTGAGGAAGCTTTGGATTATCATCTTCGTTATTTCTTATGTGTACATGTCAATTTTCATTATCGCCACTACGAAATAATAAAACTCATGATATCTTTGAAGTCTCGTTGCATTCCTGCAAAATACAAACATGCACAATAAATATTTATGTATGTTTGTGTGAATATGCTGCTGGCGTAGTATTTGTGGCCTCGACGAGTAGAAAGAAAAATAAACTTCATTTAAATAACAGCAATATAAATTTATTTTTATTTTTTTTCACTTGTAAACAAATAATTCTAAACCAAATAAGACAAGAAAAACTTCAGAATTGAATAACATGTTCCATTGTGATTCAACCTGCCCATTCAAATGCATCTCTCGCACCGGAAAATGGAAGAAAACAAAAAAATTAAATATTTCAGCAGCATGCCAGCCCAGCCAAGCAACGGGAAGACGGCATGAAAGAGGCGTCAGGAGGGCAAGTATCATATTTTGTAGGTTCTGTGCATGTATGAGAGTACACTGCGAACTTCTAGTACGCTTTTGCATTTTATGTTTCCAGCGATGGATTTTATAGAAAATTTCCATGATCAAAACGTTGCCTTCTTATTGCTTTCTTCCTACCGAACTTTGTTTGCCACCGCCATTCATACTGTGTTTTGCTGAGTGATGCAGCAACACGTTAAAGGGAACTTGTTTACGTATCTTAACTTCACGTTTAATTCAATAAACTCGAGCAGATTGAGGAACAACAACAAAACACTTTTAATAAAAGGTGGCAAAAAAAAGAAAATATAAAAAATAATTCTAAAGCAGCATACAAATGGATGCAGACCAAACAAACTTTGGAATGTTTCAATCGTTGCCGTCGTTAAAATAATTTCTACTCCACTCCAAAGTCAATGATGCTCATAATTTTATATCACACCACGATATTACAATCGAAAGAATTACCATTTCGATTGCTTTTGCAGATGAGCACTAAGAGCAGCGAATCAGGCCGTCCATTCATTCCAGCCATCATTTTCTACACACTGCACACACCCACACACGTACACACACACCCAGAAAGTGAAGGCCTTCACAGAGCGTTTCAAGAAATTACTTTAACAGTTCTTGTTATAATTTTACAAAAAGTTATTTTGTTCTTGCTTTTCTGAAATCAGTGAACAATAGATGAATTCTAAAAAAAGCGCGAGGCGTTCTTTCCATCTTGAAGCAAATCGAAATTGCGATTCTTCATTTTTAATTATCAATCTCATAAATGGACTTGAGGGGAATTGAGAAAAAATTTTAACTGAAAGTTGCAAAACCAAAACTTATAAATAAATCGATAATCTGCCAAATGTATATATAAATCGGTAGACTTAATCGCGTTTAAACCGCGATTAAAAATCACACAATCGTGGTAAAAGTGAAGTTTGTGCTAAAAATTAGGTTTGGAAAGTTCATGTCGAAAAGTTCTTCGCAAAAAAAAATATTTGTTTGCAGCGGCTGAAGAGGATTGAAATGATAATGAAAGTTAAAATCAAAAAGTCGCCGCTCCTGAGGAAAAGTGTCAGAAGTTGTGCTTTATGTGTGACTTATAGCGTGGCCAGTTCGTCTTTCCTTTGAATGAAATATTTCATTTAATATTTATTAAATTTACAGTGCTACCCTAATAACTTGTAACTGAGTTGATTTTAGAGTCAAAGTTTAAACTACGTTTAAAACAGTACCAAGTTTAACAAAAGTATCGTTTTAATCCTTCATTGTTTTATTAGGACCCACTGTTGCATCATGCATACTGATGAATAAATACATTTTATGAGCGGAAATGAGATCCTCCTTTCATTTCTACGCCAGTTTCCCAGCCAAGGCCATATTATTGAATCAGCTGACAAAATACAGAAACCTTAATTGGGGTTTTGACGCACATCGTGTGGTATTTCGAAATACAATTTAAATTTTTGTTACAATTCAAGTACAGATATTTTTATACATTTCTATGATTACTATCATTGACGTGGGCCTTTTTGCGAACACGCCCTACAAAAAATACTAAATTATTACCTGTACAGAATTCTATGTGATACAAATTTTCAAAGAATTTTCGGTTTTTCATGTGGTTTATTTTAAGAAAATTTATCATTAATTAATTTATTTAATTTTTATTCAAAGAATGTTTTCTTTTTATTAAACAGTAACAATTATTATTGAAAAAAGGAGGCGTGGCGTCGCAAAATCAATACAGAGTATAGAAGAACTCGCTTAAACAATAGCTGGGAAATTAAAATTTGAAAATAATTCGATATACAGAATAAGTAGGTGTGGCACTATTCATTTAATATTTATAGCGTACTTTAGATTGTAAAATAAAAGGCCGCGGCACGACTTTCTTCTATAGAAGTGCCTTTGTAAGCTTTAGGAAGTTAAGACTTGTGCAAAGTTCGGAGAAGTCGCTTTTTAAATATTTCACTGTACATAATCCCAAAAATTGACACTCAGAAGAATATTAAAAAAACGTTCAAACTGATTAATGAAGAGTATCAGCCCGCTTAAACTTTTTACAAAATATTTGATATTAAAAGTAAGAAGGCGTGGCGCCGTTCAATTTATTCTAAAACCAAATCTTGCACAAGTAAGACCTAATACTTGCAGCATGTAGCCTCAGAGTTGTTTGAATAGTTCTGAATATATTTTATATTACAATTAACTGAACGTGTGTACAGTTTAGGAGAAGTCGTTTGAACAATTCCCGCTGGAACAGTTTGCAAGATAATAATAGACTGAAGCACGAACTCATGCATTTGTAAATTTCTAATACAACTGCCGAATTTCGTTAGAGTCGCATAAACAGTTTGCAAGAGAATTAGTGTAACAAAATAATTGGGCGTGGGACCACTAAAAATGTTAAAATCAAGTGTCATCCACTTCAATTGAAGTACTTTTTTCACTTGAAGTATTTTATTAACAATTAAAAAGCTTTAACAAGGTACATACACACATACATGCCAACATACTTACACTCATATGTATTTGGATAAGACACGTGGACTAGTAGTAGAAATTTTAAAACAGTCGAAAGTTTCAATTTTACATAAAACGAACTTCTTCTAGTAATATTTGATTCCGCAGGTTCCCCCTTTTTGGGGTTATTCAAAACGAAAATACGATAGAAATTTTATTTACAAAAAGTTACACCGTCACTTTTTTTAAATAAAATCCACTTACACATCGTACTGGGAAAACTTTGAAACTGTTTAATTGTTTTGATGCGGTTTATCCGATCTTCAAAGTCACTGTTGCTTTGTTCTCTTGACTTATTTGATTCCCTCAAAATACTTTAACTTGCCCATGCACAGTACTTTGAAGCAAAGTTGTTTAACTGTCTTTTAACTTTAAGCAATAGAAAGTTCAAAAATATCTAATTATACTATTTCATACACTTCAGTTCGCAAGTAATTATATTTCTTACTTCATTTCACCCTTTATTGCAATATATATATTATAAGCAATGCAACGATTTTCTGTGCATGTACTCAACTTTTTTTAAACGCACTTCCTTGTAGCCGTGATACATCGACCAACGTCTTGTGCAGACGCTTATAAGATGTTGATACCATGACATGCCAACATCTCCGAGTACAATCTTAACATCGACCGTCAACTACTCAGCTGTCAGAAAATAAGTAAAAATAACACGGTTAATATTTGCGAATAAAAATAAGACGCGTTGTGGCAAAAATGCTGTTTGCGAATAACAAGTCAGGCTGACAATGTAGGAACGAAGCAATTATATAGGAGCAATATAAGGTCTTTTAAAATATCTCGTTTCACTATCCTAGACAGTCGTTCGATTTGTCAAATATGACATTTCTGCTTACAGATTTTTATGGGAAGCAAGAGTCCACGAAAATGTTCATAAAATGACAACTTTCAGAGTTGGATCCACTTCAATCAGCAAAGAACAAATTGTTTGCACCATTTTGATGCGATTTTTAAAATAGGAAGGAATCGCTATCAGATTTTCATGTAATTGCGTTAGAAAATGATGGGCCAAAGATTTTCAAAGGAAACACGAGACTTTTTTTCTGAACATAACAAGTAATTCAATTTGTGAAAAGCAACGTCCGTCACTTGCGTGGTCTGGATCAGCTGTTTCTGATCAATTGTAAACCTGCATGTTCATTAGTTTTACCTGTTTTTATCCATTCAGTAGTATTCAAAATTATGTGCTGGCAAAAGTTTTATTAGCCTTGGAAAAAGGGGATATAACATTCGGCACAGTCGTATATTATTTTTTTTTTCGAGTAAAAACTATAATTTTTTTTTTGAAATTTAAGTAATTTTTAAAATTTAATATTTGCTTTACCGAGTGAGTAACAACAAAATATTTGTACAAGAACCGTTTCGCACAAATTTAAACTAAAAGGAAAAATTATATGTAACCGAATTTAAAAAAATATGGGGGATATTCATCATTTTTTCAATTCTGGATGCTATTTTGTTATTCCTATTTTTATTAATTAATTAATAAACAGCTTGAGGAGAAAAAGTTCAGGATAACAATTTTTTTATTTCAAACCTAAATTTAATTCCAATTCAAATTGCAAGGAAAATAAAATTTAAAAAAATATTAAAATTATAAAGTATTATACATCTTTTGTAAAAATATACATTTTTGAATTTATATAAATAAATACAATATAATAGAAAAATATTTCATATGAAGTATTTTTTCAAAATGCATTCGTATTAGCATTCAATTTGTTTAAATTTTTGGTTTTAATGCACAAATTCATTTTTATCGATTGTTTAATTCGTTTGTTAGATTTTCAAAGTAATAAAAGAATAATAAAAATAGAAAAATTAATAAGATTAATAAAGTTTTTAAAAATAGTATCAAAATCGGCAGAAAAGTATAAAAGGAAATTATCTGATGTGAAAATTAACTTAAGGAATGCGAGCATGATGTTAAGCACCAATTTTGAATTTTCATATGCCCTAAAATCTCGTAGACGCAAAAGAATTCCCAAGAGTAATGCATTGAGCCGGAAATATATATATGAGAAATCGAAGGGAGCGGTAGGCGCAGTTGTAAGCGTTTTATTAATTTCTTCTCCTTCGGCGATGAAGGAGTGCTACAGAAGAAGCGAAGGAGGATGAGCGTGCTCAGCGAGACTTGGATTTTAAGGGGCTTGAGAAAAATACATAAGAATTTTTTATTGTTTTGTTGCTGCCGTAGGTAGTTGTTCAGTTTATTGACTGGTCCAGCCAACATCAAATGCAATATTGGATGTTTAAGAATTTCCTTTTGAATGCAGAAGAAGTTTCTATGCGATCACCAGCAATATGACTTACTATACATGCAGAATCGAAAGAGAGTTTTGACGGTGCGAGAATACAATATCTCCAACGAAAAAGTCTTTTATTCGAAAAAAAAATCTTTGAGCATACTTGCTGGGCTTTGGGTATGGCTTTGGTAAATGTAGGGCTACAGTAACTACTTTAGATGCAGGTTTTCAGAGTTGATCTAACGGAATACCAAGCTCCTAGTTCTGACATTTTTGAGTCAATATCGAAACTGGCATAGTGCAAGACATGTTATGAGATACCTGCCAAGTACTACTTAAAAAAAAAGAAGCTATTGAAGGTTTTGCTGACGCAGACCATGGCTAGTATTTAGTTATACAGAAGCCGAATACGTGGCATTGGCTATAGCGGCGAAAAAGGCTGTGCGCTTAATATCATTTTCTAGTGAAATTGCTTTAGTTGGGGTTCGTTCAGCAGTCGTCACAGGCAGTGAACTTAAGTCCACAAAAGACAGCAAAATATCCTACGCATCAGGCAGTATAAGCGATATGATAGCTGATATACCAACAAAGAATTTGACTGAACTTAAAGTCCCAATTTACATTAGCAAATTTTAGTTTGGCAAATTCTTCTCCATTCTGTTTTAAAATTTGTTTGCCATTTACATAGCCAAATTTTAGTTTGCCAAATTTTTTGTTTCTTTTCGTATGTTCTTTCTTAATTTTTGACATTTCATTCGGTGGTTGGTTTTTAAGCAAACACGCATGCACAAAGCACACACGCATGCTGTGTAAATGTGAAATGCATAGGAAATACATTGTGAAATACATATTTTTGGCGGTTGATTTTTATTTCAATATTCATATAATATTTAATTTATTTATATTTATTTATTGATTTCTTCAAAAAGGTTTTCCCTATGAAATTAATAAGATGTTCTTCTTGAAAAAAAAACTTTAGAGATATCTTGTAAATTTTGTTCTATTTTATTAGGTGCTACTAGGCACATGTTGCTCTGTGTAGTCTTTTTATTTTGGTAAAGCTTACAAATTGAAAATAGTTTTTAATAGTTTTTTTTTTTTTTTAAACTAAGCAACTGTTTTACTGAATTAGAAAAAAAACAAAAGGAAATGATCGAAATGGAGAAAAATATTCGCTTTCCTACTTTGACGAAACAAACTCACCCACCAGAAAAATTAGGAAAAAAGTACACAGCAAAATTTTTTTTTTAATATATTTATTGCAAATAAAATTGTTAAAACAACAACCAATTAAATTTTTTTTGTTTTAAAAATTAAAAATATATTTCAGTCTTGTAAAAGTATAAATTCAGTTGCTTCATATATGTATATGTAAAAGTATATCACATTAATTACTAGATTATTTTCTAAAACATTTGTTTTAAAAAAAAAAATATAAAAAACTATGGTGTACGTTGCAAGCGCTTCACCACACTGAAGTTAACTACAAAAAACGAAATATAAAATGAAAAACAATGTCAAATATACAATTTCATCATGAAAGTGCAACTCTATAAAACAAAGAACAAAGCAACTTTGCGAGAACACCGATGTCTGTACCCCCGCAATACTCTTTTCCTCTCTCACCATCACTTTAAGAATTTGCCAAACTAAAATTTGCCAATGTAAATTGGGTCAAACATGTATATTTTGTTTATCCAATGGGATTTAAGAAATAATAAAATACTTATTCTTGTAAACGATACATTCCTGTTAAGAGAAGGCACTCGGAGTTACCGATACTAACTTATTGCGTGCATGTGTATTTCAAAAATGTATGGGTAGCCCTAATAAGCAGAAATAAGAATGGTTAATCCTGCTATCTGTTTATAAGAATGACTACTGAAGAGAGATATGATCAAGACATACTTTTGTTAATAACTGTAAAATATATGTATGTTCAGTTGGGTTGCCTTTCCAAGCTAGAAGACATACTCAAAAGTAAAGCTTGCGTATGCCGCTACAAGAGAATATGAATATGGGTTTTTATTCCTGAATTGAAGGAGCGGTAAAACGGCCATAGCGCCATTCGATACTTCAACCAAGAAGCGGCCTATTTTACGTTGATCACTATTTAGCTTAACAACTAACTGCCTTGTATGACTTAGCAAAATTATCGAATACTGCCACGGTCTTATTAAGCGATAAAGTTTTAATTGCTGTACCAACAGGTTACTTAGCATTTCCCAACAACATTCGCGCAATTTTTTTGTTATCCGGCAACTCGCACTGCACTTTATGAATTGAACAAACCCATTACTTTTTCCTTTGTAACATTTTTGATTTCTTTAATTTTCTTTAATTTTCATGCTGCACTTACGTCACTCACAATTTACATAACTTTCGAATTAACACCTTGTGATGATATTCAAACGCACACATCTAACCACACCTACTCACTTGCGAACCCACTTACAACGCTTACGACACTTATTATATGGCAAGTCATTTGCGCTCAAATATTCATTTACTATTCGTAAATGCGTTAATAGTTCATTTATACAGCAACACATATGCACGTGTACGACGACGGGTAATGGCATGTTTAAATATAATTTTGACTTTAAGTAGACCGACCATACATTTTTAATCGAAAATTCCAAACAAATTATTCGTTGTAAATAGAACACAACACAAGATTTGGCTGCCTCTTGTGGAGGACCCTGCAGAATTAATTATTTAAAATTAGACATCAAACGAATTTACTCACAGAATATAAATCTGTGTGTGCATGTGTGTTTTTATTTAAAGAGTCAGTTATCAGGTACTGTTAACAGGCGCATGCTAAATAATTGGGCCCTTGCTTAAATAAGGCTAATAAATACATATATACATATTTTGGCCTGGCGACCTGTCTTTTAATTAAATAAATAGAATTCAGTTACATTTCAAGAGAATTAAAGATAATGTTTTTTATCATTTTTGTATTTGTATATGTATTCCTTCATCCGTATTGATTCACTTATTTTTTGTGAACTTGAGAAAGCTTTTGTGGGGAAAAACATTTCTAGTTATTGATTAAATATTTGGTTTAAAAGAATCTGCAGTTGAAGAATTTTTTAAAATATATTTAACAAAAATGTTTCTTTATTTATTTACTAAATCGGTAAATTTTTTATTGACGATTTTTTCAACTCCTGCAATCTGGAAAAATTTGCAAAAAAACGATATTTTAAAAAAGAAAACCAAAAGTAAAAAAAAGAAATGAACTCTTCTAATAAAAAAAAAATTAATCTAACTTTGCACTTTTTGGTCAATTGGTATATAAAGAATAAACTATGGGATAATTTCGCTACTTTGGTCATCGATAAATTTGGGAGCGTAGGCATTGGCTGGAAAAGCCAAATGTGTGGGTTGACATTGCTAGTTCCCGTAGCCATCATAAAATACAAAACTTTTATGAATTTTTTCCATATGCTTTAAATGTTAATCTTGGAAGGTTCATGTGAGCAAGTACAGTTGTGCATAGACACCGAAAATAATATCCAACTCCACAACTGCTACTAAAATCTACTCTGTATCAAATCCGTTTTCCTAAGCAATAATGAGGTCTTTCCGCGAAGCGCCTACATTAGCATGGATATATTCAATTTTATATAGATATGCTTGCCTTAAACATTTTCACTTATTGATATATTATTTTATTTAGAGCAGTTTAGAGGAGAACCCAATTTATTTGGATATTTGTTATTTGTTTTCCCCAGCCATGCTTAAAATTCTTTGAAAATTTGGATTAAATAGAAATCTGGAGAGGGCAGCAGGCAACATTTTCGTATATTTTTATATATCTTAGCTTTTCTATGGCATTTCTATTTAAGGCCATTATTCACTATGCTACACACATTAGTACGATACATTCACAAAATCTGATAGAGATACCATCCTATTGTAAAAAATCTCATCAAAATGGCGTTGCTGGTTCCAAAGTGATACGAATAATTTTTATGAAAACTTTCATAAACTTTTGCTTGCCATAAAAACCAGACATTTTTTACGCCACACTATTCTATTTATGAAGCAGAGATGCCATATTTGGCAAATATGAAAAATATTCTTCTTGTAGACATTTCATTGTTTTCGTCTACAGTAGAAAATGCAGTGAATTTGGACGAACATCATTTCGTTCACAGTCACTAGTTCACAATCACTTATTGATGACTGGCTATCACATTTTGCATTTTTTTAAACCAACTCAACGTGAAAAAAAAATTCGATACGAATTCATAAATGCAGTAATACAATTTAGAAATTGGCTTCTTAAATCCCTCTTTAAAGCTATAAAAACCTTATACGAAGACAGCCGTATTTTACAATAGACATATGAAAGAGATAAAAATATGTGGTAGAAAATTGTAATATAAAACGTGAACAATTCAAAAATGTGAACCTATCGATAAAAATTAGTTAACGTTTCTGAGAGTCCACCGTAATTTCAATATATTTTGAGCGTAAGTCAGTATATTTTTATTATATAAAGTTATTGGAACACACTGTATTTATCATTTTTCATGCATATTTAAGGCCTTGTTCCACTATCTCACACAGTCGAACGACTCATTCATACGAAAGTGATATTAGTTATAGCCCTATACTTTGTGAAATCAAATAAAAATGGCGTATATGGTGATGCACCATATTTTAAATGTATTACGAAAACATATGTTGTATGTTTGTTGTATACAAAGAAAGTAATTTATTCTATTTGGTGCTGTAAAAAAGGTGTATTAAAAATGTATATTTCCAGAGATAAAAAAATTAATGTATTAAAACTTTTGGTATATACATTAAAAATATAAAAAAATAAAAAAAGAATGCGTGAAGCGAAATCAACTCTGATCATACGAAATCTATCATTTTATAGAAATTTTCAAAACCTTTTCTAAGTGGCATTCGACTATCAAAAAGATAATACAGTTTTAGGTTACACTATAATACTTTTTCATAATACATGCCAACTTTGATACTTGTTAATAGTGTGTGGGATAGTGAAACAAGAACTTTAGGGATATATATGAAGGTATTCCATTGATGTTGTAAAATTATATTCAGTTCCGATTTATGTGTAATATTTCCTTTGCAGAGGAATTTAATTTTAAAATTTATTTATTTAAAATCACTCTTAATTTGCAAGATTTTCTTTTAGCTGAAAACTCTATTTTTGAACCTCTATTTTTCATACTTTCCTCTGCATAACGGCTGTTAACCATCGCTGATACTTGCACCCATTTGGACTGGGGCAGTGTTGTTAAAATATAATGACGGGTACCACGTAGTGGTCGAAGAGGGACAGAATGTAGCACAAAACTGATTAAAAATGTCACATTTACAAAAATGGTCAAAAGTCATCAAATTGACATTTTTTGGGACTGCAAAGATAAACCTCATGTACAACAACAAAATGAATTTTAATTGTGTTAATTCTCGAAAGCTCTCTGAAGTAAGTGAACAGTCCTCTATCCTCAGTCTTCAAAGATATTTATTACACACTTTCTTTTGAAAAATCTTGCATTTGCCTTTTTTATTATTTCATATTTTAATCGTCTGTCCGCAAGAGAATTTTACATGTTGTTTATTTCATTGTAAAAAGTAATTAAAATGTTACAAGCATCCAAACATACGTACATACTTGTCTACATATTAATACCGCACTTTAGTTACATGCATTTATTTAACACATTTGTTTTATCATGCTCATATTCCATATACAGCTCATTACAAGACCCTGCAGTTCTGATGGCGAAAATATAAAGTTTTAAGTGCTTCAAAATTAACCAATCATTTTACAGCCTTAAACCATTTGAAAATACTTTATTTCCCCTGAACAGAAGGTAAAAAAAGTAACTACTGGGTTCAACGCCCAGCTGATTTCACTTGCGATCAATCACTTTTCAACCAATTTCATTCAGAGGATTTCAAAAAATTCTGGTTTCATTAGCACAAAATGTATGTATGTATGTTTGTATCTGTGCGGAATGATGCAGAACCTTTTCCGAAGATTAACGCGTCTGACTGATTTCGTTTATACTTGCCCCCTCCTATTTTGTCACTCAATTGACAAAAAGCAAGATTATTTACAAATATTGGTGCTTCCTTGTAAGATTGATATACAGGAGGAGTCGAACACGAGCCGAACGTAAATAAAATGTCCGTTCAAAATAATAGCAATAAGTTCGATGGACGGATCCAAAAGTTTATTTTTTCAGGTAAAGAACTTAAAAAAATTATAGCTCGCAAGAGAATAAAAAGGGTAAAAGTGGATGACCTTAGCAGCCGCCGCTTCATAATGAGATCATCCGAGACTCTCTAATAAAATTTCCGTTGAATAATTCTAATTGTTACTAACTTGTGTTTGAACTGATTTGAAATCAGAATTCAAAGAAATAAAAATTTTCAATAAAAATTTGAAGCAATGGGTGTGCAAGTACTGAAATTCCGGGAGGAAAATAAGCACTAAGAAGAAGGAATTGGATAATAAAATTGCCGCCGAATCTCAGTCTCACTATCCAATGTGATATTTGCTAAAAGAGGCTCCCTACTAGAGATAGTTCTTACAGCTGGCCTAACTTTGTATTACAACTTCGGAGGTCTTAAAGTTTTACTATTTGCTTTTCATTATTTTGACTGATACGGCTAAGCCGAATATTAACTTTGAGACTTTAATGAGCACAAATATCATATAAATGTAAGTGTTGGTACTTCCCATATATAAAAAAAATCATTTTATAAACGGCTCCACTTGGTAAAGCTTAGCAACAATATTAAGCATTCTCTGTTATCAAAAACAGACCTCGTTTAGACAAGTGTTGAAGTTTTCCAATTTCGTGTTGAAGTTTTACTGTTTCGCTAAATTATTTTATTTTCAAAACTGCTGAGTTCGAGCGCTCCGATTACTTTTCACAAGATACCAATGGAAATCTTAATTACTATCTTAATCTTAACTATCTTAAATCTTACTCATCCGATTTGCAGGAGTCAAGAATAACGTTTTGGATATCTGTAAATGAAAAAAATATATTTTGAAGGCAGGGTATTATAACTACACCAGATGCGCTCGGATAAATTATGCAAATACAACTTAGAACATGGATTTCTAAGCTCGCTTCCTTCTTGGCCTTAAGTCCTTTCCGATAGCACTCTGATTGTAGGTGTTGTCCTTTTTAGTAAATACTTATTTTATGTGGAAAATTATATTTCCTTTAAAATTCTGCTTTTTCTCTTGAAAAAAAAAATTTTACTATACAGCAGAATATTAAAGATGAATGGAAAATGATTATGTCGGGATACCGCACGATGAAGCATACCTTCAGGAAGACTTTACCCCCCAATTAAATATTAGTTTATTTATGGGAATTATAAAGTCTCATCTACACTTGATATTCGGATCTAACGAAATTCCCAGAATTGATTTTAATCTCCATCTCTAATGTTATTTCTAAGTGAACGTAGCCAAAAAGCTGCAGTTGGTTTAGGGCATTAAAATCTATGGAATATTCTGCTGAATAATAAAATTTTAATTAATATCCGTAATTTTCAAAAAAAAATGTTAGCGATACATGGCCGAACATGGCCGTTCTTACTCCTAGTGCGCCGGAACTGGGGGGCAGTATGCAAGTTTGCATGCTTCTTCCTCCTTTGAAATATTGAATGGAATGAAAGCACATTCAAAATGACACATTCAAATGAAATGGATTCGTTTAACTAGAAGAGAAAACTTGAACAGATTAAAACAACTGGCACTTGTTTTGAAATTCATAGAGAGCAGTATAGAGAGAGAGAGAGAGAGAGAGAGAGATAGAAAGATGTGAAGAGGAAATAAAATAATCCATGACTGTCATTTATATGATTCAGTAGCAGCAATTTTTATAATTTCAGTATTATAATTGGAGCCACTGGCGGCGTTACGTTCTGCCACTGTATTAAAAATACTGTCACCATTCAATTAATTTTAAACAAATTCCTTTAAGCAGCTCGATGTGTAAAACTATTCAAGTACAACATTGATATGACGCAAAATTTTGTTGCTGCCAATTTCATTACATTTATTTTTCATTATACCTCGAAGCGTTTAAACGAAATCCAATAAAAGAAAAATTACCTGCCACACGTAACAATTATGTTTTTATGCTAATTGCACAGGAATTGACCCCACTGTGCACCATTGACAAATAAAAGAAATTGCTTTTTTCCAAACAAAAACAAAACCCCTCTGGTTGTAAAGAAGAATTCAGTACAAATTGAAATGCAATAAAACAGAGAAAAATAATTGCGAAAAAAATGCATTTTTTTCACAAAATAAATAAATATGTTATTGTAAAAGGAATGTATTACATGCTCGTATTATATTCCGTAAGTTTTTGAAGCGTAAAACTCTTTTCGCACTAATTAAATGGATCGAAATGTGTAAAAATGTAATTAGATTTTTTGCAGAAGCGGCAATTTTTTTTCCAGAGTTGTGGCAGGTGCGCAAGAAACGTGAATTGCGACAAAAAATTAGTTTATGGGATATCAGTTGCGAGTGAGTAAGAGGTCCTTGTGCTTCCAAAGGGAGCCCCAATATTACAAAGGGCCTTTTAAAAAATATACACGGTTCGTAATTCTTTCCATTCCATGTTGTATTTCTGCAATTACCACTGTAAAATTTGTATGAATTACATATCGCTACCTTAATATGTAAAAGTTCTAACTTATTATTTACAGCTCCTATATCCCACGTTTCGGTAAAAAATGCCCTATTCGAAGTAATAAAAAAATTCTGCGTTACGACCAAACCTAGCAAAATTCCAATAAGTTAAAAAAATATTTTGCAACTACAGAGTATGAAAAAAGTTAGTCAGCACTAATTAAGTAACTAATCCATATTGTTGCAGTTGTAAATAAATACAATAAGAATATAAATTTGAAGTAATATCTGTAGATATTCTGTAGCAGTTGTTTCTTATAGTGTACATGATAAATATAACTTTATTACCGAAAATACAAACATTTTACTTATTTTTATCTATCACAATTTCGTTTATAATAATAATTTATAAATTATTATTAATAAATTTATTTTTATTATTTTGTAAATTGTGTTGAATTTCAAATCACATTGTAGAGTCTTCTCAACGAATGCGTTAAAATTGCGAGAAAGGGATAGCGGTAGAAAATCCAGTTGGTCAAGGTATGAAAGTATAGATAGCGTTGTTTCTGTCCCACGCATCCTTTGCACGTCTTCAACTGATAACTAAGTTAATCTACGTGTATTCATATCAGCCTGTCCGTTGTCAATAACATAAAGTACTAAAGTCGGCCAACGATATTTCTAAAGCGCCTGCTGTTAATAATGGTTCTTGTTCTTATTATCCGTCGCCACCTTTATATCACTACTGAGAGTAGAAAGTATACTCTACAAGTATTCTATGTGACTAGCTCTTCACATTGCCGATGAGACAATTTGGCAGAGGATTTGCGAGGAAAGCTGTATATGGTAAGAGGTATATCATCAGCGACGTTAGTTGTTTTCTGGTGTGTATAAATTGTACAATAATACACATATACATACATTATTCAAATATCCATTCGAATAAAAATGTTCCACGTCACTCATTCCGATTTTTTCAAGAAAATTGGGGTTGTCATGGGCGAGCTGTAACATCCTATTGTGTCTTATGGCCAAAATTGTTCTTTGAAAACTAAACTCTGAATTCAGGTTGACCGATTTTTTTGAATACTTTCTCGAGCTGCAGTAATCTTTTCAGCCGATCTTGCAGCATACTACGGCCCATGCGTGCAGCTATCAGCTACAGTCCCTCTTCTGCTAAATATGAACTGTCAAAACTAAGGTTTACCGAAATGGCCGCAAACCAAAGTATCGTAGTAGTTGAAACTTTTAGTTGATGGACCTTTTACGTCTGCCATAATATTGTACCAAATTCAGTTGAATAAGTTTTTTTAATTTTTACTATTTCCACACTATGCAACTTTCGGCCCGCGGCATATGTACATTTTCCAGCTAATTTGAAAACAAAACTTTTGTACTCGTGAAAATTTGCTTTTAAAGAATCGTATTTAAGAATTTAAAGTGCAGGAATAGAGCACAATATTCCAAAATCAGTAAAAGTGGGGAACTAGTTTTTTTAAGTCGCATAAAACAGTTCTTCCTGATATTATATGGGAAATAAAGTAGATTATGGATTGAAAAACTATTCTGAGTAGACTAAATGAGGTGCCATTTTTATGTTCGTATAAATTTCGTTTTCCGAATGAAACTTTTTCGGTTGTTCGAATAAAATTTCTCATATTCGATTAAAAGATTCAATTTGAACTGTCATTCCCAAAATGCTTCCTTGGATTTAATTAAAATATGTTTTTTTAAATATTATAAACAAGATGGAGTTTTTATAATGCGAATTCTCAACTAAAATCCATTTAATCGCATTTGCAGTGATAAGATACGATATTAATCAGACTTGAGTTCATTTTTTTTCGGAAAATTATTCTCTTTCATTTTGTAATGCACCTTTGGAGTTCTTCGAAAGAGATGGTTCGTTACGACAATTATAAAATCGAGTAAAGATGATGAGACCCAAGATGATGAGGAAAATATTTTCCGTAAGGTTGCCCGCTGCCAGTTGTTCGTCTCAAGCAGGCACCGACTACTCATTACACTCGACTATCTTTCTAACGAGCTATCTTTACAAGATTCATCACCATAAAAAAACTATTTTGTGATGTTTCAAATACATGTTGGTAAAAATGAGCTCATTCAAGGAACGCGAAAAAATTTCACTAAAAGTGAATCAAACTGTATGAGTGAACACGTAGCATCAGCAATGTAAATGAAATGAATGAACTTAAACATAAAAAGGCATACGCAAACAATCAGGCATACTTATTGGCACACATCAAGAAGGAAAAGAGCATTCTTATAAGCAATTTTTTACAGGGGGAAGAAGGGAGAAAAATGCATAAATAATTGCGCCATTAAAATATTTATAAAAGAAAAGAAAACTGTAGGCTGGTGTACATGCTACACACATGCATACATCGAATTCACACAAGAAGAGATTTAGGAAAAAGGAAGGCATTCCGACGTCATGTAGCAGCACACAAATGCTCAAATTGCATTGCAAGTCGAAGTCGACGACCAGGCCTGCAAGTACAACGTGGCATAAAATTAAAGTGCAGTATTTTGATTGAAACTTAAACTTACTCAACTTTTAGCTTTGTGCTTAAGGAGGCTGCCTCTACACTTCCTACAAGCAAATTTACTTACAGACACAATTTAATGCACTTGACGGGTTTTCTAGTATATTCTACAAACTTCTATTCACTTAATAACAATACTACTGTATTGTATTTAAAGCAACCGTCTCGACTTTGAAGTTTATTCTTTTCAGCTGATTAAATTAAAAACTAACGCATTACGCCTTACTTGTCACCACCCAATACAAGTGGCATATTAATGAAAGTAAGTAGATTGACCTTAAGTTCGTCATATATTTTCCAGTCGAAAAAGACCGAGAATGAGGAAAATTACACAACATTTTTCTCTTTTGGCTTTCTCATTTTTGCTACTTGAAAAATTGCACAACGAACTTTAGCCTACTTCATTTGCACTGAAACTGAAAATGAGTTAAAGCTAAAGATCCCATCAGATTGAATACGTCTTACGTATACTTTGCATCCCTTCACCGCGGAACTAAATTAAACTACGTGTGTTCATACGAGCCTGTCTACAATCAGTACGTGTCCGCAAACCACAATTTAACCACGAATTGATATTCCAACAACAGCAAGAAGAAACGAATATCTCCAATACGATTAGATATACCAGCATTTTAAGACTTTTGATATCAAATTCTAATTAAATTAGAACTAATAGTTAATAAAAGGATGGATATGACAAATATTAAAACAAAAATATAATATATATAAATATAAAATGTATTTATAAATAAATCTTATTCAAAGAAATAAAAATATAATAATATTTAATGATTTAAAAAATAAGACTTCTAATGCGATTAAAATTCTTAAATCTAAATAAATAAAAAATATCTCCAAGAAAAAACAAAAAATTCTAAAAGTAATTAAAATAAAAAGTTTTCAATTTTTTAAGATTTATCCTTCACACCCAAAATCAATATTTTAAATTAATATATTTAAATTAAATTCATAATATGCTGATCTCCCACTCCAAATTAACAAATTTAAGGGAAATCATGGAAGAAACAAAAGCCACAATTTCCGCAAAAGCCCTATTCTAAAACAATAAACCTCTAAGAAATTTTAATAATGAATTGTATTTGGTTTATTATTAATAAATATATTTAAAAAAATATTAATGTAAACAAAATGGCGGAACGAATTAAAGTAAACTTAAAAGCATTAACATCACCGCATGCAATTGAAAGTTGGACTGAAAAGCCAAAGACGCTCAGTAAAATGGACGGCTGACATCATTCAGTTAAAGGTCACGCTTCACTATCCTACACAGTCGTACGATTGGCTAATATGCCACCTCTAGTGAAAAATAGGATAATGTGACCGAAAAATGGTAGATTTTTATAGCAGGCAAAAGTTTATGAAAATTTTTATAAAATTATAATTTTCATGCGACCAGCAAAGGAAAAACTGGTCACATCATTTTTGTATGATAGTACAGCACCGGCAATACCATTTTGATGTGATTTTTTAAAATAGGTGGGCATCACTATCAGATTTTCGCTTGAATGAATCGTACGACTGTGTAGAATGCTGAGGCATGGCCGTAAGTAATTTGTTCACATTAGCTCGTTCGAGTACTCCTAGTAGTCAGATTTACTACATTCCAAATAATATTTAAAAAATCTAAAAATTATTTACCAAAGGGAAAAAAAGAAGAAAATATATACATGGTTTCCTAAATCATAAGATAAGTCGATCCTTTTTTTAAGAATAAATTATTATTAACGAAAGTATGCTGCCTACTTCACACTGCCAACCGATACCTCTACCTCAACCACATGAAAATAATCTAATTTTTCTGCTGCTATCCCACATGAAGCCGAACGACCTCGGCCACTAATGTAAAGCAGGTAGTTTTATTACACATATATATATTTTAACATAAGTATCCCGGATCTGTTGGTCCTGCAAACCTCTTTCAATTTTTCCGATGTTGTCGTGTCTTCCACAATCGAGTAATTTCTCCAGACGAACCGAAAGCTTTGTAGGTTAATTTGGTTAAAAAAAAATTGGAAATCGGGCAAGTGGTCAGGATATGGGTTACAGTGACGATTACATAACAGTTTGCACATTTAGCTGGTTCAGCTTCTCAAACCCTCTTTTAGGCGGGCTAACGTGATACACTGTGATCTTGTGAAATTTTCATTATTGGTGGCTGGGTTTTGTTGATATTTAAACATCTTGAAAAGATTTTTTATTACTTTTGGAAAACATGGAATATGTTAGCACATGGATCAGCTCATAACTTCATAAATGCTCAAAGGAATTATCAGACTGCATGTTTGTCAAATTTATTTGCAAAATTTCCACTACATGACATCACATTTTCCTCGCAGTGCACCTATAGCAAACAATAATGCTGATATTTTGTCCGCCACTGCACACAAGAAGGCTTGCAGTTAGAATAGATGTACGAGTGCAAGCAAGAGCATTTCAGTCATCAGAACAAAGATAGAAATTGGCAATACGAGTATTATTAACCGCATCGTCTATTGAGTAGGATGAGGATAACGCGAACAGTATCTGTGTACAAGTAACGGATGATAAAGTAATTACAAGAAAAACAATCCAGACACAAGACCATTAGGCACATTTTTATGCACTTGAAGCACATTTCCTATGGTGACTCTTTAAACAATTTTTATTACGCTGCTGGCTGTATTAGCAGTTACAAGAAATGGTTATTAAATTATTACGTTTTATTTTAATGGAATTGTAGGAGAATTTATAGTTTAAGGTCAAAGGTTATATTTTAAGATATTTTGCACAGATAATTCAAATGACTGGAAATAATTGGTGTGCGAGTAGATAATAATAAGAACTGCAATAAAAATATCTGCTGCTTCTTTGCTGAATATTAAGTCTTCTAATTAAAAATCCCCCATTAAACGAATATTAATGTTTTGCTTGCGCTGAGATGCGAGTATAGGAAAAGCACACATTTATATAGAAAAAATTCTGCACAAGTTAGAAAAATATTCGTTTTTTTAGCATGTAACTCGATTAGTGAAAAGCACTGATTTGCCAGTACTTTCCCGTTACTGTTAGAGCATGTGTTCATGTGAAACGCCAACTTGAAGCACACACATGCGTACTTCAAGCCCAACATACACACATGCAATTGTGCACACTCACGTGCAATTACTTACGCTCCACAAAAACAAAAGTCCTCGGGTGGTTCATGAACATTCTTGGCTGAGTATCGCTTTTCTTCTTGCTGATACGTTTCTGCACCCCGGAGAAGGTAGTATTTGCATATTTACCAGGCTATTAGGAAGCTTTCATGCCGGCAAACAGCAAAACTCTTTACGAAGCCATTAAGCACAATACAGAAATAAAAAAGGCATTATATAAAGTGGAAGTACGAATTCGGATTTGCAAACAATAATTAATGAGATGGGTATATGCGTCCTTTAAAATATTAGCCCAATTTATGTTGAGGCATAACGGCAAGGAGATTTCAAAAACACCGTTAAGCCATTGAAACATGATATATGGTAGGTACTAAAAATAGAAACCATATTTCTTTCATTATTCCATATCGTTGAATTCGGAATAGACGAAACGGTGTTTCCATTGTAGGATACGGCACTAGAATAGCGGACCAACCGCTAAACGAAATATATCATAGGCGGAGATGATTTACCCCTTAAACTTTCTCTAATTCCAGCTGCGCAATATCATATGTGATTGTAATGAAGCATCACGATGACTGAGTGCACTACAAGAAAGTCTACTAACGACACTACGCGCCAATACGACACAAGCCATTTCTTGTTTCCTCTTAAGAGAAGCTTGCCATAGTCTCAAATTTTGTTTAATATTGCGGCTGCTTAAAGAATTGCTACTTGCGATGCCGTGAAATCAATTCGGCGATATATTTTTGACAAAAAAATATTTTAATTTCTACTTAAGTTTTATTTGAAATATTTTCGACTTATTATTTTGAATGCTGGCAATTGCGCGCAGGTATGCTTTCAGCATTAATTAATACGAAAATTTCAGGCTTTGAATCCCTTCGTAACTAGAAATGGGGTCTTTGCTCGAATTTATAATTGGAACCAGGTTGGTTTTTATAGACAAAGAAAAAACTTGACCGTTTGTGTTTGATTAAAGAAAAAAACGATATCGTCATTCCGTTTGTCACGCTTCGGGAATATTGCCACCGGCCGTCATCACCAGTTCTCACTAACCGAACTATCGTTAATAAAGCAGTAATAAAAGAGTATTAGCAGCAGATAATTTCTGGAGCAGCATGCAAAAGGAAAGTAAATGGCCATTATAAAAAGGAGGCCGAAGGTAAAAATTTATGTATGCTTTTCAAAATAATATTAAATAATAACAAAATGCGACAATTATTATTTTAATTTTCAAAGGTGAGTGGCGTTGGCTGTGCTACCAAGATCGAGTTTCTCTGGAATTTAACTCATTCTATTAAACATCTCTTAAATTAAATAACGTTGGGATGAGTAATTGGCGAAGGCACAGCCAGTGCTATCAGCTAACCATTTACATTGTTGATAATATACATCTCGGCCTTTGCACCCCTCCCCTCTGGAGCTTTTAGTAGTCAGATTTCGGTTTGACAGCAAACGGTCTGAAACACTACCTTCTTTTCTCCTCCTAATTCCGGGTCTATGTATTGTATTAGTAGGGCCTATCCGCTGCCTTGTTTTGTTATCAAAGGAATCTAGATGAAAGTTATTGCATCCCACAAGCACGACCAGTAAAATATTTTACGACTCCGCACATTGTCGGATGTTTTACGAGAAATCTTTAAACAACGCTTTGGAAATGGGCAACGAGTTGTGAATGATTATTCGAATTGCTCCGTTCATAATATCAGATGGAATCTAATGAATCAGATCTCTTTAAGCAGCCTAAAGATAATCGATTATTGCTTTGAAATGTAGATGAGTAGATCTGCGCTGGCATTAAACTCGATTACAAATGTTTATTTGTTTATCAGTCAAGGCTGCTGCCAACGTTTTATTACACTTCACAAACAAACTAATTTCATTAAATTGCATTTCAATTAACCCTTCATTTCATGTGCATTTTACCACAATGTTTCTATTACACATGAAATTTGCTCCCCTCCAGTAATTTCGTTTTTCCAATTCTGCTCACTGGCACGATAGACGTGCTGGCATGAAGGCTCGTTTGAGCAGCACAAGATGTGTTTGGCAAAAGGATTTTTTATAGGAATGTGTGTGCGTGAAGAAGAGTTTTCTTTATTTTTTTTTTTTTTTTTGGTTTCTGTTTTATAAACTTTCTAAAAGCGTGTTCTCATATTTGTACGTTTTAAATGCGATAAAAATAATCTGCAGCGAATACGATTCGATTCTATTTTTGTGTTTTTTTTTTCGTTTTCCACATGGTTCTTTCTTTGTTCGATAATGAAAATGTTATGTCTGAAGCAAATGCTGTGAAATATTTTCCATTTTCCAACTGCCAATGCTAAAGAGTTTCAGGAAGCAACAGTGAGTGCAGCCAAGGCGGGACGCAGCAGGTCTCTTCTAAACATTTTAATTGGTTCGATTTTTACTTGTTGGCAAACGTTATTTGTTAAAAGAGTTCACTGTGTCACTTTTTTTTGCATCTGCTAAATATTCAAAGTGCCCATTTGCAACATTCAATGGGAAACGATTTTTTGATTTCAGTTTTGTTCCACCTCACTTATAAATTGTACATACATGTGTATGTGTGTGTGTGTGTGTATTTATCAGCTTGTGTGCTTTTTGTGTGTGTGCAAATGTAAATTTTTGCATTTATCTAACAAACAAATTGAACTCAGCGTAGAATAATTTTGCGTGTGTGTGTGTGTGTGTGTATGTGCGAGTGTGGGTTTGTTTGGCATTGCTGGGGTTGTGCAACACTGGTCAATAGTTGCACCACGTTTAGCCTCCGTTGGCCTGTAAAATTCGCCAAGAAGAAATATTTTTGTTTACCTTTCACTATAAATTAGTTTTTTTCTCTCCACATTTACTTACACTGTTATTGCAACTTGCATTGTTTGTTGTACGCTTTAACTGGCTGTTGCAGTTATCGCATGTGTTGCGATTTATGGTGCAATTGTTAATTTTTAATAGTTTCATTTTTGCTTATTTCTACTCCATTCAGCTTTTCATTTTGGAAGTTCAGAAAAGACATTTAAAAATGTTTTATGGCGCATATTGCATGGAGAGTTTGTATAAGTTAATTAAAAGAATTGTTAAATAATACCTTTTCGTTAAAAGTTGTATAATTATTGTAATATCTTGCATACTTAAAAGGTGATTTTTCTTAAGGGCGGTACGAACAGCAAGGATGATAATTTAAGGAGAGAGTACTATATTTTTACTCTTCTTTTTTCGTTCATGGCTTAAAAGACTATATTTAACTAGAAAGCAAGGCATTGAAAACGATTTGACTTTTTTTATATTTTGATATTTCAAATTATACAGAAATTGCAAAAATTTATTGTTGTGGTGGGCTAGTTGGCTCCTAAGCGGATTTCATCGCAAAGAAAGGCAGATTTTCAGGGAACCTTTACCAAAATTTTTTCTTAGAACAATTGCAGATTTAAGCAACTTCTAAATAAAATTAATCGGGAAGTTCAGTACATCAAAGTTGTAACAAGAAAACCAATAATCACTTCGCCTTTATTTGACTTGAAAACTTAGCAGCCAGTTGAGAAATCGAAAGGAAAATAACATCGTCGTTACACTATCCTACAAGTCATATGATTCATTCGCACGAAAATCTGATAGTAATCCCTCCCTCCTACTTTAAAAAAATCGCACAAAAATGGCGTTTGAAATAAAAGCAAATTGTCACTTTATGAACATTTGCATAAAATTTTGGTTGCCATATAAATCTGACATTTTTAGACCATACTATACTATTTTTTCAGTAGAGCTGTCATAGTTAACCATTTGTAGAACAGTGTAGGATGATCTTAAAGGCCTCGTTTCACTATTTTATATTAATTGTTTTATTTTTTGTAAAATGTATTTTCTAATATTTTTTGTAATATTTTTGAAAATGGCAAATAACCCTTTTGTACAGAAAATATATGTTGTTGAATCACATTTAAATTATAGTGTGGCACTAGCAAAACAATTTTAATGCCATTTTTAAAATAGGAGGGTGTCACTACAAAATACCATACTGACTTGTCCACCGTTTGACGGCGTATGAAACAAATACAAATAGATCCTTTGCAGTATTCCCCGCGCTTGACGAATTTCGGTGGACGCCATAATTGTGTTCATTTTCACATACACAAATGTTTTTTTTTTTTTTTTGGCAAAAATGTTTTATACAAAAAAAATGTTGTTTTTTTTAATAATTTCTCAAATATTTAAAATGTGTTTATAATTTAAATAAAATTAGAGTAAAGTTTTTCTTTTCTCCTCAACAAGTCAAACTGTAGTCACATGAAACTGTGCATCAAAGAAAATTACGAAGTTCCGATGCCGCCACCAGCAAAGCAACAAATTTGTAGCAGTAAAATTGTGTGTGATTGTTTTAAATATTGATTATTAATTAAATCTGATTATTGCATCCGATTTTTTGGTGTGGAGGGTATGGGAAAGTGTTATGGGGGGAAATGTAAAAAATGCCTACTTGCAGCAGATCTTCCTGCTGTTGTGGAGCTCGACTTTACACGCAGTGGTCATTTCCCGATTGCATGTTTTGCTGAATTTTAGTGTGTGTATGTGGCTGTGCAATATATTTCAGAATAAGAGATTTTGCAAGATTTGTTGTTTTGGAACCTAAAGGAAGTTTTATTTTCTAAATTCTTTTACTCAGTTTTGGACAATATATTTTCCTAAAGTAAGTCCAACCTTTCGATATCTCTATAACAGAACACTTTCCTACAAAGATACTGTAGAAGCAACCTGTTTTTTTTAGTGAAAAAAATATGCTTTAAATTAATTAATTCACTATGAAGCGTTTTCAAAATTGTGTTATTAATTTGCCTTTAGGTTCTCTTAGCTAACTGTTTTGGCTTGCGGTATTAAGCGCAGACTGAAATGTGCTTTTACTGCTCTTCGTCATCGATTTCTGGAACGGATTTAATTTTCTTCATATATTTATTGGATAATTTTCGAATAAAGTTTATCAATGAACAGCTTTGATGTCAACCTTAAAAGATTTATAGAATCAATTTTTTGTTTCAAATTTATATTCTACACAACGCCACAAATACACACACACACACAACAATATTCTTATCGCTTGACAGCCAAACTTAAGCCAGTAAATGTGATTTATAGCCCAGCAGGCAAAACGTTTTCATCTTGTTTTTCTATTAAATTCTATTGTATTTCGAAATAAAATAAACAATAATGAGATAAAAATTATAATAAAAAATGAAAGTGTAAAATATTCAAGCGGCCCTCTGTGACCGTCCTATTAATGAAGTCTGATTTCGGTTATAAATTTCTAAGTTTAGCAACATATTGAGGTGACACAAAGTGGGAGCTTGGAATAATATTCGGCGATAAGAGTATGTTTGCAATTGGTAGAAAGATTTGGGGATCAACACCCCTGAAAAATGCTAAATAGTTTTGGTAAGTAGATTAGGAGAGAAGAAGAGAACAAAATGGACTTTATTTGTACTTGCCGATGATACAACACTGTCGGTGCTCAGCTGTATAAAAGATAAAAAATATTAATACTTTCGCGAACGCTAAAAATTTCATGGTGTTGGAAAAATACTCGTATGCAAATAATTAATTTTGAAACTAATTGTAATATTCGAAATATGATTGGGTATGTACTCGTATTATAAGAATAGTCAGAGCATTGTATTTTAACCGTTATAAGTAATGGATGGTATGGCATAAATATAGGCGATATATTGTAGATACTTTTCAACTAGAATGCCGTTTAATCTCAGGAGCTAAATTATATTATAACCAAAAAATTTTTAGCCGCCCATGTACGTCCGTTCTCCTGGAATTAGAACTTCTTTCGTAAGGATTTGTATAGTTTCTAAATGTACAAAAACTGAACTGTCGATACTTGTTTTTGATGGATTCGGGTGTTTCCACAAAATGCTTGGAGTACTTTACTGGTTCCAACATTCATTTTTTTATTCCATAAATAAATTTTAGGCCATAATTCTATTTAGAATGTGCCCTCCCTGAATTACAAGTTTAACAGAGTTATTTTATTACCTTAACATAAGTCTGTTAAATCATATGGTTTGTGTCCGGGTGATAAATTTCGAAATCTAACTTCACTAGTATGGAATTTATGAGAATTTCTTTATAACAAAATAGAATTAATATTCATTTTCTTTAAAAAATTAAATAGATTATTTACTCTTTTAAAAATAGTTTTATCTATCAGATAATTTATCATTATCTATTTTAACGACACTGGCTATTCGAAAAATCTAAAATATTTGATAATTTTTTTCAAGTTATGAAGCAGAAACTGCAAAAATGCTTGAGTTAGCTTTAGCGAAATTTTAAATAACCTTTAGCTTTATTAAATTTCTTTGATTTACTTTTTAAATCTCGAATACCAAATAAGAATTACGGCGGCAGATAATATCCATATTATTTTTGTTGGCAATTTCTTACCAAGTACTGTCCAGATTACGTATTTATTTCTTAAATTCAAACAAAATGTTAATGGATACCTTGGAAAATTTCGTTTGACTGATATTTAATTTCCCAGAAGGGAGGAAAAAAGCTTTTAAAAAGATATTTAACTCTTTAATTTTCTGTATATTAAATCGACTTTTTTGCATTCAGAGGCCGAAGTTTGGCTTGTGAATCACGTCTGATTTCGGTCGTACTTCAGCTCTTTTGTAGAATTTATGGAATTGATTTGTGTTTATAAATTCCCAAACATTTTCAAAATTTAAATATAAAAAAAAACTTTTTATTAGAAAATGTTGCTACCGATATTTTTATTACGCCGCAGTCTTTCATGCACTTTTTCATTTCATTCGCTTGTGACACAAAAATGTCGCCTAATTGAAGGTGCTTAAATTTTTTTTGCCCCCCTTTGACGATTTATGAGTACATGTGTGAGCGTCTGTATGTATTTTCTTAACTGCGTTTGTCATAAAAAATATCGACAACAACAAAAGGTATGAATTATGAATATTAAATATTCAATGTTCGATATTCAACATTCAACATTCAATATTGCTGCTCCAGGTGAATCTAGACAAGCTTTTTTTTGTCAATCTGCATATTTGAAAGCCAATAAAATTTCTTGTAGCATAAACGATTAAAAATATTCTCTTTTATAGTTTTAAACATTAAAAATTATGGTGTGACTCCGGACTTGTTCACAAATTTCAGTCGGACGTTTTAAGCATTGTTAAATATTTCGTATACGAACTTGATTTTGTGACAAGCTTAAAGTCAAAGAAAGCTGTTAACAGGAAACATGAGGTGCCCAGTAAAACTTTCACAATGGCTTGATATTGGACTCAAGTTTCGTTCAATCATAATTCTGGCCATGAAATATTTCTTTACACCGCATCGAGAAATGTTTCTTCTACTCCAATGAAGACACATATAAAAATTAGATAAATAGATTTTCTGCAGATGCCTTCTCATGGCATGGTGGGATTATCTAGCTCGGACTTGTCCGTATGATATGAATATTTAGTGTACTTACATCTACGGGAAATATAAGGCACGGCATATTCTGATATTAACGGGGCTGTATCGGTATCTTACACAGTCGTACGAAAATTAGAATAGTGTAGCCTACAGATGTATCACATTTAATGTTGCTTTTACTTCAATCAGCAAAGAAAACATTATTTGTCTCATTCTTGTATGATAGGATGGCAAGAGCAACACCATTTTGATGCGATTTTTTAAAAGAGAAGAGTATCACTATCAGATTTTCGTGTGAATGAAATGTACGACTGCGTAGGATAGTGAAACATGACAATAATGAAACAAAAAATAATCTTTCGCTATTAAGAGGTCGTGAGGTCTGATAAAAAAAAAATTTTTTCCTCACTTTTTTTGAGTTCGGTGACGAAAAAGAACTGGCGAAACGTAGAATGTTTGAAGGACATGTCTGGTTTTCGAATTTAGTTTACAATCCTTTCGTATTTTAAACAATATATATATATATTTTAATAATCCGTTACTGGTATGTGTCATCTCTTCAGTAGTGGTGTTTTGTTTTTTTGCTGGAGTTCTGGTCTTAAGTCGGTTATTGTCGCTTTTGCTGGGAGACGGTACAAAAAGTTTGCTAAAACTGAAAGGAATCTGCTCTTTTGTGCAAAACGAAGAGCAGAAGTATGAGGGAAGTCATCTCTTCAGTAGTGGTGTTTTGTTTTTTTGCTGGAGTTCTGATCTTAAGTCGGTTATTGTCGCTTTTACTGGGAGACGGTACAAAAGGTTTGCTAAAACACTGAAAGGAATCTGCTCTTTTGTGCAAAACGAAGAGCAGAAGTATGAGGGAAGTAACATTAAAGTTAAAAAATGTTTCTTTGTAATTCAAAACAAAATACAATACAGATTATGAGCAGTATGAAAATCTATCAAGAACAAGTCTATGCCAGGAATAAAGCGGATAAATTTATATTACTGCTTCTCACTATTCTCTCAGAAGTTGCTTGAAATTATTGCACGTCATTTGTTCTTATGAATTTATTTTTCTGCTTTTGACAGCATAGAGGTTGACACTGTTTAGCTGCTGCAGGGTTGCAACTTCGAACGTACTTTGAAGCTTTTTAATGTTTTATAAAATATAAATTATTTTAATACTTAAACGATTTGAATTGCAGTTGTAAATTATTTTAAATTTAATCCATTTAATTCTCTATTATATTTCAACAACAATTATTCTCTACTTTCGTATCGTGGAGCTGAAAGAAGCTTCCACGAAATAATTTTTTTCAAAAAATTCAACAAGATTTGTTTTTGTTTTAACTGACAAATTATTATCTGCGAGTTCTCTCGCCCCTTTAACTTTTATTTGCGTCTACTTTTGTTTTTGCTTCTGTCGTAGCATTATTAGAAACTAAAAATATCTACGAAATTATATCACACATATTATTTATTTATTTATTTATTCGCTTACATTGTTGTTATTGAATAAATTAATGCCACGAATTCTCGAAAAGCTTGGCGATGCATACCGATTTAAAATGTAGTAGACATGCAAAACTGGGGAGATAAATATAGCGATTGAGAAATCGTAGCGTGCAAAAAACGTTTTCTTGTCAAAAGATAAAAATATTTTCAATACAAGCCGCTTCGGTTGCGCTACAATTGCTGCCATTAGCGGGAGAATGTTCTGCTCCCAACTTGCAAAAAATTCTAAATGGGAAAAATATTGGTTTGAGGTTTGGTTTATATTCTGACAAAATTTGTTTATTGCCACATATACATACACATGTACTCGTTCATACATACATATGTATGTATTTGCCTCTCTTGTATTATTTTGATAAGTTTGTGGCCATAAAAAGATTGTTGAGTATACAAGCGAAGCTGTAGGTGGAACTGCATCATTCAATAGTTGCAGATAATCTCTTAATTACTCTTCGTTAAGCTCGTTAAATCGATTTAATTATTTTTCAATTAATTTTTTTTACAGACAAATTAGCATTCGAAAGAAGAAATAAATTTTTTTTGGCCGCACAGAGATTTGAACTGATGCGCTAAAGTGTTTCGAAACCCACGCAGGATATCATAATAGCAGTTGCTTATAAAGTTTCAGTTCAAAACTTTAAAACTTAAGATGCAGATAAACTTTTTCGTTCCATAGAATTAAAAATACACGGTGTTTCGACATCCGGATGCCTCCCTAAAGTGTTTTAAAACTAGCACACTTTGCATTTTGCTCAAAATACTCGAACAGCTCTTCGATTATATTTATTTGTTTAACAGTTTTGTGAGGTACCGGTGGTAAAGTGGAACTTCCTATTGGTCTAAACTAAAGTATAGAGAAGCATTTCACATAAATTCCACATTATGTACAAACGCGTTGATGGAGTGTACTGATCTTTCAAGTGCCATAATGCTTAACCAATTCACAACAAATAGCTTGAAAGCCATCCAGTTAACTGGATTTCTTCCATTTGGCACTACCCAAGTTCTCACTGGTAGAATAGAAGGTTGAAACAAAATGTAACAGCTGACCTCAAAATTACTTGCGCTCCCAAACACCATCTACCAAACTAAGTTAATTGAAAACAAAATCTCACATTGGTCGAGCATCAGAGTTGTATCAAGTACGGTGTTGCCACAGTGTATATATTAAACCGTTTTTATGTCAAGACTTACAAAGAGGCCACAAAGATCCCAACCTCCATGGTTCTTTTCTCTTCTTATTACTTCATGGATAGGAGTATTACAAAAGTTTTTAGGATTTTTTTTTTTAATTTTCAGCGTTCAAGTCTACATCATACATCATTTGCATCATAATAAAATGGAAATATATTTTTTTCTGGATAATAAATTTTGTCACATTAATGTCGGCTGTCGCGAGGATTTCGCAGCATTTCGCTAATAACTGTTCCTATGTTGATTTAATGTGTTCAGTTGCTTCTGGTTTATAGATGTAGGCGAATTTATACTCGTATAATCACAAATAAGGTAGTCCAATGGGTTTAAATCACATGATCTTGGTTTTCAATTAATTGGATCATTTCTTTGTGGATCCGTCCTGTTGCAATCACATGCCAGCAATATTAATGCCAGAATTGAGGTACATAAATGATTTCTTATTATGCCGCTGTGGACCAAGGAAACCTCCAGCCTATAAAGGGCACCAAGCAGTAAATTTTCTGTGCTGCAAGAAATACTTTTATATCATCCTCACTCTGCATACTATTCATCTATTCAACCAGGAATGGCCTTAATAAGATTACAAAATCTTGAAAGGAAATTCAATATCAAAGCCAAAAAGTGCTGCAGCGTTGCCCTGCTGTAAATGTCTAGTAATGCAAACTACGTAAACTTCATACGTATTCTGTGCAGTCTCTCAAAGAATACGAAGGTACGTTAACCGCAGGTACGAAAGTTGGGCAACTTTTAACTTTTTGCATACGTTCAGTACTTTGACAAGTGACATCTGGTTTTTGTTATGTGGAAACCCAGCTGATTTGTTTATGCTAATAAAGTCCTCCGCCAGCTATATGCCTGTTGAGACAATGAAATGCCAAAGTAAACTAACGAGAGGCCAGCCATCAGCTGTATTTAAATAACCCAGTGTTGACAACTGAATGCTGTAAACCTGTACAAAAACACATGATATATCATTTTCGAATCCGAAAGGTTGCGCTATTCTGAAGATATAATTTTAAAAATTATTATCTTATATTGTTTTATCCAACGTTGAACATTTAATATTATTTATTACACTTCAAAAAAGAAGACAAAACAGAAGAACGCTTGTCGGCCCATCTAAAGACGTTTAAAATGAAATGGAATGAAATAACTTAATGCATGGAAAGGCCGCGACAATAAAAGAGCAAAACGCCTAAGAAATAACTGGCACATATTGCGCATATTAATTTCATGAAATGTAGTTCTCGCTTTGCCATAAATCATTTTGAAATTTCTAGGCTTGTCTAATGAAGGAAGCGAACATACTTTCAGCCATGAAGGCATATTCAAGATTTCAATTTATCAGTTTGTGTGTAATTATTTGTAATTTATTTCATGGCTTCTTTCATATTCCTTCGCCACACAACACTTTCTTGTTTCAATTTATAATTAATGACAAAATCATGCCAGTTATTAAGCTCAAATATTTATTGATATTTAAAATTCTTCATAAATTTCTCTGCCAACGTACTAAAATGTTATTGTGGCGACAGCAAACGAGCCAATGAAAATTTCAGTTTCCGAAAATCCGCTACCATAAAAACACTCAGGCAATAATTTACGAAAATATTTTTTTTTTCGTTGTAATTAAGAAAAATCACATTCATTTATTTGCATTTTTTTTAGCAATATTTTTAATGACAGATACTTTATGCATTTGGCTCTCAATATTATCTCAGCAGAGTTGCATAAAGCTAAGAAAAAAACTGTAAAAGCGTAAAGCAGAAAGACTGTAAGACAGAAAGACAGAAAAATATTCGACAAAATTAATTTTTCATTAACATTGAAGCAGCTGCGTCTAAAAATTTAGAATTCTAATGGCTTGTTGCTTTTAAATGAGGCAATCGTAACCCTGATGGCTTCTGCCAGTTACTTTGCCTCTGAGTTTTAGAAAGTCAAAAGTTTATTTTCTTATTGCAAGCGAAGTGTGTCATTGGTGGGCCCAGGTGCCAGGACTATGAAAATTTTTATTATTTCTTTTCTTTCACTTTAATAACTTGATAATGACTTTCCGCGAAGGGCTCTAAGCCGCTAAAGATTGTTGGCCTGGAGGACAAGGATTAAAAAGTACGAATTTGTAAAAGCTGTTTGAAAAACACGTTTTAAAAATAAAGTACCTGCTCAGAAAGTACATGTACGCCGAAATAGTTTACTTTAATGAATTCCAAAATGAGGCTGTAGCAATATAAAAAAGTACTTTTAAATGCAACTCTTAAAAATTAATTTATAAAACAATGAGAATAATTTTTTTAAAAATATAGCTGAGTTATCGCCGTAAAATAAAGAAGAAATAAAAAAAAAAGTAAAAGACCTGCTGTATACAAATACCTTTTCAAAAATACCCTTTAAAAAAGGAAAAAAATAGTTCTGGCAAAAAGTACTTTTTAAAGTAATTTAAACTTTTCAAAAGGACATTCTTAACTCTTTTCAGCAATTGCATCCTTGGAAAAAGTATTTTACTTGGTTAAAAGCGGACTGTTATGAGCCCAATCCCCATGTAGAACCGCTATCTTTTCGCTCCCAATCAAAAGAAACTCTAACATTTCTTTTAAAAGGGCGCATTGAAAATGTACATTTGCTGGAAGTACTTTTTGCGATATATCGCTTGTAATACTAGTTGTAAAAAATGCAATTAAAAAATGTAACTTTAGCAAAATAATATTAGAAAATGGTTTTGGTAAAAATGGCCTTTAAGGCCTTTTACAATATAAGAAGAAATTTTCAAAAATCTTTCAAACATCGCCAAATAAGTCTCTGCAGATATTCCGTTTTCAGCTCAGACAGATTAAGATTACGATCATTTAAGCAAATATATGATATATTCGATCCCTTGAAGAACTTGAGGATGGCCTTGGAACTTAAAAATTGAACCGTAAAAGTAATCAAACAAAGCTTTTGCCAGGCAGGTGGAAAGATTTGCTTACGACTTCATCCTTCTACACATAAAAGAAACATTAATGAATTCTTTTTTTGTTCCGGAAATAAAATCTATCACTTCATCAACAGCTGTTATGCAGCTCGCACGCACACATCCAAAAGTTGCTGCAAAGAGAAATTGAAGAATGAAACGTGCAGTTAAGAGGGCAAATGTCAAAAGTGAACATTAAAGAAAACGAACAAGAAAGAAGAGATCGAATGTTTTGATAACAGAAAATTATTTTAGTTTTTATTCTTTTTTCGTTTGTGGCTTCTTCTTCTTCTTGTTCTCATTTTAAAATGGAATGGTAATGCAAACATGGTCACTTTTCATCTTCTGTGATTGATGATATTTTAAGAAAGAAGAAATAAAAAATAAAACGAGGAATTGTGCATCTGATAGTTATCATTTTTGGTAGATGTAAAATTGCATTTTGCTATAAAGGAATTTAAAAAGCGGAACAAGTTTGAATATTTTGCATCAACAATTTTATAGGCATGATAAAATGCAATTTCAATCGTCGTGGGTACCTTTTGTGGAGCTTCGTATTTTGAAAAGTACTTTTATAAAAAATAATTTACAAGCAAATGAAAAATTTTTTTGGAAAGTCGTTTTCAGCAGTGCTTTAATTTAACGGAAGTATTTTGCTGGTGTGCAAGTTATTTTCCATGGACACTTTTTAAAGCGTCGTTCTATGGCAAAAGTTAATTTTAATAAAAACCTTTTTAACTATCCTTTTTTTAAGGGAACATTTTTTATAACTTAAATTTTTATAAAAAGCAAAAAGTTTCCTTAAACACAAAATGTCTTTTAAAATGTCCTTTTTATGTAGAACACACTTCCACTTACAACGATAATTCGAGTTGTTGTCACAGAACTTAATTTACTGCTTGCAAATACTGTTTTGCGAAAGGTACTTTTTCGCATGAGTACTTTTCATAAAGTATATTTTGCCATTATGCCTTTGTGTGCCCTTGATGAAAGCCGCATACCTTTTTTCCTTGTTAGAAATTTGCTGGTTCCTTTGCAGAGATAATAATCTTATGATACGAGTACAAATTCGTTATACCTGTGTGCAGGTGTTTGTGAACATGTGTATGTCAAATGACTCGTTAAATATAAATAAAAATAAATAGAAAAGCTTTCGTAACGGAATGTCTGTCAACATGTTCGAATGTGTGAAATATAATGCCTGAGAGGCATGAAAAAGCTTTGCCGCCTCTAATTTTAGCACGTGATTGTGTGAAGGAATTCAGCCATCATCCACTGGTATTGGTGAATATGAAGTGGACTGTATGTTGAAAGATGCGAGTGCATACCCAGCAAACACATTTAAGTAAAGTAATGAATTGAAATTGCAATAATTCTCATCGGAACTTATAATTAGTTTGAGGAGCCAACTTCAAGCAGCAACTTCAATGTCAGAACTTGAAAAATTTTATTGTTTTGCTTGATGGCAAGAGTTTTGTAGTGTAATCATTTACCAGAGCACAGCCAATACTATCAAATGCCACCTGACTAGTTTGAAGAACTGTTTTATTATACTAGATTATACATTAATTACCATTATAGAGTAAAAGAGATAGTTAAATCGAAACACAATGGTTTGCTATCTCTTTCATATGATCGCGGAAAAACGACAATACAATAAAACACGTATGCTGCAGTAATGGCGATTGAACTCTGTACTCACGGCATGACAAGAACATGATGTAAAATAAAATTATTTTGCTAAAATTTAAAAGAATGCATCTGCACCCGAATTGTGGAAAAATTCTGCTGGGTAACTTGATTTCTATATGTGTGTGGCGCTGTACCTCACCACGTATATATAAGCTTTTGTCGAATTTGTGGCCAACTAATTCAATAATCTGAAGCCGAATCTCACCCTCGCGAATCTCAAGTGGCACATGAATATATTATAACTGATAAAATGATTAAAAGGCTACAAAACACAGTTATTTTAGTTGACGTTATTTTTGGACGTGTCGAAAACGCACTTTGACTTTAAGCCCGCACGCAGTTGAATTCATACCAGCCAAGTTCTCGCTTGCAGGATAACCTCACCCCGCTTGGCACATACTTCTGCCCAATGGTGGCCACTTTGATGAATTTATGTTTCAAACGCATGCTTTAAATATTTTACTTTTCCCAGCATTTTCAGCGTACGTGCACGAACGTGGCTCTTGCGTGAGTATGGGAAACTTAATATCGGCAATGAATTTATAATTCAATTTCATTTATTTATTTATTTATTTAGTTTTCCTTCCCTGCCATTAAATTTAATTAAATCCATTTCAACTTTTTAATGGGATGGCCGAAATGAATTTGTGCATGCTGCTGCTTGTGCGGTGTGACTGCGAAAACTAATTTAATTTATAAATGATTTCCTTCTTTTGAGAGTGCGTCAGTTAGTGCGAGCAATTGCGTATTTTTGGTTTGCCCCAATATTTGTGCTGACTAATATTTAAATTTTTAATTATTTCCGCTCTAACGATTTTTCGCAATTTCCTTCTTAAATTCCACTACGAGCTTCGCCGCACGCAAATTTTCTAAATTTCCAAACCATGAAATAAATGCGATTTTTATAAATTAATAAATTTGCAGAAAATAGATTAATGGCTTTTGGAAATGTTGCTTCGCTTGGGACTGTTTGTGGAGAAGTGCGTAACGTAGCATTTGCAATAGCTCGAGTTAAAACTTATTAAATCGATTAAGTAAGCGCTTATGTCGCGACGGAAGGAAGGAACTTGCCAATACTGCAACTTTTTTTATTTAACCCTCATCGGTCGCTCGAGAGATACATCTAAACGGTCCCTATATGGGCATGCATACAATTTTGATCTTTAACCTTGAATAAAATAAAAACGTTCTAGCGGAATAAGCTTGCATTTTGCAGGATTGAATTATTTTGACAGAATTTGTTCCTTACTGGATATTCCTGTGCAGGTATAGGTACGAAGCGGTGCCTGTGATGCGCGCACAAGCACAGGTATTCAAGGTTAAAGATCAGGGACCGATGAGATGTATTTCTGAAGGGGCCGATGAGGGTTAAAGAACTTTATAACTTTACTGTTTAAGCTGTGGTTGATACTGCGCAAAAAGCAAACTACGCATTGAAAAGGACCTAATGAAAATTTCGCCTTTTGTTCACAAAATCCAACAGCCGCATTTTTTATTTTTTTTTTTTTTTTGGTGTTACACAACTTGAGGAAAATGTCAAGGCAAACTGAAGCCAAAACAGATGGTGAAACTGAAAATATCTATTCAATTATGTGCAGGTCAGCGAGGAGACTAAAATTCCATGCAAATAAAATTATTTATAGAGAAAATGCTGAACAAGAACAGGCTGCGACAAAATAATTGGAACAATGGAATTGCAAAGTCGCAAATTTCATATTCTCATTATTATTATAAAATTTAAAAAAGAAAGAGGAAGAATAAATTTAAATAAGAAATTTCCTTAAAAATGGTTGATTAAACGTGGAAAGTATTTCCTCGAAACTTTGTTAGCTCTTTGAAAATATTTCTTGATCTTGACGGGAATTTAAAATCCTCAAAACGATTTATCTAAAATGAGCGTGTTGAGGAAAATGTTTACAACTGAAAAGTTTATAATTTCTGAAACATTTTCTAAATTCCAGACAATTTTTCTCTTTAAAGAAAATACAACCAAAAGTGCCGACTCCCCATTATCGAGCTCCATAGCACTACAATTGCACAGCCCGTTTAACCGCGACATAAGTGCAGTCACGGCTTGATAATTCATGATATTCGTGGCTCATTCTTTCTTAAATTTTCGATTTTAACTTCCATTTTAGCTCAAACCAAAAAACCGAAGGCACACAGACAGACAGACAGTCCGACAAACCTGTATTAATTTCCTTTCTTATATGGATCCGGAATATATATACTCTATAGGGTCGCAAACTAACATTGTAAAAATTTCTACACCCGTATAAAACCTTCCTTCCATCTTTTTTAAGGAGGAGGATGTTATAAAAATATCTTCCCACCAGAGAAAGAGAGAGAGAGACAGAGAGCGATGTGCAAAGAAATATTTGGTGCAGTATAGAAGGACTTGAAATGGGATTTAAATAAATGAATAGAACAAAAATCGGAAAAGCATAAAACCTTGATATTTTAGGACAAAGAATTTGTACAATAAAAAAATATATTACATTAATTCAAAGCAATTTTTTTTAAAAATCTATTTGAAATTTGAGCAAAATGCGGAGTGGATCAGACAAGGGCACCGGCGTACATGCAATCCTTGTGGACCACGATACTGAAAGAGTAGCAGTGCAATACTGGAGGATTCCGATATCCTTATCGCAGAAGGTTCGGCGCCTCTCCTCACATTAACTTGCCAGGCCTTGAGCATAAGTGAAGTAATCCGAATATATTACAAGTAAATTTGTGATGATCGGGAAGGAGAACTTCTTGATGAAACAATTATGATGAAATATTTTATTAAAAGTTCTTTGCGTGTACGGGCACGATTTCATTTCACTGCTTCGATTACTTAGTGTCATAGTGTGCGTTACACTCATATATTGGATGTACTTATGTGTTCTAGCAGCTAAGTAAGGTACTATTTGGAAAGAGTAATTTTTGAAAAATTTGGTTTTAAAAAGCCAGGGAGGTATACTTTTGAATACAACTGCAGTTACAAAAGTTCTTCTTCCAGAGGCACTACTACAAAAAGTACATTTTAAGAGAAGGATTATTTATATCTTACAAAACTCATCTCTCCTGCAAAAAGTGTACTTTAGAAAAAATATCATTTGCCAAAAGTACTTGTTACAAAAGTTAACTGCAGAAAACTCCCTTCCACCAATGTTCCTGATCCAAGAGCACCTTTTTTGAATAATTATCTTTTAACTCAAGTAAGTATAGTGCTTTAAAAATACATTTCTCGAAATTTCTCGAAAGTACCTTTGGGAAATGTATTAAATGACAAGTTCGTTTTGAAAAATGTACAACATAATTTTTTTCCAAAGGTAGTGTAACACAACTGCCTTTTGGAAAAAGGTATTTAATTTTTTAACAAAATTTTTAACAACAAAAATGCATAGAAAATATGTATATAGAAAATATGTATATTTCATAAAAGTACTATTACAAAATATAGCTTTTACGGACAGTGCCGTTTGGGAAATTGTTGTTTGGCAAAAAATCTTTAAGAAAAAATACCTTTTTCGAAAAAGTTCCCTTTGAGCAAATACTAGTTCCTGCCAAAAAAGTACGCTTTATAAAAAGTATGTTTTGGAAAGAGAAATATTTAAGGAAGTAGTTTTGATTAATAATACATCTGTCCAAAATAACTTGTGCAAAAAGTTTTCTTCATAAAAGTACCCAGAACTAAAAGTACTTTTTATAAAACATGCTTGCATGTACCGTATATTTTACCAAAAGACATTTGGTTGATTTAAACAAATTTCTAAACAACATTTCAAACCGTCATTTATCGCTCTTAATCTGATTCGCTTTTTTTTATTAATGTGTAATGCAGAAATCTGAAACTAATAAAATGGATACTTTCCGAAATCTGTGAACAGATAGCTGAAGCACGTTTTTGGGACAATAAAAGTTTTATTAGTTCATTTAAAATTGGCCACGACAGACCATGAAGAACGAATTGTAAAATTATATCTGCGACAAACCAATACTATCCAGTTTATCGCTTACCTTCACGCCTTCAAAAAACAAACTGTTTCCAAATAAAAAAAAAATGTTTATTGAGTTTTTATCGATAATTATACTCCCAGTTTACATGTTAAAGCAGAGAGCCAAAGTAAGCATTTAGCTCGATCCGAATGTGAGTGGATAAACAAAACATGTATGTATTTATTTAGTGACACTTCTTATTTGCATGCGCATGCAAATGCAATTGTACGCATTGAGCGACAACTGTGTAACCAAAAGAAAAACGAGAAGAAATAAAAGAAAGAAAACACGGCCAATACAGATTGTGTTTGAGTACACTCGTAAATTTGTCTTTTTCTTAGTTTTGGCTGAGAGCATGCCGTCAAGTGGTTTAGCTGTTATTTTCGGAAATGGGCTTAAAATAATAAGCACACATGACAGGCAGGTAAGCAGTCGAAGAGTCGAAAAGCAGCCAACAATAAATAACAAAAGTTAAATAAACTGTCAAGCGATTTCGAACGCTCTGCAGCAGTATTGTGGCATTTACGTGAGTATTTAAAACGTTTGAATTTTCTTTTGGAATGAACAAAAACAATGAGCCGAATTAACGTATGTTTAAGCAAGTGGAAGAGCATTTCGTGATAATTGGAGGAAGGCACTACAAATAGTTTAAGCTAATTTCTCAGACCTTTGAAAGAGTGGGAAAATAAAAGTTATACAATTCTTAATTGTATTTCATTTTATGCAATCAATGTATTTCATTCTGTCTTCTGTTCATAAAAAACCATACATAAAACCATAGAAGTGAATAACAGAATAGAACAACATGGCGAGACTCCTTAAGAAGCTCACCTCTGCTATGCCAGTGTTCACATACTGCCACATGTGTGCGCCATTTTGTTTTTCCCGTCACATTATTTTTACACACGCAGTTAGGAAAATGCATATGAAGGCTAGACATTTTTTGTCGTGTTAATCGAGGACATCAACTGTATAGGTCCGGATACACTGCACTACACAATCTTACGATTTGTTAAATATGGCATCTCTGTTGAAAAAATAGAATGTCGCCTAAAAATGTCAAATTTTTATGATAAGCCAAAGTTTATGAAAATATTGCTATGTAGCCATCCCAAAACATGTGTTGAAAGAGTTCCATCTATGTCTGTTTTCCACTCAAAAGTAACCGATTTGAAAGCCGCTCAAACCGCGCCAACTATTATAATAAGAATTTCGAATATAAAAAATGTATGTGCAAAACCGATTCTGAAATAAGTATTACCTACCGTGAATGGAAAAGAGTTATAACATCCAGAAGGTAAATGAAATTTAGTACAGGCCAAAATTGAAGCGCCAATATCACATACGTCTTATATATGAAATGCAGGACAAGGGTTAAGGATATTTTTTAAACATATTTTTATTGTGACTGAAGCAAGTACATGTACCAGCCTACAGCCTCCGCACTTTGTTACTCGTAGCTTCTCTCTCATTATTAATTTGTTACAAAGCCAATGATGTGTGTGTGTGTGCATGTCGAAACAGCCGACCTGCCGTCCTAAGAAGAAAAAACGTTAATAAAAAATATAACGCAGGAATAACATACGAAGCAACGCAGTATCGGATTGTTCGAAATCTCTATAAGCAAAGGATCAATTGGGAGGGATAATGCATGCACACGCTCTCTCATATACAAGAGACACAAGCATGTAGTTGTTGACTAATTTTTGCTGCACACTGTTTTTATGTTTAGAAGGGACTTTTCCTGAATGCATGCAAAAAAATAAGGATTGTGACAAAGATTATGCAATGTATGACCACACACGTTTATTTAAATATTATTTTACCGCTGCCGCTGCTGCTGCTGCTGCTGCTGATTTATTTCTTTCATTTAATTTTTTTATAATTATATAAAATGTGTTGGAATTGGAAAATTGCACTAAAATGCAGCTTTAATCCTATAGGAACCAGCTCAGTTTTTTTCGCCCAGAGTGTTTTTTTAATTTTATTATAAACTTTTAGCTAATTTGATCTATCGATTTTTATATAACTGGCAACTGAACATTTTGGCTTACATATTTCATTAATTATATGTAAATAAATGTTTTTTACCAGCTTTTAATTAAATTATAAATTATAACAATTACTATGTGCATATTAATTGAAATCAATAATTTAATATATAATAGCAATAAATTAAAATGTATAAAATAAAAGAAATATTATATTGCACGTTGACCCTTTATGTACTGCATATATTGACGCAGCGGAATTTTAGTATTTGTGCACAAATTTAAACTACGAAGTAAAATTCTGTTCGAATACAAGCAAACACACAAAAAGTCTCTCATTATTTAATTTATTAAAGTAATATTGCAATTTGTAATTATCGCTTAAAGTCAAACGCAATACGAGTACAAAATACATTCAAGCAAATTGGACGGCTGCTGGACTTTTCAATATTTCATAAGGTGGTTGATTAGCTGGACAACGAGCGGACTCAGTATTCGTACCTGCAACTTTTGAGAAAATGAGTTTCAAAAGTCTTTTTAAAGTGTTTTATATTACGGCTGCTGGACTTAGGGGCTTTGTGTGAAAATTCGTATGGCAAAATTACAACTTTTATGGTACAGATTCATGAAAATGGCAAATTGTTTTGTGGCGGCGCGTTAATATCAGACAATTTAGTTATGTAGAAAAAATATTCCAGGCGGTGCTTCACAAAATGGGTATCAAATCAAGCGCTGAAAAAGTAGTTTTGCGCAAAGACTACATTCCAATGTCTAATCATGTGGGTGTGGCTATAATAAAATTAAATGAACCTTTTAAGAATATTCCAAAACACATCGACTGCAAAGCGAATATGAAGAAATGTACTCCGGTTCAAGTTTTTAGTTGGAGTGATGATCATTACGAAAGAATGATCGTCCTCGAAAGAACTGCAAACTGATGGTTCTGCTCAAAGGGCTCTATTCGGTGAAGGGAAAATAACCAATTCAATGTTTTTTACCACAAGACGTGAAGAACATTGACTACGGTAATTCGGCATTACGTGAGGGCTCTTTTTGTTCGTCTTTCAACTTGAGAGGAATAAACTTGTGAATGCCCATATTAGTTTAGGCGATGTTAAGAAATCAGATACCTAATTTTCCACGTCTTAAATGTGAAGTATTTCACAATAAATACATTTTGGGAACAGAAATACAATTTTAAATAAAAGAATAAATCAATAATTTTTTAATTGTCCTCACGATGGTGATCTGCATTAGGACGTTGTGCAATGTGAATAGGAGCTTGGGAGCTTTATTGTAGAAAATTAATGTTTGGCAATTTAGTGCACTTAAAATATTAAATTAATACCCATTTTTAGAAGTGGCAGAAGTGCAAATCGGAGAGAGGCAATCGTTTTAAATATTGGTTGAATCTTTTTTCAAAAGTATAGATGTAAGAAGCTTCACATATAAAGTTTAGATACAAATTAGAAAACGTGACAATTAAAAACGAAAAGAAATTAAATTTGTACGAACCAGAATAACTAAAATTATTCATAAAGATCTTTTCGGTTTCTCAGGCGTTAACTGTGTGTACAATATATACTATATTACGTACAACACACACAAGCGCATAGAAATAAAGAATATAGTTTGGTATTGTCAAGGAAATGAAATATAACAAAATAATCAGTTTTTAGAACTTCTCATTGCGAATGTAAATAATCTTAATAAAGACACGTGTGACTGAGTTTCAAAACTTATATAATTGATTATTGTTAAAAACGAATAACGCTGACATGTTAACGCTTTGAAACAAAATACGCTGATTAATTTAAAGAAAAGATAACTTGCACGAGTAATAAAATAAAAACTTTTGCTTCATTTCGTCAAATAACCTCTTTAAGCTCCACTGGCAATTGCATGTCGAACCTCTCCAATGCTACCAGTCACATTATGTCATACCATACAGTGTTGGAGAGGTAAGATTTTAAGTTCCATTTTCCGAAAAAAAAATAAATTCGGGGAAAATTGCAGCTATTCAAAAATTAGTGAAAATAATGAAGAAATTCGCTATATTTGGACATTTTTAAACAAATAAGGGAAGAATGCCACGCAAGCCATCAATGAAAATTGGGAAATTTACGAAGGCGATGCTGTATCAGTTCGTGCAGTTCGACAATGGTGAGTACGCTTCCGTTTTGAAAATTTCGATGTAAAAGATGTACCTCGCTCTGGTCGACCTATAGTAAAAAAGTCGATGAAATTATGTAAAAATATTGAACAGGACCGTCACATAAGCAGCCAGATTGAAGCTTGGAAAGGTTATGTTGAGTGCCTGTTGACATTTTACTGTCAACAACTGATGAAATTAAAGCAAGTAAGCGCAAGAAAACGGCCAGAACTGGTTTGTCGTCTATCACGACAACGCTAGACCACACACATCTTTGTTGACTCTGCAAAAACTGGGAAAGATTGGCAAGGAAGTTTTGATGCATCTACCATATAGCCCTGCCCCTGCACCATCGGACTACCATTGGTTTCGGTCAATGCAGAGCTCCCTTAATGGAGTAAAGTTGGCTTAAAGAGAAGCCTGTGAAAATTACTTGTCGCAGTTGTTCACCGAAAACCCGTAAAAGTTTTACTATGATGGAATAATGTCCCTGGCGCAAAAATGGCAAAAAAGTGGTGGACCCAAACGATACCTATTTGGTTCATTTATATTATAAATATAAAAAAATATAAGTTCGAACTTTGATTAGTAATACGAAAAGACTTTTTCGACTATCCAATATTAAATAAAAACTTTTTATAAAAATACAAAAATTAAATTTTTTAAATTTTTTTTTTTTAAAATTAAAATAAATTAGTATGTTCTAAAATAATCATTTACAAAAACTTGCAATTGCAATATTTGATTAATGAAGGCATCCCAGATACTCGTGTGTGCACAAAACGAATGGAATGTTAAATAACTCACCTTGTCATCATTATTAACAACAACGAAATAATATAAAATGGAAACTGCTTTCATTCGCCAAGTGATTCATTGTAAAAAAACAGTACAACGCCATATGAAATAATTATTTAGAAATAATTTTCACGTGTTGGAATAGATGTGAGAAAAAGTGCCAAGAAGTTGTTGTTGTTGGTTGTCCAACAAAAACTTGGAAATTTCAAAGACACTTTTTCGCAATGACAATGCGTGTAAATTATTTCTATTCTGTTTTTTCTCATGGTGGCGAAGAACATCCGCTCATCAACAAAATGTTCAAGTGAATTAACACTTCTGACCATTCTGTGGATATGTGTGTGCGTGTATTTGCAAGTATTTGTTTTTAACTATTTTACAGAAAGAGGTGCAGGCAGCTTTGCAACATGTATGAATGAACATTTCTTGGGGATGTTTAAAATAATTTAATATCTTTTTGACATTCTGTTTTCGAATAACATCAACCGGTACATTGGTAGCAGTAAGTGCCGTCTGTCAGTCAGCCGTTCGCTCTGCGGTACTGAACAAGTTCATTAAATGACAACTGCAACCATTGCATGTATGCTGGTGGTCTGTTACAGTGTTCGTTGTTGTACCCTTCATGTTGCAAACAATAAAGCTAACGAACCATGAAATTAATGACTTTTATTTTAGTTTCCCATTTTATTCTTTTTCCCCTCGAATAGTGTTGCCAACAACCGCAAATTAACTCCAACCACAACAAATTAATATCATGTTCGACTGGATGCATATTGTATTTCGCAATTTAATCTTTAAACTTTTTCCTGCCATCTTCCAACAGGTTGAAAAGGGGAATCTGATTTTAAGCATGTTCTGTCGGGCTACGAAATTCAATAAAACGCTTCATAATGAAGTCAGATATTAATTTATTCATGAATAGCCGCATAAACCTCTACATGACAGTATCAATCAGCAGACAAATAACTCCAAAATGCTAATTAGCTGGGAAAGTCTAATAAGAAATTTATTTAAGATGCCATAAAGCAATAAATTAAATATTTACATATTTAACTAAAAGAGAAGGCTTACACGGAGAGAAAATAAAAAATTGCATGATAGCAAGGTACACTATTTCGCATAGCGGACCGAATCTAATCAAGTTTACTGTCTACCAACAGTTTCAATTTTTACTTTTTTATAGTTCCACTTTTAAAATAAATAAGTTCTGAATTACAAAGAAATAAATGATAGATGGATCTTAAATGATAACTTGGAGAGTGGTGAACCAGTCTTTCGGGATTTGACCCGAAATGGTAACATTTGTGACCGGTTATGTTTGAAATTTAATTTAGATTTTGGTTCATTGCACTTGCGAAATAATAAATTATGGTTATTTCTTCTAATTCAGAAAGATATTAAAAAGTTTAAAATGCTGAATACAAGAACAACCAGACAGCGCAGAAAGGAAACATTTTAATTTAAAAATTATACGGATTAGATTTGACTGCTTTGTAAAGAGTACCAGGCGCAAACGTTTTATTATTCGCCTTAGGTTGAATCTTATAAAGTCAGCAAAGGGTAGGCCCCACATTCGTACATTATTAATCTATTGCCCTCTAATGCTGTTCAATAACAAACCAATAAAAACATTTCATTTTCCTCCCCTCTTCAGTTATTGACCACGTAATCTCTTAATCTTTATTTAAAAGACTCGGAAAGTGGAAAATAATAATGAGGAATAGCATTTATTTTTGGGATGACAGCGATGAAATTGTTTAAGAAAATTACCCCACTGAAAACAAAGAAGGAAAAAAATGATTGATGAGATCGGTCTCAACATGTTGTCAAAAAACGAACAACAAACATAAACAATTTCATTTTCCATATAAAAATTTTTTATTGAAAATGTAAATGAATGAGTGATGCGAGAGAATGTGCAAGCAAAAAGCAATAAACACGATTAAAACGTAATTAAGAAAAAAAGGTTTTCCCTCAAAAGGGATCAACTCAAATTAACTACCAATTTTATACTCAAAACAACCACTTTTTGTTTTTTGTTTTGGTTGTTAAATGTCATTAAAGAAACAAGCAAACCAACAAACAAACAAACAAACCAACAAACAAACAAACAAACGTATTACATGTCAAATTAAGAAAGAAGTCATTAAATATTTATTTTTTCAATCATTTGATTGTTATTTTTATTAGGACAACCCAACAACAACAGCGAAAGAGAATTACAAAATTATGCGAACATTTTACTGCTCAATTCAAAGTTCAAAGAGATCGTATGATGTCATGCACACATACCCACACACACACATGTACATAACACATGGTGGCAATTTATCTTTTAAGACAATTTGTTTTCCGTTTTTTATGCCACTTAATGCAAGTTTGGCTTTTAACGCATTTTATGACGCCAATTGGTGTCAAATTCCATTGAACACTCCATCCATTTCCACAGTATGAGGCCGTTCTAATAAGACCGTTTTTTCTCTTGACTGCTTGCCGAGAATAAAAAATATGCAATAATTTCCACTGAGACAGTTTTATACGATTCTCTATGTTGCCTTAAATTGATTGTTGCATGTTGCAGCGCATCGAACACATGCAGGCAATAATACGACGATAAAAAACACCAGCTTGAAACGACGCTCGCTACCTTAAACTTAAGCAACTGCATTGAAGGGTACGTTTTGCAGGATCGCCAACATTTTTTCTGGGCCTAGTGGGGACATTTCGAAAGTGCAGTTTTTAGCAAACTTTTTGAAAAGAAAATACTGAAATTGCTTTACTTTTCACTAATTAAGTTTATGTAATGAATATCTGCAAAAATAAGCGAAAGAGAAAGAGCCAGATGAACTAGGCGTTGTCACTCAAATACTGCTACAAAAGAAGGGCAAAGGAGTAGAGTGTACGTGCTGGTGAATGCCAAGTGAACATTCCAACAACAATTAACACCTGACAGGAGACAGTCCTTGGGAAAAATTAATGAGACATTTTTATTTTATGAATGCTGGAGTTAGGGATCAAACTCACGACCCTTGCCGTCAACCAGCTTACTAATAAGTTCAGGAACCGAAAGACCGCAGCTTTCTTTATTTGAGTCAACTCGACTTCAACTAGGAAGTACTTTTTCTAAAGGTTTCCTTTTTAATGTACTTTTTCAAACAATACTTTTTGGAGGTATTTTCTAGAACGCGCTACATTTTACAATTTCCATTTTAAAAATTCCATTTTAAAGATCTTTAATTTGCTTTCAAAAAATTATTTTCAAATGAGTATAAAATTTGTACCAGCAAATTTTTCTAAATGCATTTTTAAAGAGTTCTTTGCTGCCATTTAAATAATGAATGTGTTACATTGCCAGGAAAAAACTTAAAGTTCATTATTTCAATCTGCATAAGACTATTGCATATTGATGCCACTAAAGCTTTCATTTTTATTGTAATTGTTGCAATTGCTGCTGTTGCACAGACAGTGCAGCCACACATTAACATTTATTCTATTGTAATTTATGAAGTATTAAATATTTGACATGATTTACGATCTGAATTTTCAACTTCGATTTTTATTCTTTTGTTTATTTTTTTGCGCAGCAGAGAAGGCTTGTTGCTACAAAACGGACCCCTTACCGAAACATTCTTTAACGTAAACTTGCTAATTGAATGTTTGAATTTATGCGAAAACAACGTTTGTTTTAAATTCGTTATAACCAAACGACATAAATTTCGGAAAATTTTTTTTATGCGTTCATTACAGAGCACAGGGGCAAGGCAAGCGAGTTCAGGATGAAGTGTGCATCATTAGCAGCAGTTTTGCTTCCCCTTGAGCCCAGCTGATGATGCTCCTTGACATATAACTTTTTAGTATATTTTGTGTACTCGTATATTGCAGAAGTTGGCGAGAGTCTTAACGAAATCGAAAGTAAAATGATTTTTATTCAACAGCACGGAATGGATAGCCCTCTGGTTGTATGGGGAACTGACTCTTTTTTCCTTCATTCAGCTAAACCATTTTTCATTTATTTTCTTGCTTAACAAGCTCTCCCTTAGCTCTCCTTTTATGTTTCATAAAATAAAAGAGTCCCCGGATACAAAATAAAATTCTACTTCAGCTTTCGGAAATTCCTAAAAGTTCATTAATATTTGTACTTCACGCTTAAGCTGCATGTTGCACAACAACACTTAAACGCATTTTATTTCTGTTTGAGATATTTATTTTGCACTAAAGTCATTTAATTTATTGCACATTTGGTTAAACACGATATTGAATCCACCAAAAAGGGCTTGGCAAACACGCACGACAAGCATTTTTTAAGTTGGTTTATGGCTGTTAGAGGCAATTGACTCCATAAACAGAACTTGGACGTCTGGCGTTAACAAATTACTAAAATGAGAGACAATAGATAAATTAGAAAAGTCAATAGAAAGAGAACCAAAAATGAATTAAGACGGAATTGCAAATTTCAGTCAACTACTTTGGCATTAGAAAGGCGAAAAGTAACGTTAAGGCACACCTGAAAATCTTTGTTGCTTTTAGTTTCTGAGTGAAACTAACTTGAAACTGAACGAGAAGTATTGACATTACAATATGCAAACATAAACAATTTTACTAAACCACAACACTGGCATCAGCTGGTAAATCAGGAGAAATATTGTGTCATGTGTTTGCTTAAAGCATGCACAAAACTTTTATGACAGCACTCCTTTCGGAAGCTTCCCTTGCGGCTTCCATTTCCATTTATAGCAGCACTGCAATCTCTTGGATATTCGCCCAGAAGAACAGCACGCAACAACATTTACCCTGAAGCTGTCTATTAATATTTCCACTTTAACTACAATGCATTAGCACTCAACTGTTCTTCGCTGTCATTGTGTCCTCTTGCTAGGCCCCTCTCTTTCTCTATCAATCTCTCTCTCTCTCTCTCTCACTCTGTCAATGCTGTAGTTGTTCCCAAGTACGTTGTGTGCAATATTAAATAAGGGGCTTGCCAGTCACTCAGCCAGCACTTTTGGGTTTTGTGTTAATTTGTTAATGACTTTGTACTCTTGTCGTCGTTGCACATTTTTGTGCAACATATTAAATTGTTCAATTTAATATGTATGACACATGCATGCATGCATAGACATGTTGTTGTCTTTTTTCAATTTAGTTGCTTGTTCGTTCTATAGAAAGATGTTTTTAACACAAACGCTTTAAATTGCGTCTTACGTTGCTTACAATTTATGGCATAATTCACCAATTGTCTGTAGTCTCAATCCTCGTATACGAGTTTACTTACTTGCATGTAAATTGGCTAGTGGGTGGTATTTGGAAATTGTCATGGATTTGGGTTACGAAGTGGAAAAGAGAAATTTTTTGATATGAGCTTTGAAATATTTTACTGAAATATTCTTTTACGGTTAAATTCAATAAAGGTTTTATTCAGGAATTTCTTAAAGTCCGGTGCACATCATGAAATCATAAGAAAAAAGTGTGAACATAATTTATTCGAAGTTTTTTTTTTCGAAATCTTACGCGAAACTCTTTCTGGAATCCCTAATTTAAGTAAATCTATTTTTCGTGAGACATGAAACAATTTTTCTGGGGATTGCTCAATGTCCACAACCAAAATATCCTTTAAAGAGAAGAAATTAAAGAAATTCTTTAAAAAGAAAACCTAAAATAATGCTGCTTCTTCACTGCAGAATGTGTGCTGCCATAACTCTAAAAAAATTCCTAATTATATACTATAAAGTCTATTGGATATATGTATGTTAAACACAAATTATATTTCGCATGGCAAAATTTCCTTAGTAGAAAATAAGTTGAAAAATTGAAACAAACTTTTTAAAAGTCATCTAAAAAAATTCCTTCTTTATCAAATGCATTCAGGATGGGGGAATTTTCTTTTCAAAATACTAAAAAATCCCTTCTTTGAATTGAATTTTCTTCGCTTTGATAAAAATCGAAACGCATTGCACAGAAATGTAAATTAAATATTCTGTGTGTGAACAAACCATAGATTGGGAATTTACTTTCTAGGACTTATCTGAAGTAAAAATTACCCATTACACAGCATTGCTTTCCTCAAGAATAAATAGATTTTCTTATGGAAAATAAGAGAAAAGAAAAATGTTCTCTCCATGAAATACTGCGACTACCAAATCGGCAGATTTATTCCCCAAGATCCATTACGTTTGTTCAATTTAAGGAAATATTCATCACCAGAGAATGTTTTAATGCTTCAGCTAAGAATTTGAATAAAGAATTTGAAAATACTGAGTTGCATTTATTTGACAACCTACTTAACAGCTGATGGTTGCATTTCACTATGGATAGACTTGCACCAGAGTAAAGCAACACAATTTGATACTGACATAGAAATTCTATTCAATAGTTTGTTCTGCCACGGAGCCTATCTTTGGTTGAAGGGTTTTCTAAATATTCTGAATTGTCATTTCTAGGATAAGTATAATTCACAAGTTTTTTGCTCAACACGCCTTATTCGGTTGGAGGTATGATTGACCCACGGAGGCATGGTTAGAAATTTCTTTTTACTTCATTTATATTAAATTAATCTAGGTGTTATGTGACTGCAAGAGGACGAAGCCACAAGTTGGTGAAATAATATCTCAGGTAATCGTCACCAAGATTGTGTGATTTAACACCATTCGATTACTTTGTTTGGGGGCTAGTGAGCCCATTTGTCTGTGTACCTTGCAGAGAGAAATGCCTACCAGAGGCAACTGAGTACCTTGCAATCCACTTTGGAAGTGTTACTGTTGAAGTACGATCCAATATGTTGCGAAATGTTCGCGCAAGCCATTCCGACTACAATGCCGCGTTGAATCGGTACTAAAAATCACCTGGTATTAAGACGGGGGTTATTATCACGAAATTATATTTTTTTAAGCTGAAAAACCAATAGAGTGCAAAGTAATTTTGTATGCGCATTCACTTCCTCTACATTCCCCGGTTAATAATTTGAAAAACTGTCCGACATCGAACTCGACCCAGATGCGTAGTTACGAAGAAATCAACAAATCTATTTCTCTAAAAGATAATATTTTATTAAATTTTAGATTTACTAAAATTATATAAAATGGGAAAATCCTTCGAATAAAATGACTTTGATCAAGATCGATTGATCTGATGGATCTCTAATGAATACAATTGGAAAAGTTTGTTCAAAAATTACAAGTCAAAAAGCTCACCTCTTTCCATTAATAATTTTTGCATAATTTGGCTCTTATGAAAATGTGTTCTGGTCGGTTGATTGTTTTCTTCTAATTTAAAAAGAAATCATGGCACAGAGCTCTTTACAACTCCCACAACGTGGGGACGGCGAAACAATTTGCGAATTTGGTTTTTCATTAGACGAAAAGAAATTGAAATAAATCCAATATGAAAGCACTTCGGTCAAGCCAAGCAATAATTCAAAGCAGTCGTAACTGGAAGAGAAGAGCAGAGAAGAGATGAGAAGCGAAGCAAAAATAAGAAAAATCTGAAACCAATCGAAGTAATTGGAGTGCAAATAAAACTTTTAAATAAAAGAATAAAAAGAAAAACCGAAGAACAGGCAAAAAATATTCAATTCAATTTGACTATGAAATGCCGAACTGCTGATGTTTTCCGCATAATAAAATGCCCGATAAGATGACCAGATTGTTTTGTAAAGCGCACAACTATAAAGTGGAAATCCATACCAATGGACTCGAACTAATGGTTACTGAATGGACTCATTAGTGAAATGTATTTGAAAGAAGAGAAAACAAAACAAACAATAAAAGTCATTTTTAGCGTCGTGCTTCCTTCAGCATCCACTAGCATCCACTACTCCACCAACTACAAAGCGATGGAGCAGTTCCAATGAATGTTCGATTAGATGTTAAATAGGCGATTAACGTAAAAGTGCATTTTGGCTCACCAACTTTGATGGATGACGCTTAGACCTCTCAAATATATACAAATGTTTTTAATTGAATATGCAGTGAGGTTGGGCAAATACATGCAAATGCACAGTTCAATATCTGGCGCAGTGAGGCAGCAGTATTGAGGGCAGTGACCCGACATGCAAACTGCAAAATCAATTTATAACTTGCAATTGATGAAGTGAATTTATTATTTGATCAATTAAATAAATGTCATTTAAAAGCTGGGAGGAAGACATTTTTTTGGATTCTTTTTATTTCCAAAACTCAATTAAAAATATCCAGCAAAGATTCTAACTGGCCGGCTAAAAGATTATTCAGAATAATATGAATACAGTGGGCTTGCAGTAAGCAAATACTTCAGCGTCATAATCTCTAGTTGTCTTTTCAGTACATTATTAAAAGTTTGTAAATGATTCTGTATTTTAATAAAAAATAAAGAGGGAAAGGGACGAAGTGTTAGGTGCGTTTCTACCATATGAGCAGGAATGCCCGTCAATTCCAGTGGAGCTAAAATTTTGTTTAATAATTTACCGTTTTTGTACAAATTCTTTCCAAATTGTATTCCCTTAATTCCCACCCACATACCCGAATCTATTTACATGGAAAATTCTTCCAAAGAATACTTCTTAAAGACTTTTTCTTAAGAAGTTTGCGGCGATTCTTGTATACCCTTTCCCAAGTATATGCTCCAAGGCTATTTTTATACATATTAAAAATTATAATAATTCCATAAATCCCATCTCCGTACTTATGCCATTCAAAGTTGACAGTTAGTGGGACTACGAGTAAGTGCAGTGGCTGGTACATTTCGTTTTCGGTAGGACAGTTCGGTATGTGCGAGCACACTTTCCCACGTTTATCAATAAGCTCTCTTGTCATCGTTTTTTGATATTATTTAAATCAATAGCGACACGATATTTTTTAAATAACTTCTTTTAAAATTTTATTTGCTTCCCCCCTTCATTATTAAACAGAAGCAGTGAGGTGGGACAACACATGGTCGTGCAGGCTTTTTGGTGCAACAACGAAGTTTAAAATGAATTAAAATAATTTATTTGTGCCCTAAGGCGTTTAATGGCATTTTAACAAATAATTTTAATCATTTAAATTATTGTAATTGAATTTATGAGATTTTAAATTAAGTCGAACGGCCAATAAACTTTAATGTTTTTCAAATTTATGGTCCAATTTTTATGTTTAACACAAAGAGAAGGAGAAAAGCAGTAGCACTGGCTACTGACTCCAATAAAATATTTGAATAACAATAGAAGGGAAACGCACACACAAAAAACCTCCCTCGAATGCAGCCAAAGGTCGTTTAACCATCTGACCGCCCCCCATTACCATCAAATATCACAAAGTGTGCCGACGATTGAACTTGGAATTTCTTTCTATTGTAATAAAATCACTTTATGAATGAAATTTAATATTTTACATAAAGAGTCAATAAAAAATGCAGAAGGGAGAAGACTCGAGTTGTGTGCAGCTACCAGCAGATAACAGACTTGTTTTATTGTTGTGAGCTCATTAAGCTCGTGCTGCTCTAATTGTTCGTTCTCAATGATTTTTTTTTATATAAAAAAATCGTGGCTGATTATTTTCTTTTTATTAATTTTTTTTAATTTAATGAAATTTAATTTTTATTGTGTCTAAATAAATTTTTCGCTTTACTTTTGAGATCATTTCAAAGAACTGAGGATGGGACTTTTTAGTAACTCCAGTAATTCCAGTAATTTTCGTAAGCTGTAACGCTGATTTTAGCTTTTGAACTGAATTCGGTTTCCCAGAATATTTTCTTTGCTTTGCATTGCGACTACAAATCTTATCAATCGGCGTGTGTAGTTTTAGCCTTGATCTTCGGCGAGATCATCTTGAAAACCAGTTCGTGATACTTGTGAAATTTCTAACATTAAATTACTTTAACAAATGGGAAGTAAACCAACTAATGATTGTTTAAATTTATTATAACACCTGCGTTACGCTCTTCTAAGTTACCTATAAACTTATTTAAGCAGGCATTCCAATGCTTGATGCCTTATTCAATTGAAGTACCAACCAGTTTTTGTGCTGATGACTAGCATTTAATGGGAATCCCCCATTCAAAACTTTACGGACGATCATTCAAATACTTGTATCATCTAATTAGCCTCAGGCCGAAGGCCGGAAAGCCAGAGAGTCAAACACTTGTAGTTTTAAATATTAGTTTAACGAGAAAAAAATAACCTTCGTTGGAACTTTTTTATGATTTAACAATAATAAGTTTTCATGTTTCTGGTCGCCATTAAGCTAATGATCTTGTGTTTGGTTTCCATTCATTCAAATAATTTGTCCGAATAAAAAACTAAATAATTTTATCAATTTACATAAACTTTAACATTAAGCTGAAATATTCTCGAAAAGAAACAGCCGTAATCATAAATATACAAACAGTGAGGCCCATCACAGATTCATAAAATAATTAATTACTCGCTCGTGTACAAGCAACAAAAAAAAATCATTCGCAGAACAAAAAAAAAAAAAAAAAAACAAGGCAAGCAAGTTTTAATTTTTTAAAATATAAAACAATTTATTGCAGCGAAATTTTATTTTATTTATTTGACTTACAAAAAATAATTTCATTTCATATTTCTTCCGATTAGTTCTTGCCATGAATTTAGAAGTGTAGTATATTTTTCAGCCAATCTTGAAATTTTTATGGAATTTTTAATGACAAAACCGTAATTATTTTATATTTCTTTTACAATTTCATGTTTCAATTTACATAGAAATCTCAAAAATTTGTTGAGATTTATCTTAAATTATTGAAAGGAGCGGTTAATTTGCCGATTGGCCATAATTGTTTCTGTAAGTGCGCAATCTGTTATACTGTACTATTTTAGATGTCAGAGTTACCACCTTTTTTATGCCAAACGATTGAATATAGCATAGTATGGTTTACATCGCACTCATTGGTGTGGTTCTACAAGCGCCGCTTATTCCCAGTCAGCACGATCGCCAGACATTTTATAAGATTAACACGTAGCCCAAGATTGCCCTAATCGCACTTTGCTTTGCCACTGTATCATGCTGGGCCATTTGGAATCCAATATGGCGATTAGTCTTTTCCTCCAAGTGATGCTTTCACCGTAACTATATCAGATCAACATTAATTAGTTATTGTATATACTTTTAGTTTTTACAGACATCAACAGCTCAAAAAAAAAATGAAAAGGACATCGTAATTATCAAGTTGGAGTATCAAGAAAAATCAGCAAAATTGCCAGACTGTGAACATCCCTATTGTTAATCTTATTCCGCGGCCCGTATACATAAACATGACACACTTGTGTTTCAAACTTGATAATTGATTGACGCAATTCTTACATTGCAAATATTCGAAAAGTGAAAATGTTGAAACGAATAAAAGAAAAACAATAATAATTTGCAAAATCTTTACGTACGAACGTTGCCAACATGTCTGGCAGCGGGATCGTCTCAATCGCAAGAAAAGTAAATAGAAACGGAAAAGCACAAGTACTTCAAATGTTTGCAACAACTAAAAATTTATATGTATGAATTAGTTGCATATTTGCTATTCATGCACTCGTCGACACACTGTGCACTCGCACGCATGTAAATGTGTTTGCTGTATTTGTTGAAATAAAATCACGCCGCCAATTGATTTTCATTTGTAGGTTTTAGTTGGTGTAGCGAACTATCTGTTTTTCCTTTGCCTCATTCTGCTGATTTATTGCTTACAGTGCTGCACAAAGTTTATTGCCATCGATGACTGACTAGTCGTTGAAGGCCAAATGCATGCATCATTTTAATACAACGAACATTAATATTCATTTGTTGCATATTTTTAACACAAGAAGAATTAAACTTTTTTTATATTTGACAAATGCAAAATATTGAAAGCCAAAAAAAAAAATAAAGTCATGTCAATACAGCTCAGTTTTACCCTATACTATTGTAGGACAATAGAGGATGAAGAAATCATGCGCCAGAAAATGGAAAAAATGGGCTGGCAACGCTGAACACCATTTCTAGGTCGAAATGGTGAAAATGATCACATTGCAGAGGGTGTTTCAGTAAGAGGTCATTTTTCATATTTTAATCGGTTGGTGTTAGTAATTTTATTGACGGCTCTTTGCAAGTCTTAAGAAATACGATGTAGTCATCTGATAAACTTTGAATTTTAAAATTTGGTAAGAATTATGCAACCCTGTAGTATACTCAACTCTGCCGAAGCACAATATAAATATTCTCACTTGCACTTGGTTTTTCACATCATTAACATTAACATTTTGCCGTGAGTTCGCCATTGCTACTGATACTAGGTAACATGGCGAGCTTTTGCAAATGCGGTGTTTAATGGAAACACCCTGTACATAAAACTCATGCAAATACAAATATATGTAGTGAAGACTCTTTAACGCTTTTTAATTTGAGCAAAAAATATTTCTGAAAATCGTTTACTATTAAAAGGGATTTTTGTGAATAAAATAAATGCAGCAACACATCCAAATTGAAAAAGGACTTGCAGAGCATCAAGTGAAAATGCAATTTTTTAATCGCAATAAATCTAAAGGGGAGAATATCAAAGGAAAAATTAAAATTGTTTTTCTATCGCCAACACTCAGTTGATACCTCCGCTGATGAACTGAATTGGGCCGCGATTAAGAACAGCAAGAATAGTCATTTGCTAACCCTCTGGTGCCGAGGGTTTTTTACTCAGGGAGCTTAAAAAAGTTCTTTAGGAGAGTTATTTGATTTGGACTCTTCTCTTTAATCAATTTTATTTAAAGAATTTTATTGAAATAAATTTGCTACGAAATTTGCTAGAAAAACAATTTTAAATCTTTTAGAAGAATTTCCACTTAGGCCAACTAAACGATTATTCGAATCACCGTACGAATATGTTAAAATAAAAAAAATTAATTCAAATTTGATTCTATTTAGATTCCTTCTGGTTATATTTTCGTTTTGACAATTTTTTGTTTTTACATTAATAAATTATTACAGAAATCCAACTAGCATTTTTTTATTATTCGATTACTTTGCATGTAAACGGTTGCACCGAATAATCAAATAAAATATTTTTTTTGTGTACATTTATTTGATAAATTAATTTTAAACTCTTTTTTTTTGCTTCAAAAAATTTATTGTTTAATTTTACTCGAATAACTTTGATCCAAATAAAATGAAATGTTGTCAACTCAAAAAAATATTATCGTGTCATGTGATTTTCATTTAAAATGATGCAATGTGATCAATTTTCTTTTTCCACGTAGAATAATTATTTCAAATAAATTTATTGGAACAAATTTTTTTTTTTTAATAAAAATGGTATATATGTATATCTATATATATATATATGGGATAATTCAATATGATTCTAGTGAAACTATTTAATTACAGTTACGAGTAATAGACTACGCAGTGTAACATTTGTTATTGGAATGATAATATCGCGCCAATATGGTCAGATTTAGATATCTTTCAAATTTTTTATTGTTTTGTGTTTTTATTAGAACTGTTACTAATCGCTTAGTTTACTTATTTAGAAGATTAATCGTTTAGTATTTAGTTTATTTAATACGAATAAAAACATAACACTTTTTGTCAATTCGTATATTTCTTCGAATAATTTCTATTAACAAATTAAAAGTGAAATAAAATGAATAAAACACTTTTCCGAAATCTTCAACTTTAATTTTATCGACTTTTTTGGCTATAAAAAAATAAATATTTTCATAATTTTGTTGAATTATAATTTGCGATTATAATTTGAAGTTTGACGGTGCTTTTCAAAAGCACCCATTAAAGATCAGAACTAGTGTAAAAAAAAACTTCCCTCTTGTATTTGCTTTGATGTAAAACGTTGTTTTCCAGTTCTACGTGTAGTAGCGAAACCGTAAGTCGTATCGCTTGGCCGCCTTAATCAACTCGTTTTTTATTTCTGTAAATTCATAATACATGACTGAAATTCGAAAAGTACACAAATCAAACATTCTTTTGGAATTTGTTTTGATATTTGCAAAAAAATAAAAATTTTTTAATTTTATAAGCAAAACATTTTGCTACAACTGCAGTTCTTTACAAATGGGAGCTTTTAATTTTTTATAAATTTTTGCCGTTCCAACTGATATTTCAAGGCTTTCAATTTTTTCAATGTTTTCATCGAATTAGCCGGGGTGGGTGCTGGAAGAATGCTGCAGGTTTTTTTTATCCAGTCAGCAGTTGTCAGCAATTCCACTTACTGGTAATTTGATTTATTTACTACTTGTATAAATATTGCGAAAACTTAATTTTGTAGCAAAAGCTCCTGACACAGATCTGTTCAAATAGAATGGGAATGTGAACAAATTAATATGGTATAGAAATGTTGGCTGACTAAAGGGGGAGGGGGCGAAGGTAGCGGCATGAAACAAATGTTTTCCAAAAGGAACATTTCCAACTTTTTATAAATTAAAAATTTATTGTGCTACATAAATTAAATTATGAATAATTTTGTAAAACTTTCTTTTCGTTTCAGGTAAGTCAGCTGTTTTCAATTGTTCCACTCAAAGTCAATCACTATAACGTTTGGGTAAGTAATCAGCTGATTGATGTTTCTTGCGTGCAGTTTTCGCACTACTCATTTGTTCTTATTTCTTTTCTACAAGAGTAAATTGTTTCTAAATATAAACAAAAACAGCTGTTGCCAGTAATAGGGACAAAACAATTTTTTGATCGGCGGCAAATATAAATGCAGCTGCCAACCAAATAATTTACACCGAAAGTCCATGCGTTCGACAAGAGGTAGAATTCCTACACTTGTTTGTGACAAGTTACAGAGTAAAACGGGTAGAATCTAGATATTTTTTTTTACTTTTTTATGCGCCGCATGCGTTTTAAAAAAGTGGAAGTAAAACGTGTTACATGTACTCATATGAAGAAACGCAGAAATGCATACACATATATAACTTATGATATGGACTTTCAACCCTTTTTTATTCTCATGTTATTTGTAAGTAGCGGCGGCTTGCCAAACACAATAGTCGCTCGTCTTACGACTTTCAGGAGTCTGACACCGGTTTCTATTTATTTTTTGTTACAAAACTGTTTTAAACTATTGTAAAATAATATGAAATTATGATAATATGACTTTATTATTTGTAAGTCATTAGTGAAACAAATTTCCCAGACAAAGCTAAACCAGCTGAAAAGATGTCATTACAAACAATTGGAAATTAGGAAAAGTTGTTAATAGACAATCAATAGAAAAAAGAAATAAATGCTTTAAAATATTTGCACTTCACCAGGTTGTTACAGAAAAATCGCCAATGTGCCTAAAAGACGTTTATTTATAAATGCAGCGCCACGTAATGCAATTCCCATAAGGATGGCTACTGCCACAGATGTACTCACTCTTTGCTTAAATCCATTAAAATGAATAAGTAAATGGATTCGTGTATGTGGGGACTGATCCAGTGAGAAAAAGTAAAACTTTCACATGTAAAAAACAAGGAAATTAAACACAAAGTAAATAAAACGTTGGAAAAGGAAAACTTCGTGGCATTTGTGAAAAAAACCGTTGTTGTCATGCGTTTTCCAGTTGACGTTTGCTGTGCGGCGTTTTTCATTAATAATTCATTAAATTAAAGACAATTGTTTGTTCGTTTTCTTAAAAAAAGTACAACTTTGAGAAATATTTGAGATTTTGATGAAAACCCATTAAAGCGCAAAAGAAATCAGTTAAATAGATTTCGTTAAATCGATTACTTAAGAGGGTTTCCCATTTCATCATTTCAAATGATCGAAAACGTTTTAATTCAGTTCCTGCAACCGCAAGCCGAAATGCTTGCGACTACAAATATTTTTCATTATTTCTTTTTAATGTGCATGAATTTCAAATGCCACTGACACACCTCAAAATATATCAAAAATTTTTAATATCGCAATTTATTACACGTTTTTTATATGCAACCAACGAATTGTGGCAACTTGACAACAGGTACTCAAAAGATTAATTAAAATGTTTTGATGTTTCTTTTACAAATAAAAAAATTGATTATTAAATAAAGAAATTTGAATAACTTAAGAATGCCGATAGTTGAAATAAAATACACGGCCACAGCAATTGCTTCCACACATGCCAGTGTGTCAACATTTTATTTCAAGTTTATAGTAAAATCGTTGCAAATCAATTGAGAATTACAAAAGCTCAAATCCAGTAGGTATTAAATTGTTGAATTGATATGACTACATTTTATTTTCCTGCTAATTTTCTAATCGATTTTCTCGCAAAGTCCATTGAAAAATGTGTTGAGAATATAAGCAGCATATGTCGTACATTGATGACAGATCTTTGATGACAGAGTAGAGATCTGCAAATGTGAGCAACTTACAATTCCGAAGCAATGTTGCCACTATAAAAGCTGACTTTGCTGTATTACTGGTTAACTATGTATTTATGAATTATTATTTATTAAACATCCCAGTTTCCCACTTATGCTTCGAAGCCAAATGTCTGGATAATTTCAGACACATATATGAAACAAAAGATATGCAAGTGCTCGCTCAATAAGAGAATATTAGCAGCGAACTGCCTTGGAGGTGGAAGTGGTGGTGTAATGGGCATGTTTTCAATAGATTTTTAATGGCCTTTGGAAGAAATTCGGTTATAAAACTAATAACAAAAGAATGGATTCATATCGAGAATTGCTTCATCATCGTTGAACAACAAGGAAAATTCATCTTCAACTCAATCCAAGTTTGCTCGCCACTAGAGGTTTGTGTGACAGCAGCGATCCAAGAAGGATATTCGAATCCCAACGGTATGGTACATGGAACTCTTTGGTGTTTGAGGGTTTCAGAGGTCAAGGCAGATTCTATGAACTAGAAGACGACAACTTGGACTACGTACTCCTTAAGGAGTTCTTCAAAGCTCATCCAAAGATTATGCAACGGAAATAAATTTCACTTTAACTCAAATAGTTTCCGGATAGTGCTGGCAAGAATTACTAAAATTATTAATGCAGCCTAATTCGGATTCGGAGAAGGAATTTTTGTTATATTGATGAATTTATTGATGATAAAGGTGAAAGAAGGTATTGCTGTCAGAAAGGCCAAAAGAAAATCCTCGGAAAGAGTAACGCAGGCGAGATGAACACCCGCCGTGATAAATAACAGCGGAAGTATAATTTAATACTAATTTGTTCATGTGCTTGTATGTGTAATGTGTGTGCTTTCTAGCAATTTCAACTCTCTTTTCCCATTTTCAAAAACTTTTTTGTGCTACGAAAATATTTCGAGTGTTCTTTTCCTTTTTTCTTAAAAAAAAAAATGGTGTTCGTAAATGATGTTGTTTTCTCAATTTATTTCCCACAATAAGATTTGCTGTTACTACCGCCAGCTTCTTCCGCATTTTGAAGTATGAGTGCGTTTTTATTTCAACCCCTCGGGTCGTTATCCTTATAAGATCGTTTCATAAGCTTAAGCAAAACAAATTGAAGTAAAACATGAAAATCTCATAACTTGAGCATTTTTCACATCAAGTGTTTAAGTTGGTTTAATGTTTTTGTTTTGCCATTTTCGCCCTCCGGGTAAATATTTAAACTCATTGTAAAAAGGGCAGAGCCGAAGCTGTTGTGCAGTTAAAAATATTTCCTTTCAAGATAGCAAAGTTTTTTTGTGCACAAAAAACACAGAGTGTGAAGATTGTTTCTGTGGATGACGCTTTTTTGGCAGGAGTCGAACCCGACACTTTCAAACTGCCTACATGTGTAGATACCACTGCTTCGATAAAATTCCACCGTGTTTTACAGTGTACTAGTATGTAATCCCTTCAGCTGAAGTAAAAGTCCACTTGATTACGTTCTCTCATCTCTACTTATTTCACTTTACCTGGGAAAAGGTAGAGCTCTTATCGAAAGCAGAATGCCAATTCTACAACCCCTTTTCCCAGTGCAACCTCAGTAGATGTTGGCTATCATTCTTTCAGCCATTCATCTTGAGAGCTCAGATACTTAAACTCTTAAATTTATACCCCACAAAAAATGTTCATTTATACAACTTCCACTTTTCATATTTCCTTTAATCATTTTTCCCCCGCTTATTTCAACTTGAGCAGTGGTACAAGATGCTGGTGGCAGTCAGTAAGCATCCTTTTGGACACCGTTTCCAATCCCTAAGCTGTGGGCTAATGCCGTGGTATGTGTGCACTTGCATACATCCAAACCATTAATAACAAGTTGATATTGTGTTGCTGGGATTTATGCGAACTGCTGGGAATGGCTTAAAAAATGCGACAACAAACTGTTTTATGTTCTCTGCTACACAATCCCTTTTCACTGTTTTGTACGAGAATATATTTGTGCTATTGTGCAGTAGACGTCATTATGCCACATAGTCATGTAGTTACATCGTCATTCAGTTAGCTTGAATAGGGTAGTCTACTATATCTGATTTAAAAGTGTATTAGCTTTCGACGCTTCCGCACTGTGCCAGTGTTTCGCCATCGTGTTGGTTGAAAATATGATTGCAGTTTTCAACAAGTTATAGCAAGAAGAAATAGAGAAATAGAGTGGAGTATCACTCTGAAATATAACTTTGAAAATGAGTATTTAAACGTCAATTTCTATAAGTTGAAATTCCTTCAAATCGGCTTGATTTAAGTTATCCAAAAATAAATAATTTTTTGCCCAAAAATATTGTCCTTGCAGGATGAAGCACATCCCTTTTTTGAATTTATAAATTGTACTCATATCAAATTTATCGAGAAGTGGAAAATTGCCGTACGAGATGATTTAGTTAGAAACAGAGATGGGATTGTAGTCGTCACGGAGTTGGCCACAGATGTTATGGTAGTGGTAGGCATTTAGAAGCATCTAATAATAGACGTAGAGGAGATTCCAACCGAATCAATGCAAAAAAGTTAAGCTCAATTTATAAGAATATTCTATATTCACAAGTATCGGGGAGACCAACTGTTGTTGTCAGTGGCTCATGTTTCGCCAGCAGTAGCAGAGATTGAGAAAAACATTGAGGTAAAGAGAGAATTAAATATTTAAGGTTTTCAAATGAAGTGGAGGGTGTATGGAGGAAATATAGAGCGATTTGGACTTTTTTTAGTTTTTTTTTTAACTAACTCAACACTTAAAGTCTACCCAGGAATCTAATCCGCGATTAGATTCCTATTCATTCGCCTACGGAGGTGATTAGAGTCGCGTTTAAGTTGGGAAATGATGGGACTGATATGAAAAAATCTGCATAATGAGAACGGATAAAGAAAGACAGTTGGAGATTGCTGAAAAATGAAAATCGTTACTTATCAATAAAATGAAAATATTAAATTAATGAAAAATATTTGTCTCTACGGTAAAAGCAACAAAAAATCTTTACAGGAATAATAAAAATTATTTTACATCAGGATAATCGTTTAAAACTCTATATTGAAGTTGCGCCGTTTTATCATCCTTTGAATTTTAAAGAGTTGACAATATCTGTGCAACGAGAATTATGATGGCAATCATCATTTTGACGTCATGTCCTGTTTCCGATGACATTTATAAATCTTTTGCTGGTCTTTCATTGCACAAGTCTTGCATTTACAATTACCTTGAGCAATTCTGCGCATTTACATCATAAATATAAATTTTAAATCTGTTTAAATTTCTGTTTTTCTTTTGGCTTTGGTTGTAACATCGGAGATGTCAGCAATTAAATTACTTGCTAAACAAAACACAATGCAAACTACAACTACACCTCCCCCACAACAACACCAGCACAAAAATCAACACAAACAATTTTCATGTTCTCATCAATAATTAATATTTAACATTTTGGCGCCTCAACCAGCTTTTGCATTGAACTGAATTATTGGGGTTCATGGAGCAGTTAAGTGACACCCACAGCTGATTTTCCTAAATCTATTCAATACAAAATATTCTTGCTAAACCAGCATAATTTTATTTTCTACAGTTTCTATCTAAATCTCATTATATTTTCCTTCAATCAGTGCGGCCTTTCAAATTACTGAACAATACTTTGCGATTTGCTTTGTTTAATTTCCAATCCTTTTATCAGTTGCCAAAGCAATGCGATGAGAATAACAAAGAAACTTTGAGCAAATTGGAAGCAAAAAAGAAACAAAATATTAATAAATGCTGAAAAAATTGTTTCTTCTCTAATTTTTATAATCTTCGAAATCAATAAACTTGATAACCAACTTAATAAAAGAATGAAGGAATAAGAAAAAAGAGTGGAAAAGGGTGAGGCGTGTTTTTATTTGTTTGTTAAGGCCTTTTGTTAAATATTTTCAGTTTTGGCATAAAATTAAATAGAACTAAATTTGCATGAAAGTTGAATTTGCATTCAATTTTAATACAACAAAAAGAAAAACGAGTATAAAAATAATAAAAGTTTCTTAAACATGCAAGAAATCACAGTGAATCAGAAGCAGGTGGTTCGTTTTGGTGCAGGCCGAATTGCACGGCAAATGTTACAGGAAAAGTGGAGGGCAGGAAAAAAATTCAAGAGGAGAAACTATCAAATAGACCTACAAAAAATATTTGGAGCTGGATCCACCTTACTAAACAGGATTAAGTTACCTGATATCGGTAATTTGGACAGCAATTGACATTTTTTCGAATGCACGCCATTTCTATTTATCTGAAATTAAGACATGTCGTCTCCTGAAAGCCTGAGAATAAGTTTTTTGCAGACATTGCCTTCTAAAGGTGTCTGATGGCGGGTTACGCATGGTTACCTTGAATAGTTCAATGATGTCATTTATTATTGGCAAAGATAATTTTTAATCTTTTTCAACTGAGCTACTTAGTGTAACAACTACGGACATCCAAGGTAATGGGTTCAATCCCTACCTCTAGCATTCATAAAATGCACCTTCAAGAACTATTTTTACGTGTTTCAACATTTCTTTCATTAGCAAAATGTATACCAAAAACCACTACTTGGACACCAGAAGCCTTGCAAAGCCAATCCACTTGCCCTCTCTATTGCTGTTTCTATATTTAAATCTTCGAGTACAGGGCACTGTTTGCACACGGGACATTCCATTTTCTTCAAGTTGTACTCTGTTGGCTTGAAATAAATTTCCTGTTGAGAAAACAATTGTTTTTTTATGTCTTCTTTATACAGCTTGTTGTTAAGCTTGAGCACTTGCAACCAATAGCAGCACACATTGTGAACCCCATTAATGTTTACAGAACTCTGCACACGCACATGTTCGAGTATTTCTATTTTGTAACATTTTTATTTTCCTCGCGTTTGTTTTTCATCTCGTTATTTATAATAATAGTCTCCTTTTAGGTGTATTTTTAGTCAGAAATAAAGTAAATTGCAATGGAATAAATTGTTTTCCTTTTCCCCTCCTCCCGCTCGTGTTTTCAATTTTCGTTTATAGCTTTTATGTGTTTCTTTTCTTTTCGGCTGCGAGTTTCTACTTCAGCAAAATTATATTTACTGTCTCGGAAAAGAGGTCATTCGTTTAGTCTTGAGCTTTTGAACATTTTTCGCGTTTAGTTTTCCTTTTAGTTTTATGGAGACAACTAAATATTTTTTATTATTTTTTTATTTGGTTTTGCTTGTTGTTTATTTACCCAGGATTCTTTTTATTTATTTATTCAATTTCATGTTTGTGTTTATGAGCTCAGGGAAGCGTGTTGTATAGTTTTGTGCCAAAAGTCATAAAGCGAATTGGTTTTGGGTGGCCCATATTTTAAATTTGCGAAATTATTTCATTATTGGGGAATTCTTTGTCTCTTCATCTTTTACATCTCTCCGATGTGAAACTGTTACGTTTGAGTATTTTAAGTAGACTTTATTCCGTGGGAAAATTCGTGAGAGTCACTTAATAGATGAATAATTCTTATATTTTATTTGATACTTCTCGAAAAGAATTTCTTATACACTTGGAGAATCTATTGTTCATTCTGCTTTTTAGTTCATCTCTTTGTACAGTTTTTAAATTCACTTTACGCTTGAAGTTTTCTTATAATCCTTTTTTACCCTTTCCCATCAAAAAGGATAGAAGTGTATCTATATGTTTGCTATGGGAATTATAATTAGTAAGTTATGTAAAGATGCATATAGGAAGGTTTTAAAAAAGTCATCTGCTCAGAATTGCCTTAAAATTAATCAGTATGAAAATCGCCATACAGGATATAACCATATTACAAGTACAGGGTGTGCGTCGGGAAGGTATACTACATTTTTTGTTTATAATTTTTGATTAAATGAATGATAATGGAGTGGATCTTACATTGATAAATGTTTTATTTAATGTTTCCAAATATCTATGGAGTAGAATATCAGATGTTTATCAGATACGCCTTTTCTAGCCTCACAAATGCGAGCTCTTTTGAAGACATATTACATTATATTCTCAAACATTGTATGCGCATTCCCATCAATTTCTTCACGAATATTTTGTTTGAGTTGCTCCAACGTTTATGCTTTGTTTGCATAAAACTTGCTTTTCAGATATCCCCACAAAAAGTAGTCCTGAGCGGTCAAGTCAAGTGACCCTGCAGCCAACCAATATCAGCATTTCTTGAAATAACTTGTTGTGAAAAGACGTATTGTAGCAATTTCACTGTAATCCTGCTTGAAATCCCCAATGCATTTACTTGCGACGTAAAAAAATGTTCAATCATATCACTATATCGCTCCCTATTAACAGTTCTCGTTACACCATTTCCAGTTTCAAAGAAGTAAGGCCAAATGATTCCTCCTGACGAAATTGCACACCAGACTGTCACTTTCTATTCCTGCATGCAAAGCTGACTGACTATTCTGTTTACTTACATCTCCATTCAAATCAAAATGTGCCTCGCCACTCATTATAATTTTTTAATGAAAATCGGAGTTGTCAGTGTCGAGCTGTTATAACGAGTAAAGCATATTGTTTATGCAATATTTTTTTTCACGACTGCCAAGTATGAACTGTCAAAAGTAGGCTTTATGCTACGAACGTTGTGATGGAACTTTACTTCAATGCGGCATAATTCCAAAATTTTGAACTCTGAAAAGAACTCTGGAAAGAATATATTACTTCTTTGAGGTCTGGTTTACGGTACGTTGATAGTTATGAGACTCACTTCAAATTAAAAACTAAATAAATTTCCAATTAAGAATAGTTGATGGTTACTTTTGTTGAAATTAATGGATTGGCATTGATGGCAGAAGCTTTTATCAATAGTCAATTTTTCTTAGTTCAGGCTGACAGGATTCAAGTTGTTGACGTTGCTGCAGAAGTCTGTAATTTAGTGGCATGAATGAAAACACTTATTTCCTTCCTTCACGTTCACATATTTTGGCCGAGCAAAAATTTCTATTCTATTTTGTTACAACTTGCACTCACATGCCACTAAATTGTTTTCTTGTTTCGCTAAGTAATGAAACGATAAGAATGTTGCTGCATTTGACACGTCAACAACATGAGTATTGTCAACATGCGAACAAGAAATTAAAACTTTTGATCATTATCATCATCATCACCACCACTCAGTTAGTTTATATAACAGCCAACTTCATTATTATCATCATCAGGTTAAAATATTAGAAACATTTGCCAGCACTAAGAGACAAGCAATTGGTCACGATCAGTTAGTCATTCATTGTCTCCGGTTTATTTTTGGCGTGACTGATGCATAAGCAGTACCAGAAGATTTGCCACATGCAGCAGCAACATTAGCCGCAGCATGAATTCGTTTAAATGATCTGTTTTATTTAATTTTTACTTGCATAAAATATTTTGCATATTTTCTCCGCTCTTGCCGAGCTGCACGTGGGGTTTTTAACGGCCAAATGTTTCTAGCGGTAAGTTGTTAAAATTGTGAGAACAAACTTTCCCCTCTCCATTTTCTTTGACTTTATATACAAGCATCTACTCGTGAGTTGGTTTTGCATGCCGTAGTGCAGCACCCTACAGTTGCATGCCGCCTATCAAGAATCGTGTTGCAATATTCTTTTGCCTGATTTTATTCCAAGACAGCTAATTGTTTATTTTTAAATAAAATAAAATTGAATGAAGTCCTTCAATACGAGTGTTTTGCATCAAAAAGGCTTTTATTTATTTGCGCAGTCGTGACAAGAAATCAACATTTTCGATAGACTAGTGAATCTGGGCAGATGTTACGAAGCGACTTTAAAATACACGTGAGGTTGATAATTTTCAAAAAACTTATGTTTTAAAAAAATTAATTATTTCAGTAAAACGGATTTTAAAGCTTAAACGAGATTAAATATGAGAATATTGATTTTACAAAAAGCACTTTTTCAAACTTCATTTTTCAATGTCTGAAACGCCTTTGAAAAGGGCTTTTACAAAAAAAAATTTTAAAAAGTATTTTAAAAAATTAATTTATTTTGTAAAATAATTAAAAAAAGAATAGTATTTGGAAAAGATGAAAAATTAAAAAAGGGGGTTTCAAGAAAAAAATAGTACCATTAAGTTACTGGGCCTTTTTCAATAAAAACTACATATTTTATAAAAGTCACCATTTTTACTAAAAAAAAAGGTTTCACTGAAAAGTAACTTTTTTAACAAGTACTTTTTGCATACTTGTTATACAAAAAGTACTTTTTTATTAAATGTGTTCTCATAAAAGAGGTTTCTTCTATAAAATTTCCTTTTTTTTAAATTAAATTTCATTTAAATTTCTTTACAATTATTCTTTTAATAAAAAAATATTTTTTTACAATTTATATATGCCCTTTGACGTTTTGGAAAAATTATTTTAATAAATCACTTTTTCTGATAAAATAAATTTCTTTTTATTTATTTATATTTTTATAATATTATTATAATTATTTTTCTTACTTTTCACTTTTTTGATTATCGATAAGATTTAATTATAAAATGTTGCACGCTGCGAGTTCCGATATGCAACGAATTTAACATGAATAATATTCGTTTAGCGTGAAACGAGCAACGTTTATTCAATAATACTAGAACCACGATTAAGAGCGGCGAGCAAAAAACTTTATATCGCTGTGGAGTATATTTTCCGATAATTAGGGGTCTCCTCCGAAAAACGACTTTTGTTATAAATTCAATATCAACACTGGCGGTGGAGGGGGATTTATTTCTTAGAATTAATAGTAGAAAGTCTCAGAGGCGATAGCTACTACTTTAAGAAGTCGAGGGCTTCATTTTCCTCTCTGCTACACGGTTTTCATTATGCTGCTCAAATTGCCGAGTAGGGCATTCTGCGTGTCGTTGCCAACCCCAACTGTCATTAGGTTGTTGTGTATTTCCCACTTGGTTTAAATCGCCATAATTTGTAACATGTCTCGTTTATTTTAAAAGCATTTTGTTTGGGAATGTGTGGGCTTGTTTCACTTTATCGATAAATGCGGTTCAGGTTCAGGGCTGCAGCAGAAACGTGCATTACACCTCTTAAAACCAATCGCAATAAGAACGAAAAGAAAATCAAAATAAGAAAATAAACAGCCAGTCACAATAGCAATTCGAGTGTGTAATAAAATAATGCCTTGTGGCTTCAAATGTGTGTTGTTGCGCTTTTGCACAGTGTTTTAGTGTGCATGAATGTCGTAATAGCAGCTCTCACATTTACTTGTATGCTTTTGTGTTGTAATTGCAACTTCGTGGACTTGAAATTTGAAAGCAAAAATAAAAACTACAATTCAGCAGCCAGCCGACCGACCGACCACCTTTAAGCTTTATAAGCTTTTCGCTTATAGTCTCGTCGCAGCAAATACTAATGCCCACCTTCTTCAATGGAAAATTGCTTAAATGTTTCTTTTCTTTTCATTGATCCTTTTTCCATAGTCCCAGTTATACCACACGATCCGATACTCTTGAATTTATGAATTAAATCTGGCTGCCTGTGTACGAGTATTCATGCATGATTCACTAATTGCTTTTTCTTTTTTTTATGTCTGAAAGAGTAAAATTCATTTCTATTCATCGAATGACAAAGAAATATATTTGTAATGACACAATAACAATAAATGATTGAAATCTTTATGAGTTAATTTATTCATGACCGCTCGCCCGCAAAAAAAAACTACAAATAGTCATGGACTGTAAAGCACGACTAAGTTCGATTCCAGACAGCAGAGTCTCTAAATATTTAAGTTGCACTCAAACACAAGCTGTCTTTTATTTAAATTTGCAAAGAGGTACAAGAAAAATTTTATGGCGGAACGTCATTGTGTTTACAACTTTAATACTTCTCTCCATCACTTCCTTTCGATATTGTTGGCAGTCGCATAACGATTTAGATTGTACAGACTTTTTTATGCAAAAAAGCTGGCAGTTTTAGAAAGAAAAAGATAATAATTTTTATAGGAAAATGTCAATTTCAGTAAAGAAATTGCAGTTTGAATCTTTTGCAAGAAAAGGAAATTAATTGTCCGTTTCTAAAATCGCAACGAACTATAAAAATTTTGCGGCATATAACCTTCAATTGCTTTCCTTGCGCGCACGGCATTCTTAGCATTTCTGAGAATTCATGTAATTCGTAAGAAAAGTCTGCAGCTTTCCAAAGCCTATTCTGCTACTCCCCTCCACAGCAAATCCATTTATGCACAGCAATTGATTAATTTATTTTCCAAGTGCATCTCTCCTCCTAATAATCATATTTATGCATTCAAAATCATTCGTCCTGTAAATCTGAAAAGATCAATGGTTCACGTTATTAAATCCCAACAGTAGCCAACAACATGTTCGTCGTTACGCTAAAAGCCCAACAGTCATATTCTAGACACAAGGAGATGCATTTTAAATCAAGCACGATTGCATGACACTTAATGTCAGATCTGTTAGACTTTGGTAAATGGTGAGTGCCAGAAAAGCCATCCATAAAGCCAATAATAGCGGAGAGCAAAAAAGCAACAAATACACATAGATGCGAGTGTAAAAAGGTAGGGGGTAAAGCATGACTGCACAAATATGCGTACAGAAGCCGTTCTAAACAGGCTTATGAGAACAGTACAATTTCCATTAGTTGCAGCCAATCGAGATTTATCCCGAAAAAAGTTTCGTTTCATAGTTTCACGACAAAAAAAATTATTAAGGAGTGGTAAATTTGAGCACGCAGTCAGCCAAATAGCATCCTTCAGTAAAGTTTTTATTCTATTTTTTTGATTTTATTTAAATATTAAATAAAGGCAAATTTTGATAATTCCCAGGAATAAAACGGACACACATTTTCCTCTCTACAGCGTATGACTTTATATTTTGGGGGCACTCATTGTAAACGGTGGCGTTAAATCGCAAGAACGAGGGGCGACTTAACGCCGCCATTTAGTCAAGCTTGACCAGGAACAAATTTTTCTTTTTTCACTTTTATCACAAGCCAATCCAGACAATCTCCTGCAAAAAACTATTTTTCAAACTTTAATCTTTATTTGTCATTCAGTGCTTTAGAAATATTTTTTTTTGTGCAGGGTTGCATGTGTCTGAACAGGATACACTGACCTTGCTAGAAGTATGACTGACAACTTTATTATTAGGCGATTAGAAATAAAATTTTTACTCAAACAAAAATTAATGAAATAAAACTTATTCGAATATTTAAATAAAAATTATATAAATATTTGAAAAAAGACTGCGCGTGACCGACTATTCCCGTAATTTTTCAATTTTAGTTTTTTTTCAATATTTTATTAAAGGAAAATATAAAGATTACATATTGCTCTGAATAGAAATAAAAATATACCATATTACAATGAAAATTATGAAAAATTCAAAATCTTTTAAAAATGAAATTAATTTAATAAAATTTGGTACAAAATGCGATTTAAAATGGTTCGAATGGTTACACGATTAACATTTAATGTTATAAAAGTCTATAGAAGAATTGCAAAAAAATATTTAAGTTTCGAATAATAAATTCGATGAAACATTCTTGAAGAAAATTCCTAAAATTTTTGATTTTAAAAAGGCTTAAATATAAGTGTTACAATCGGCTGCGTCGAATTTCATACGCCCTTCTCCGAGAATATGTTCCATAGCCATTTTGTACACTGCAATTATACTGTATTAAAGTAAACTTTAAATTTGCGATTTTTAGCCATTTTTTTCCTTTATATTTAATTACCAAATTTTTGATTTCAAGCAAAATTTAAGCTCTATTTACACCGCTGCAAAAATACTGAGGACAGACGGACAAACTTCAATCAAGTTCCCTTCTTATATGGATAAAACATAAATATACTTTATAGGATCGCAGAATAATATTGTCAAAATTACCATACCCATATCAAACCCAGACATGTATACCGACCCATTGTTTTTAATGGAGAAGAATATATAAATAAAAAAAATATTTAATAACCGAAAATTTCATATATTAAATGAATTATTTGTTCATACAGTTGATGGGTTGAGCAGATGGCATTTACCATTCTGTGTTTTAAGTAAAATTTAAGACCAATTTACACTTCAATAAAGTTGTCATAAAATATGGAAGACAGATGGACAGCAGCGCAAAGCTCAATCAACATCCTTTCTTATAGGAATTCAGAATATATATACTTTATAGGGTCGCAAACTAATAGTGAAGAAATTACCACCAACCAAACATGAAACATGTTTCTACATGTTTCATATTTTTTTAAGGCACAGTCAACCCTTCTCAAGGTCAACCATTTGTGACAATAGAAATCCATCAGCTGTTAAAAGGAATTGATAATTGAACACATATAAAGACATAAAATTTTAAAGTGGAAGGAATGGGATTTGTTAAAAATCAGAATGGCTTACGATAAGATACTTAAAACTTACGATAGAAGACTTAAATGAAACCGGTAGATAATGCAGGTGCGAAAAATTATTTTCATAAAGAGAACACAACAATTAAGAACAAACTTTGACAATTAAATGAATATGATTTAAGGTCAGCTGATTTCCTATTATTATTATTATTATTATTATTATCGAAAACGCCAATAAAACGAAAAAGCTTTTTGTTGTAATAAGGCAAACATTTTATGGATTTTTTTCCCCGTGTGTCTTTCCCTTGATTTTGTGTGGAAATAAATTTAAGCTTTAATAATCTGTTTATAGAATTTTAAATGCAGAACATGTTCGTAGACAGACATAAAGTAGACAGACAGCTGCTAAAAATATAATAAAAATATTTATTGCTTCTAAGAATGCGTTCAATAAAAATACCAAAGTTGTTATTAGTGGGCTTAAAAAGAGAAACTACACGCAGCAAGTGAATAACAAACACATCCGAGATACATTGCAAATGCTTCTTCCAGTGCGAGAGTGTATAAAAGTTTAAGTTTTTAGTTTAACATTGAACAGAAGACATTAGATATTAAATTAGTTGCATGAATCAGGCATCAGGAGCCATCAGAAAGATCACATTAAATTCAGAGTTTAAAATGATCACTCCGGCCAATAATCTTGCGATGCCAGCCATTTCGCCGGCTCACAGATTACAGCACTTCAGTGCAAGTCTGCTGATGATGGTGATTTTAAAACTGCAAAATTGCGCATTTTTCAAATTTTGCCAGCAGTTGATCAAATATTTTGATTTCATTTAAAGCAAATGATGGACAGCTGATGGAAAAGAGGCTGTTCGCCCGGCCGACTGCCATCGTCTGCCAAAGTCGTTTGTTTAGAAAAGTTTTCATTTAAAAAATGTTCATTCAATTTCATTTCAATTGCTTTTCAATTAATCATTTAGTAGAAGCAACAGCAAATAAAGGAAAGTAAGAAAATAAAATTGATAGATGTGATGGTTGCAAGATACTTGCTGATGGTGAAATGAAATCATTATGCGAATTACGACGGACTCGGTGACGTGTCTGCCCGTTGGCTGAACTGTCTGCCCACATGCTATGATGCTCCGAATGCATGGCAACGAACATGCGTAGCCGCCACATCAGCTACAAGAATGCCGTTTCAGTTATTGCTATTCCAATTTAAATTGTTGCAAAGTCGTTACGTCTGCCGCTTAGTAAATAAATAACTGAATAAAGTGAAAAGTGATCGTTTCGAATTTCGCTTTTTCATATCATTTATTGCAGTTTTTAAAACCATTAAACAATTAATTATTTATTGCTTGCAATTTGAATCATTTTATTTTGCGCTCGCTACTGCAACTTGCAACTGAAAGTCTTAATTGATGCCGTGTAAGCTTCGTAGGCAGAGCGAATTGAAAATGTTTTATACCCTGCAAGCATTTGGCAAGCGCTCGTTTCTACGGGCGGACTGATATTGAGGAGTTTGAAGGACTGCCAGCAATTTTGTTATGACATTCAAGACATCGTTTCAAGTTGATTATTAATTAAGACATTATTCGTGTTTTTTAAATATAATTTTTCATGAAATGTTTGATAGATTTTGCAAAATAATGGTAAGAAAGTGTATAAAATGTTATTCCCGGAATTAAGCGCGGCAAGGAGACAATTTTTCAAGAATTAGAGAATATCAGCGAAATTTTCGGCGCAGCTACGACAACCACGCGAAGGCTTCTGCTTGTCGTTACAAAGTAAAGCGGGAAACCTTTCCTTAAACTGAACTTAGTTAAGCACAAACTTGCCAGATGGATTAAGAGCGAATTTATTACATATAGAGTGACAATTCGCCAAAACTGTCATAATAATTAGGCAAATTTATCAGAAATTCGTCGAAAATAAAATGACTGAATGGACGATCCATTGTATGCACAGAATGTTAGGATCAGTAGTAAACCAAAACGAATTATACATTCTTCTTTTAATTTCTAATAGATTTGATATGATCATGATAATTTCTACAATAATAGTTTACGACCCTATAAACAATATATATTCTGGATTCACACTAGAAGGGAAGTTGGTTGAGCGTTGGCCGCCTGTCTGTCTGCCCTCGATATTTTTGTCCACTTTGTTTGTGCTGTAAAATGAGATAAAATTTTGCTTTAAAATATTTTAAGTCCCATCCTCTCAGAATTTCCTCAAAATTATCCAGTATGGGCTATACCAAAATCGGGCAATATAATCAAAAGACTATTTTATTTAGTTATAGATAAAAATGCAAATTATTAGTTCTCGTATAAAATAAACAAAATTGTTATAAATAAAGTGTTGAAGCGTACGGACAGTAAAATACACCTCTTCAAGAGGTGTGCCATTAAACAGGACTTTACAGAAGCGAGAGCCTTAAATCGAAATTACAAGTGATTGTTCCGCTTTTCAGGTCATGTATCCGGCATTGCCCTTTTTTCTCTCCGTTCGGTTTATAGATTGCATTATATATATATATATATATATATATATATCAATTCGAACATTATATAAAACCGCGCTTTACAATTGTGACGTACAGCTGTATCTGTAACGATTTCGTTAACGCTTCTTTCCACAGAAAGTGATATTTAGCTACGAAGTCTTTTTAGATTTTATTCTTCTGCTTCTTGAGGTACAGAATATTTGGAAAGAGGTAACTGTGTTGCGAAAAGTACGAACCCCAACCAACATTGACCGAGTTCAGAACTGCTTTAAACTTGCAAAAAATTTAGACAACTTGTATTATTATAAATATTTAAAATTCCACAAATTTAAAGATAAAATACTAAACTTGTTTTTGAGCCCTTTTTGACACGAAAAACTATTAAATCTGGCAATAGGGATACATCTTCAAACTCCTCAGAACGCTTGTGTGTAAAGATTCTGAACGTATAAATGAAACATTGAGCAACAAAGATTTGGTAACTGCTCTCTTTGCCTGCTCTCTCTCTGTAGAATTACAGCAGGCTTGAATTCCCTTCTGCGATTCGAGCGATTTCGAGCCACTCTGGTATTACTTTCGCTAAATGTCCCGCACACACTTCCTTCTTGACAAAACCGTAAACTGTGCAACTGCCAGTGTTAATTAAACACCGCAAGATTTTTTTAATTGCTCATACGTTGTTAAAACGTGAGAGAAAGAGCGGGATTATCGTGTAATACCACTCTTTTTATTATGCTTTAATTTTGATCAAATAATGATGCCTTCTGAATGATTAATGACTGACGGCGCATACAAAAAGTTCAAGTCATTTTTATTTTAGCGATTGGCTGGCACGATACATCAGGTTTCATTAATTCATTAAACGATTTTAGTTTTTATTTTTTTTTATATACATTTTTTTTGCATTTCTTGCTATTTTCCACATCTCAAGTTTCCATGAATTTGTATTCATACGCGGTTTAAGTCATTTAATTGCTGATATCAATCCGTTCATGTTAAAGAAATGCGCGAATTAAAAGAAAATGCTTTCCCAAAATTTTGGTTTAAGTTTCCTTTTATTCAGTGATCTTAAGACTGAGTTGATAACTATTGCTTAACGTCTATTTATACTAAGAAGGATCATAAAGTAGTGAGTAATTATGGCGTCTGCATACCAGACAGTTTTTCATTTCGTTTAGTAAATGTTTATGATCGTTATTATCATTAGTGCAATGTCTATGTCTAGACTATTATAATTATGTATAGTTTCTTAGTCTAGACTATTATAATTATTTTATGTCCTTTTACTTCTACCATTTCTTTTCACACTTATTTGGTGGATGGTAGTGTTAACTATGTGAAAGGATGTAACTCCTCCATCCCTTGACAAAAATTCTCCTGAATTTTTTTTTTTTTTTTTTTTTTTTTATTACATATAGTACATTTTATGTTAATTTTATGTACATTTTACATCTTATATATGTATGCTAGTTTTTTTTTTTTTCTTTGGTTTAATTGTTTTTAAAATTGTTTTTATCTTGTTTTTAGTCCGTATTTTGCCTTTATATTTTCCAACTCAAAATCTTCTGTTTTGGGTTCAATTTTTGTTTTCATTTTATTGACAATGGTGACATGTTTCTTTTTATTAATTTTTATAATTACGATTATGACAACAATTATGGCAATTAGGAGTTTTACATTTATTCCATATGAAATATTTTTATGAAATTTAAGCTCTTCTATTTCTTTAGTATTTTCAAAATTTTTTTACTTCTATTGGTTTAAAGTGTATTGGTATATTGTTCGGTTTTGCCAAGTCATTACTAGGATAAAAGTATTTATCTTGAATAGTGGTTTTCTGATTTTGAAAGGTGTTGTTATTAATTACGATTTTACAATTATTAAACATCAGAAGGTAGTTTTTATTAATTCTAATGGTTCTATCATCACAATCATGAATAATTTCTAAATTGTTTGCATTTTTTATTAGAATCATATCGTCTTCAATTGCTTCGATTTCAGTTTTGTTATTATACTTAAAATTACAATTATTTAATATAGTACAGTGTTTACTATTTTTAAGGTTTTTGAGATATACATCCTCTTCGTAATCTAAAATATTATTTTCAGTTTCAATTACATATGTTATTGGTTCATTAATTTCCATATAATTTTTATTCGGGAGGGGTAAAATCATTTTCAAATCAGTTTCAATATAATTAATAGGAATTTTTATTGCAATTATTAGTATTCCGTCTTTGTAGTTCAAAATGTCAATTTTCATAAATCTTAATTTAAAGAAATCTATTTGAAATCTATCTATTTCCTGCGATGTTAGTATACTCGGATGAAATACATGGTTTTTAGCAGATACTATGTTTTCCTGTACATGTTCAATTTTTGCTTTAAGGTGTGATAGTTTAAACATTTGGTCAGCATATATAACTCTTCGAACTATTTCGTTGTGTCTGTTTTCAAATCTGGCCATTGTTTGTTTTATATTTTCCCTGTCGTATTCAATAGCAGATTTTAATATTTGGATTGATTCATTGAATTCCATATTTATGGATATTTGCTTATTTATAGTTCCTATAACATTATGACTATTTTCGTCAATCACCGCGAGATGTTCAAGAATTTCCTGTCGGTCGTTGTCGTCCATAACACCAGCCAGCCATTTTTGAATGTGTCCTACGAAATTAAACAGTCCTCTCCTCCTCCTAATTTCTAATGGAGTTATTGATTTTAATTTGGATTTAATTGTTTTTATTTCTGTATTAACTATTTCTCTATTTTCTATGTCTAACTTTTTTATATTATTCTCAATTTGATTTACAATATCGTTCAATTCTCTGGTGTCAATCAAATGTAAAATTGTGGAAGTATGGTTTACTATTTCGACCTTTCTTAACTTAATTTGTGCATATCCTGATTCTCCGGTTATTGGGTTAATTTGCAGTATTCCTTGTATTTCGGTTGTCAGTAGCATTGTCACCATTATGATCATCCACATCTGTAAATTTAAAGGGTCTTTTTATATTTGTTGGCTGAATGTTTCCTAACGGCTTTCGTATAAATTTTGGTTGTTCCTTATGTCTAACATTTTTGTAGTTTTTAATGAATCCCTGTTGTCTGTTTTCTGTGTAATTTTCTCTTTTTTTATTTGCTTTTGCGATCCTGCTTTTTTTGTATTGGTCAAGTGTTCTGTATATTGTCTTATGGTCTACCTTATTATGTTGTACTTCATATGGGGTGCATTTGATTGCAGTATGGTACGTATTGTTGTAGTAATATATGGCTTTACTAATTTGTTCAACGATTGGTAATTTTTGATCTATGTTAAGAGTTCTTATTTTCTCTGTTATCGTGTTGTTCAGTCTTTCAATATCTGAATTACCTGTATGACTATTTGGTTTTCTATCATATTTTCCTCCGCTACAAGTATCGCAATTGTTTATAATTTTGTGTATATTTTCTCTTAGTAGGGGGTTGTATATTTTATATTTAATTTTTTGATATGTTGGTATTATTCCAGCATGTCCAGTTTCATTTTTATGAAAAAGTGATATCTGCTTTAGCATTTCATCCTCACTAATGACGTCTGTTGCTAAATGTGAGCACTTTACAAATTTATTGCAAGTATTTTGAAAATTTGAGAGTATTATTTGTTGTAATTTATTGTAATTGTGATCATTTACTTCCGAGTATATAGCTATTTTTCCTTTTGGAAAAAATTGTGAAATAAGGGTTGCTGCTGTATTATGCAAGCAGTCATCTTCATCAATATAAATTCTTTTGTTGCCGAAGATAACCTCATATTGTTTAAGTTTTTTCTTTTGCAACACAATCTGTTGTTTAAATCTATTGACAACTGTATCTAAGATGGGAATATGATTATTCGACTCCTCTTCTTGAGAATGGATCGTTTCGACAGTCATTGAACTTTGTTCGTTTTGGTCTTCGTTAAGATTCTTATCATTGGTATTGTTAAGACAGTTTATTTCAGATTTGTCAGCATTTATACGGCTCAAAAAGTCCGCTATTTTGTTGTCTTTCCCCTTTATATGGTCTATTTTAATGTTGTATTCCCCTAATTGTAATAACCACCTTTGCAGTCTTGGGTTAACGTCCTTACCAGAAAATTTGGTTTGAAGCCACTTGAGTGGTTGGTGATCCGTCTGAAGGTCGAATTCGCGACCATAGATATACGGTCTGAAATATTTCACGGCCCAAACGATAGCAAGCAATTCCTTTTCTATAGTTGAATAGTTCCGTTCGTGTTTATTTAAAGTTCTTGACGCAAATGCTATTGGATGGTTGTCTTGGGTTAACACTGCTCCAAGAGCAAAATTACTTGCATCTGTAATTAATTTGAATCGTCTGGCGAAAATTGGGTATCTAAGTATTGGTGCGTTCGTTATAATGTTTTTAAGTTGTTCAAAGCTACATATATAGTTGGGGTCATTTTTATTCACCCGTTCTTCTTTTTGTAAATATCTAACCATAGGATATGCTACTTTGGCGTAGTCCTTTATGAATTTTCTATAGAATCCTGTAATGCCAAGGAATGATTTGATCTGTTTTTGTGTACTTGGTAGTTTTAAATTTTGTATTACTTGTACTTTCTGGGGGTCAGCTTTTACTCCCTGTGGTGTTAGGACATGGCCCAAAAATAGTGTTTCTTTCTTTAGAAAGTCGCATTTATCGGGCTGAATTTTCAGTTTGGCATTTCTAAGTATAGTCAGGATTGTGCGTATATTGTTGAGGTGTTCCTCAAGGGACGTACTAAATATGAGTATGTCATCCATGTATACGACACAGATTTTATTGATTTGGTCCTTTAAGACTGTGTTTATCAGCCTTTGAAATGTAGAAGGTGCATTCTTAAGACCAAAGGGCATTCTCACGAACTCGTAGTGTCCAAAAGGTGTCGAAAACGCAGTTTTTGGTCTGTCATCTTTCCTTATTTCGATTTGGTGAAATCCCTTCGCAAGGTCTAAGGTCGTAAAATACTGTGCCCTTCCTAGCTTGTCCAAAATGTTGTTTAAATTTGGAATTGGAAACTTATCGTCTATCGTATTTTCATTAAGTAGTCTGTAGTCTATGACAATGCGCCATTTCTTTTTTCCCGAATTGTCCATTTTTTTTGGAACAATCCATAGAGGGCTGTTGTACGGGGATTTGCTACATTGTATTATGTTTTGCTTCAGCATGTCTCTTATTTGACGCTCTATCTCTTCCTCATGAATTTGCGGATACCTATATATTTTAGAATAAAGGGGTCGGTCTGTCTTTGTTACTATTGAATGTGAAATTTCGCTGGTTGATGTAAGTTTATCCCCTTCCCTGAAAATTAAGTCTCCGAATTCATTTAATAAAGTTGTTAATTTTTCTTTCTCCTCACTATTTAAATGGTCGAGGTTAATTGAACTATCCAAGTTATCTTTTTTTGAAGTTTCTAAGATATTTATTTGTTCATATGGAACAGAATGACAATATTCCTCAAATAATATTCGATTTCCGAATATCTCGACATATCGATCCTCACAGTTTATTTTTGCTTTAAAAGGAGTTAGAAAGTTTTGCCCTATAATAGCTTCATATTTTGTGTTTGGGAAGTTTTTCACTTTCCATGAAATTGTTCCTGTAACACCAAATTCTTTTGGTATAGGTGTTACCATGTGGTGCGTAATTGTACTGAAACCATTGATGGTACTGAAATATAGTTCTTTGTTTAAGGGTTGCATTTTGAAATTTCTAAGGGCTGTAGGTTTTATGATACTGGTGTCTGAACCTGTGTCCACCAAGCATCTTAGGACTTGTTTGTTTATTTCAACCAATATTATTGGTAGTTTTGATCTGGGGCAGTTTCGAAAAAAAAATTTACCTCTTCGATTGGGATTTCATCGCGTTGTTGAATGTTGTCAATTTGCATGAATTCGGTTTGTCTCGTCTGTCGTGACTGATCTATGCTCATATGCGACTGTCCTGACTGATTTGGACTGCGATCTTGGTTTTGTGTATAAATGCGGTTATTTTGGTATTGTCTGCTATTTGCATAACTGTTCGGGTTTTGCCTATTATTTCGATTTGTATTAAGATTTTGGTTGTTATTCTGGTTTTGTCTATTATACTGTCTATTGTTGTAAGTGTTTGGAATTTCCCTATTATTTGCATTAGTATTTGAGTTTTGTCTGTTATTTATGAAAGTGTTAGTGTATTGACTGCTATTCAATTCGTTATTATCGGCTCTTACTGAATTTCCGTTATAATTGCCTGAGAAGTTTTGTCTGCTAATATTTGGCCTTTCGCTATATCTATTTTGTCTTTCTGGCCTAGGTTTTCTGTGATTGTAATCAATTACCCTTATGTTGTCTAATAAATTTAATTTTGTAAATTTATGTATTATATCATTTAACTTCATGCTTTCATCAATATGTACCTTAGCCGTATAGTCTAGTTTTTCAATCAATATATCAACTAAATCCCTATCTACACTCAATGGTTGGTATAGGAAAGAAGAACTATCGTTTAATTCATAGAGCATGTTTATTTCGTGTTTCGATTTCTCAAAATGCTCAAACAGTTCTCTTAAATTACTTACTTTTACTGTTCTGCATTTATTGTAAATGGCTGCATAGGATGTTTTCGGTTTGAAGTGGTGTTTCAACTTGATTTGTATTTCCTTCCATGACGGGTTTGCGTTTAATTCCGGGATAATTCTGGCTGCTTCACCTCTTATTTTTTCGTTAATGATGATCTGTAGCCCAAAAGATTTAAGTGCCTCGTTGTTTCCACACAGCTGTATCACTTGTTCTGCCGACTTTATAAAAGGAACTAGGTAACTCAATTCCGAGAGTGGTTGTACATTCCTAAATTGGTTTATTACGTCTTTCGGCGATAGCCCCAAATTATTTTGTTGCTGCACTGCCTCTTGTTGATGTTGTTGTAGCTGTAGCTGTTGGTTCTGCTGGTTAATTTTCTCCTCCTGTTGCTTGAGAACCATTTCAAGCTCAAAAATTTTTTGGTGTAAATTACTTTCCATATTTTCTATCTTAAGGTTTTCGTCAATTCTATTTCTTTTGTTTATAACCGAATTTATTATTATAATTTTTGTAACACAATTCTCTGAATACGTTGTTATTACAGTTTAAAATTTATTTATTCGTTTTATTTAAGAAAGTTTTATTTTTGATTTTACGATTTTTAGATGATTCAGGCAGATTTATTCGTTAATGAACTCGCCTCGCTCTTGAGATGCTTATTACAGGACGCAAATATTCTCTTTAAATATTATTTAATTCTTAATTAAAAGTAGAATGTCTATTCGTTTTGTTACTTTTCACACAAATAACAGTTTTAACTTTTTAGTTTGCACTTATTGTTTTTCAAATGTACAATTTTGTTTTTTGGTAGTGGGTTCGTTTATTTTAACGTATTATCAATATGATAAAAAAAGTAAAACTAAACTTAATTAGAATAAAAAAAATTTTTATGCAATTTTTTTTTTTATTGCACTTTGTCGTGTCAACTTTATCTTTAGATGAAGTTTCCTTTGACTGCGCCAATTAAAAGAAAATGCTTTCCCAAAATTTTGGTTTAAGTTTCCTTTTATTCAGTGATCTTAAGACTGAGTTGATAACTATTGCTTAACGTCTATTTATACTAAGAAGGATCATAAAGTAGTGAGTAATTATGGCGTCTGCATACCAGACAGTTTTTCATTTCGTTTAGTAAATGTTTATGATCGTTATTATCATTAGTGCAATGTCTATGTCTAGACTATTATAATTATGTATAGTTTCTTAGTCTAGACTATTATAATTATTTTATGTCCTTTTACTTCTACCATTTCTTTTCACACTTATTTGGTGGATGGTAGTGTTAACTATGTGAAAGGATGTAACTCGCGTACTGTTTCTATTTGCTTAAATTATTTTTAAATTACAAAATCATGTTTAAGTTTTATTTCTGATAAAAGCAATTATAATTTTATTAAGCACGTATACTTGTAAATAAATGTGTATGGGCATGTGAAGAGGAGGTTACGGTGCTAATTTTAATTATGCAACTCGTCCATAAACCAATAAAATTCATGATTTTTATCCGAATAAAAGCGTTTTAAAATTTAAAAACTTTTATTTTAATTTTTAAACGAATTTGTTCTCAGATATTTTTAAACTGCGGGGAGGAACGCTTTTCGAAAGCGTATTATCGATTGTCATTGAAAAAATATTAAACAATTAATTGTAACAAAATTGTCGTAACCGAATTTTCCGAATCGTTATGGCAATCGTTGTTATATAATTAAAAAAAAATTAATTGCTATTTTGCATTGTAGAAACTTTATTTCTGAAGTCGAATACATAGATGATCATTATTTGGCATTACCCGCGGATTTTTTACTGTGCAATTCTTTATTAGATTTTCTACCTTTATACTATCATTCTCATCAAGCAATCGAGAATTATATGATAGTGAAAACATAAAATAAAATTGTACAGTGAGCAGTTTTTTAAATCAAATATTGGAATAACTTTCTCCAAGAACTCCAATCTTATAACTGTAATCTAAAGAGTTTGCGAAAGGTAAGCAGTTGTGTGTAGAGCTAACGAAATGAGACCAATAATGGCAATATGTAAGACACTGGTTGTAGAAGACGTCACCTACTGCGACATCGCTCGAGAGATAAGCGAGACTTTGTGTTATTTCAGAACCCTATTAAATTAAAAAATTATTATCGCTTAGTCACAGTCAAGCGAAATGAAACCACTCCCAAAAGCTTCTCATTAATTACGATTGCGCAAAATCGAATACATTCCTACAGACAATTGTCGCGGAAATATTTACTGAGTTATTGAAGTGGAATTGCTACCAAGTGTGGCACGTTTTAAATTAGTTCGAGTTATGGGTTTAATGGATCTCACGTCTCCAGTGTGATTCTTGATGGAGCTGAAGCTTAAACTCAGTCCGAAGGGGACTTTAGGTGTCCGTTAATGAAACACAATTGCAGAAGTAGAAATGGCGAGAGCATTTGATTAGAGTTTTGTAATCATCGCCGAGTAAAGCCTTTAATGACCGGAGACTACGACTTCCCCTCATAAGCACTTCAAGAACGCACCATATCAGTTATTTGTAAGTAAGTAACTTGTCATTAAAGTAACCTACACTATAACTGATCGAGGCTTCGCAGAAATATTTTTCACTTTCGCTCATAATGCATTTTACACCCAAGAAAAGTTATAAATAATTGACAACCCAACATAATAAATATTTGATTCAAGAACAGGATACCACGCCCAAGTTTTTGGACCCCAACGACTTAACACATTCAACTCGAATATAGACAAGCAAATGAGATCAATGAAATATTTTGAATCCACTAACAACCAGAAGAATAGTTCCTCGTGCCAAACTTAAATCGTTATTATCCATTTTTAAATTTGTCGAAATACCGCTGCTGTGCAAAATTAAATTGATTAAGCCACCTTCGCACACAAACATACATACATACGATTACATTTTTGCATAAATAAATAAACGCATATTTTATTTTTGTTTCTCTCATTAATTCTTGTTTTTGACCCCAAATAACTCCATTCAATTGGAGAATTCATTTAATGCAATTGAACGTGTTTGATGTGGCAGCTGATGGTGTCTGACAAAACATGTTCACTGTCAGCGAAATGACGTATTGAAGTGAATTAAAAAGCATTGCGTCGTTATTTGCATTTCATGGCCGTATGTGTCAAGTTAATTTTAGTTAAATTTAATGAATAATAATTTAGAGATGGAACGGTCATCTGACATCGAGTTTATCCTCTAGTTTAATTATATTAAATCCAGAGGCTGTGAATTTTACACTTTTTCCCACTAAAAGCGTGGTCTGCAGCCTTCTAGGAATTTGGAATAGTAATTCTTAAGGATGCACTAATTCAGTTGAGATTAAAAATCTTCTCTTCTCTCTTTTGCTCAAAAAACAAAAGCAAATATTAATTAAATAAAATTATTCCTCGGCCAGAAGCGACTGCCGCCATGTAGCCAATTGCAATTTTTATTTCATAAAGAAAATTTCGCACGTGGGAAAATAAAATTATTTATTTATTTTTTTTTAGCAAAAATCGACATTAAAAATCTGCGTTAAATATTCATTAAATGTTTATTTGCCACATTTTTTTCGTGATGTCCTTATCCGGTAAATAAAACAAAATAATTTTATATGTAATTTTTTGCATTTTTTATTCTACTGACAGCAACATTTTTCTTCATTGTCATTTATTTAAAAGAAAACAGATTTAAACTGGCGTCGCCTGCATTGGTAGTATTGAAGGTGAATCAAAATATTCGTTCTCGTACAAACATGTGTTTTTTATTTTGCATTCAGTCGCCTGCCGTAGTGAATGTGTTTATCGAAACACTTGATTGAATTCATATTTCACACGTGCTCAGAGATAATGAAAATATTTTAGAACTGGCACATACTGCATTTATATAATTCTTAGCTCTCGGGCATCTTTACGCGTATCTTTAGGATTTTGTTCGCAACACATAAAGAGTTTAAAAGTATTTGTTTTGAGCAGAGCCTTGCAAAAACCGAGTGTTTTGGTAACGCAGCGGTTTTTTACAAAACCTCCCAACTTTAATAAAAACGCTTGAGGACAGCAGTTACGAATTGATCCTACAGGACAAATCTCTTAAAGCAACCGAATTTTTTTGAAAACTACTTATCCCACTAAATTGTATTCTACACTCTTAAATAATTAAAATAATAAAAAATATTTATTAATAAATAATAAATAAAAACAAGAATAAACAATAATTTTGAAAGGCTTCGTGAAGGATTTAAAATAAAAAACGCTGGGTTGTGAAATTACCTTTAAAAAATAAACTTTAGAATAATTAACTTTCAGAATAACTACTCTTCAAAAAGGGATTTTTTATGAATGTGATTTCATTTAATTGGCTTTCCAAATAAATTTCTTTTGTAAGAAGCAGCATACTTTTGCAGAAAACCAAAAGCGCTGAAAAGGTCTTCCAGCTTTTACAAAAGTTATTTTATAAAAGTTGTCTAAAGAAAAAGCTGCAAGAAAGCACTTTTTTTTGTAGGCGAATGAATAATGCTCCGCCTACTAAATCCGAGGCCAGGGGTTTGATTCCTGCCTAGAGTCTGGGGTTTTTCTTACTGACAAACCGAAAGCTTTGCAAGTTAAATTATAAATTATACTTTACATGATTATTTTAAAATTTATCGCTATCGTAAATAATTTGAAATCAGTCGCCTATAAAATTTTTTTTTTTTTTTTTGTAAATGCAAATCGGAATGCATTTTCATACAAAATTAAATTATATTTGAAATTTATAACATAAATAAAAGTATCCGTCGGAGACTAAATATCCTCATTTCGCCAACGCAACGTGTGCGAAATTACAATAAAATGTTCAATTACAAAATGGCATTACGAACAGAGTTTATTAATAAAACGTGATTTCTCATTGCAATCGGCCACAAGCAGAAGTGATTTGAATTTGTAATAAATTGCATACAAAATATTTAATTTTAGTTATTTCCCATTCTTATTTAAATAACTTGTGCCAGCAACAACAAACAACTCGAACAGAAATGAACTTCCAAATTAGTTTGATACGAAAACGGAATAAATATATATTTTCCATTTAATTAAACTTGTAATAAATTTAAATGCAGCCAACAACAATAAAAATTTATTTCAAAAATTTTAACTGGTTAGTTTTTTTCAAATAAATTTGTTACACGCAACCATGTCCTGTCACCCTACTGCATCCTGCTGATAAAATATTTAATTTTTTTTAATTTATTTATTTAATTTATTTATTTAAATACATATATAATTTAATTCACGCATGTTCCATGATGTACTCAGGTTTTGCGAGGTTTGCTTTGACTGGTTGGGTGTTCGATTTTTTGTCGTTTCTGTCCAATTTTCAATTAAAATCTTTGCTTGTGACGGGTTGCTTGAAATTTAAGTTAACACCGTCCGTTGTCTAAGACGGCATGTTTGGAAAAACCAAAATGAATTCGCTGTTTCTCGGCAAAACGCAATAGTTGTCCTCACTGCTGCTCACTTTCAGTTCGCCTTAATGCAACCCATAGACGATACAACCGTTGGCACAACTTGGGCAGGTTGTAACGTGTGTGGGCCTGTTGTATGAAGTTGTGTCTCGATTGTATGAAAAATCAAAATTTTTTGTTTTTTTGGCAAGTTGTGCCAACGCGTTGCAACGTTTGTGGGTTAGTCATGCGACTTCGTACATCATTCTCATTTTTATTTTGAGAGAGAAAGACGTGTCGACGGTTAATTTGGTTTTTGAAAGCAAAGAAAACTAACGTGAATACTAATTAAAAATGGAAGACATAGCTGAAAGCCAATATTAGTAAATTATATGCAATTAAAAACAGTTCATTGAAGTTTTATTTTTTAAAGTTTTTCATTTGAAGTTTTATCTTATTTTTTATTTTTTTTTATTTTTTAAAAATCTTTTAGATTAAAAAAAATTTGAATGTCAATAAATATTTAATTTACTTAAAGAGCTTTCAATTGTTTTATTGCTTCACAAAATTTAAGCCTAATTTGTTTTGCTTCATGGGATGCGTGTTTGTTATTTGTTGTTTCCAGCTGTAAATATTTTGCAAAATGAAGTTGTACGAAGAGGTTTTATCGTATGTGGGCACAACACACAACTTGATTACTAAGCGAGTTGGGTTGCATAATGTTACATCAATGGTGGGGTAGCATTTGTATTTTACCCCTCACAAGGGTCATCGCTAAAAAATCTTATCAACAAATTACAGAAGGGGTATATGGAAGTATTGACCGAACAAATGCATACCATGTGCTTATCGGGTAAGATAAGATGAAGGTTTATCTTAGCAGGGTTACCAAGTTGGTTTCATATGTGAAATTCATAATTCGTTTGTAAGTTGGGAAACTTGTAATTAAGTTAGTAAGAAACATCTACAAGGAAAACATTAATTCGGACTAAATTAGGTAAAAAATTTTATGTGATATTATATAGAGAATATCAGAAATTATATAGAAAAAATAAAATTAAAAACAAAAAAAAAGAAGAGATAAAGAAAGCAATTATGCAGTGTGTGCTGGCTAAATGTAAACAAAGTGTAGCATAGAGTAGACAATAGATATGACTTATATTAAAAAGCATAATTCGGCAAAAAGTATTTCCATTGCTATTACAGCCCGTGAAAGGCACCCAAATAATTCACTGAACTAGCAATCATTTGGCACCCCTGACATGCAATTGAAGAGGCAAAACACAATTCATGTGCCATACAATTGTCGTCATATTTCTGGTGCAGTAATTGGAAGTATCGCACATATTGCACAATCACGAACCATTTGCCAGTATATTTTGTATGCATATTCACACTTGTTTGGAGTTGACTTCAGGAAGAACATCAACTCTAGACCTGAGCAAATCTTAAGAAAACAGAAGAACATGAAAAAAACTTTACTTTACACTTCAAGCAAGTGGAATTTCATGTTAGTAAGGCATTATGAATAGAATTTAGCTAAACGGTTTACAGTTCCGTCTTCGGGAACTGGGAAGAAAACCGCTAATTACACCGAAGCTGCTGGTGTGGAAAAATACAGATCTTAAAAAGGGAACCCCAACTATGTAAGACATGCTTTTCCCCCCTTTATAAAGTATGATATAGCAATAGGAAAAATTAATTCAATATGATTTTTCAAGCGAATAATGTTTTTCTGTATGAAATTTTCTCTTTTCGAAAATTCGATTTAAGATTTCCATTTTTAACGAAACAATTTATGTTTAAACTTCATACAATTCGTAGCAATAATGAAATATTGGAGTAAAAATAACAAAAAATTATATTTATAAAAAATTTTAGTAAGAAACTTAACATTTTGTCCCACTGTCACGTTTTTACACAAACATGATAGTTCTACAGCTGGCTTCTATTAGCCAATGCAAGCGCAGGTTGAGTGACGCAAAAATTATTCTCGTTTCCTATTCCCTCCTGCGAGCTCCAATTCTCTTCATATACGAAATTCGCTGTCGGGAGAAGCGTTTGCCAATTGTGGGATTTGCCCTGACGTAGGGCATTTTTATTTATCATTGGTGATTAACATGTTTAGAAAATCCCCAGGGGAGTTTTAAGGGAAACACTTTTTTCTATTTCAGATTTTTGAAGAGAAAATATCTCTTCCTATTTATCTGTCCTATTTCGGATTTGTATTGGCCACCAGCTCTTACTTACATTTCACATATACGTTTCAATACACAGAAACAATGTGGTATAATATTTAAAATATTTGAAAATACTACGAAATTATTCGAAATCGAATGCAACAATGCGTAAGTGCAATCAGCTGATTCAAAATTACATTAAATAAAAGGGTTAGAAAATAAAAAAATATTTCAAAATATTATTTGTGTATTTCGTTTTGTTTGTTTACAAAATTTATATTTCTTGTAGAAATGACGACTTTAGGCCGTTGTGGGTTGATAATTTCCAGATGCACAAATCGTTGGACATTCGCAGTGTTGACAACACTCACATTTACCGACTCATTCGAGTTGTCTAAAAACAACATTTAGAAAATTTTTTATTGTTTTTCATATTTTTCAAAAATTAATATTAAAGCAAAAGAAAAAAACATCTCCGTCTTCTCGAACAATATGCACTTGTCATAATTTCGCCCTTATACCCTCAGTACACCAATCTGGCCAGAAAAGCGAAGATTTTGTGTTTATGGTGTAACCGTTGCGTCTCTAGACAGACACATACGAAGTGATGATAAGTTTTATTTGTATTAAAGAAGTACTTTTAACAAAAATTTTTAAAAATACATGATGAGAAATTCACAAAAAATTGTTCGATGGAAATTCATAACTTTTAATGTTACATAAGAAACTTGGAAATGTCACATTGTTCAACTTAAATTTATAAGAATAATTCGTTTAAAAAGAACTTTTTGGAAAAAGTACTTTTCATAAAAGTAGTTTTTAAGAAACATTTTAATACTTTTTCCAAAAATAAGTAGTTTAATAGACAAAATATATAAGAAATAAAACAAAACTATTAAAAATAAGTTCTTCCTTATCAGGCCGGAAACTTTTTACTACACTCTCATACATTTTATATAAAATGTATTTTGTTTTTTTTGTAAAATGTATTAATCTAACAATAATTTTTTAGGTAATTTTTATAAAATAAGCCATTTTTTATATTTCAAATCACTTTTTATAAAAAGTGTATTTTGATAAAAAGAAAGGTACTTTTTTGAACAGGCCTGTATTCAACAGATGCACTACTTAAGGACGAGACATTTTTTGTACATATCGTATTTATTTACATATTTTAATTACATAAAAATTAAAAAGAAAAATCAAAAATAAGTTGTTCTTTATCAGGCCGGAAACTTTTCACCTAACCCTCATACTTTTCACCTAACCCTCATACTTTTCACAAGAAATGTATTTTTTTTGAAAACACGGAAAAAATTAATAAATTCAAATTTTCTGTAAAACCCAGAAATCCGTTCTCTGTTGCAATTGCTGCTGCCACTTTCTTTCCTCTTACATAGTTCCATACTGGAAAACTTCTACTTAAATTTCGTACACATTTTCTCTCCATTTTCAGCGCAATTAGCTCTTGTAAAGTTTCTTGTTTGCTATTACATTTATCATCTTTCCTTCGCACAATCTGTTAAAGGTCGTTCCCTCCCCCATACTTTTTTTTAATTATTTTCTCTGGGAAGTTCATTATTAGGCTCCACAGTAGTTCTACTGGCAGTAGTAGATGTGGCAGCGAGTCCCAAACCCAATCCCCACACTGACTTTTAAGCAAACATTTAGCAAGTTGGCTTCAGAGCGGTTGGTTTTTTATTTTAAATTTTTCTAATTGATACAGTCTTTTCTTGCCTTTTCTTTATGTGTATGTGCACTTATTCGAATACAAGCAAAAAGAGGACAAAGTTTTTCATTTACGGAAAGTACGTGTGTACACTTTCTGTGGTTTTTCAATCTCATCTTGTAGTTTTGCCACTAAAACGTATTTTTGTTTTTCAAAAACAGAATAAAAATAAAAAATAAAAGAAAACTAAATATTTGATATGACGGAAAATGAAAAGCAGAATTAAGCAGACAACTTAATTAAAGAAAAAATATTGAATTTCGTTTGCCAATGAAGCGTACCAACCACCCACCCACCACTTCACTTTTTATGTGGAGAGCATGTAATAATTTAATTAAAATTTTATTCAGCATCAACGTGGTTGCTCGGCTGGCAGACGAATAGTCAGACAGACGGACAGACTTAAAATATCAAGTATCAACCATTTGAATACATTAGTGCTGACTTCGTAAAGCCGTTGTCAACATTTTCCAACGTCATCATTTTCGCTGGATGGATGGAAGATAGAAGAGCACTAGTTCGCAGAGCGGGCAAAGTACATACAAATCCACAAGTATCATTAGAGGCGTAATTTCTGGGTGTAGCTGAATGCTTTGAAACCCCCCGCAAATGAAAGCTTACCAAAGTAGCACTACTTTCCTTCATAAATATAAATTAAAGAAAACAAACTGAAGCAAATTTATTTTGCTCCAGAAATTTTCCACAAGTATCGTAAGACCGAGCAAAAAAAATATTGTAATTAATGCAGGATAATTATATTTGTGTGGGAGCCTTCATTCATATCCATCATTTATTATTTTTCTTTTTTTTGGTTTTAATTAAAATTTTATTTATATTAAAATACTAATGACTTGAGCGGGCGATGCTTAAGCTTGAAAACATTTATTTATATTCAATTTACGCAGAGAAAAAAATCCATTAAAATTATCCATCAGAATGAGAGTTTAAGCTGCATTAGTATTTCTACTCACTACAGATGAGTAATTACACAGAGCAACAGTAATTTTTCTTTTGTAAGCCAGTATGAAAAGTGGCCAGACTTTTAGACAAGCGCAAAAATATATATATTTTTACATGAATTTTTCTTTTTTTAATTTTTTTAACCAACTTTAGTTGTAAAGCTTTTGGCTTTTAAAAATAAAAAAAGTTCAAAAGTGAACCATGTTTCTTTCATGCTAAGAAGTATTTGCTCTCACTGAGCTTTGAATGTAGATCCCATCTCAAGCCTGGAACTCTATAGTTCTCTGTTATTCTAGACTTCCTCAGATGTGCCACTGGTGAATATTTGAATTCTTACATTAACCAGGTCCATCCACGTGAAGTTTCATTTTTATTTGATTCAAGCCTGTCGATTTAATGGAATCGCGCTTGACTTTTTCAATATTTTTATTTGAATCAGAAAGAGAATTTACTAGATGTGCCAGATCGCAGAATTACCGTTTAGGATGAAACTGCAGTATAATGTTGAATAATTCTTTAGCTTTTATGAATTGGGCAGAATTCATCAACACATTGTGGTATAAAATGAACCTTGACATTTTTTTTGGAGTTACTACAAGCGAAATTGGGGTTTCTGGAGCACGATTTACGAATTTGTATTACGACAAATGCATCGTTAAGCACAACGAAAATTTAACGATATTAATACAAAATAATTTTGACGAAATTTCTTGCCGGCAGATTTTTTTCGTTCTTTTGTTGATTTTGTTTGGATATGGCTATCCTCGAAAGCTCCATCAAACTCCAGCTGATTGGAGCATTCTTCGAATTTGCTAATTCATATTAAAATCTCTCCCTGACTGAAAACTCTTATTTTTCTTTTGTTTTTCCTAATAATATTTTCTTATTCGGATATTTTTTGCAGCTGCGCCAATAATTTCGGATTGAACGATGCATGACTTACTATAAGCGAATAAACATGTTGATCTCTTCACATGCATGTATTACGATTTTTGCTTTGTTAGAACTTAATAGAATGCATTTCAAATGGTTAAAAATGTCCTTCGTAGCAACCCTAAAGTATTGTAAATCGTCCTGGAAATGTTAAAAGAAGAGTTAAAGTAAACTTTTCCTGAAGATCTGCATCATCATGGAGCCAGTACGAGCCAACTTTACACAAAAACAAGTAAAAGTGCTATATTCGACTGTGCCGAATCTTCTATACCCTTCTCCATGGATATGTTCTCTCAAAAAATAAGCAACATAAAGAAGAACTTAAAAACGTACCCATATCGTCATAGTATTACTTCGTGAGGAGGTGTTCACCGATTACTACTTTCTAAGATTACCTTTCTTTCTCTTTCTGCTGCTCTCTGCAGCGCTAGGAATTCTTTGCGACGCCACCCACCAAATTCAAGATCTCCATTGATAACAGCTCCACGGAGGCTCTCATGGCTCCATATCGCAGGCAATCGAAACACAATAGCTATATATAGTTGGAGAAATTTTTGCAACACTGTGTGCATGCATGTACAACAATGCTTAAGAAAACTATGATGGCAAAAAAACACTTCATATGCCAGAATACTATACAATCGTATTGCAAACACATAAAAGTATACACAAACAAAACCACCACCAAATGAATTTGCGTTTGCTACAACAAAAACAAAAAACAAAAACAAAAATTTTCTATTCATATACATAAGCATCCCGCCACGGATCCCCAGTGGCTCCGTTGCTTTACAAATATACTCAAAAAAAAAAAAAATATAGCACATATGTCGTTCAAAAAGGGTAAAATTAAGAAAAAATAGTCGTTTATCTACCCAACTTTATAGTGAAATTTTAACAGCAAGTTTGGCTGCAAACGTAGACGTGCTTGTCAATACACATGCTCTTGGTTTGTTACTCAGCGTGGATTTTTTGCATTTTCTTCATATAAATATATGAAATTATTTTTTGGCTATATTTTTTTTATTTATCGGCCGATTTTGCTTTTTTTTATAAGTGGTACTTTTGAAAGAAATTAGAACAGATAGGTAAAAAAATTTTTGATTTTAGACAAAATTTAAGGTCAATTTTGAGCGCAACAAAATTGCCGGAAGGAAATGAGGACAGACAGACAGACAGACAGACAGACAGACGGACAGACGAAATACTCCCCTTCTTATAACGATCCAGAATATATATACTTTATATGGTCGGAAATCAATATTTATTGAAATTGCATCCCCTATATCAAAATTATTTATACCCTTCCATCCTTTTTGGAGAAGGGTATAATAATTCATTTCAACGTGTTTTTATATAAAAATGAATTTTTTTGTTATATTTATGGGAATTATTATGCTGCTGAGGGATTTTGATGAGTTCAAACAAGTGCAGAATTTGGCTTCTATAGGCGATTCCTGCCGCTTACCAATACTATTCTATTATTGAGTATCAAATGCAGAAATTTGAGAAAAGAGAATTCTTTGGGAACGTTGAACTCATTGAATACTCACTCAATAATCTCAACTTTCAACACCAAAATGAACCCCTTTACTGTACTTCAATACAATTTAGTTAATGATGTGACTATTTTATGACCCAGTTTCCATGTGTATCCCTAAATCAGTTCGTTTCCGTATATTTTTTTAGCTTGATTCGTGCATACATCAAAGAGCCAACAAAATTTCCAACTATATAAAACGTCATCAATTTTCGACACCACCCGCTCAAGTCATTGTCTTATTTATTTATGTTTAAGCTTGCGCGGCACGTACGTAATATGCAAAATGGTCCAACAAATATTTGATGACCATGTGAGATGCTCTGCATCCCCCGGATTTAATGGAGTATAAATGAAGCTACCGATTTAAATTCCAAACATGAATATTATAGGAAATGGCAAATTATTCAATTCTTAGTAAAGTTAGTTTTTTGAATCATGTCCAATGTCGTCACGTATTCCGAAATGTATTCTAATAAAAACATTTTTGTTGTATCTTTTTAAAATGCAGAAGTATTTACTTTTCCATCCCTGGTGCACTTGAATTGATGGTTTCGTTATTCACATCAATTAAAATAAGTATGTGGTCAGAAAATTTAGAATTTACTCTGATTTTTTTCGTAATTAAACTTCGTAATTAATTGGAGGGCTTAAATAAGGAATGCACCTATAACTCTTGAGCGATAAAGTTGTTGCAACAAAGTGTTTAAAGGCACAGTTTTTCGTTTATTTTGCCCACCGTGCGGTAGTAGTATTTAAATTTTTCTATACATTGCAAATGTGGAAGTAAATTGCAACTCAAGTAATACCAAAATTTGTTTCTACATTTTCTTACGCCTTTAATTAATTCCCCATCTGCGTTTTCTAAGAATAACCGCGGCGTCGCAATTCAGTATAATCATTGCCCGGAAATAGAAGAAAATAAAACTAAATGAAAGTAGAAGAAAAGAACTTGTTGGAATTAGCTTGAGCCGCTATTGCTTGGCGAAACTTGAGACATGGATGCGCATACACAGAGAATACGGCTTTGCCCTGCAGTACTGAAGGCTGTTATGGATATTAAAGCTTCACACTTAGATGTTGAATAGCTCAAATCTTTTTTGAAGCTCAACATTAGATTATTAGGAAATTCAGTGGGATCTTACAGGTAAAGTTGTTAATTTTTAAATCTCGACTGTATTTCAGGGAATTGGAAAACCTTTCCCTTTCACATCGTAATGAAATTACGAAATTGCAAATGAAAATGACGGCATGCAGTAAAGTTTTATTCCAGAAATATGTCTTTTTAAATTAATTATATTCACAAATTATTTTTACACTATTAAGTAAATGTTCCAATGCAGTATTGCAAAATTATGCAAACTTTGCATCTGCTAATAAGTAATGATAAGCAAAGTTTGGAGACTTAAAGCTTCTCTTCCGTTTTTCCTATATGGGGACTCAAGGATGGTACATCTTGTTATGTTTTAAGATCTTCTGTTTTGTCTAATTCCGTCAATTAGACAGTCTTCCAAGATAGCGAGTACTGCCAAAGGCGGGTGGTATAAGTCCAGGGGTTTGAACTATAAGTCTTAAAGTATTGTACTGCCATCTTTGTAATATTTGCAAGCTTGAGTTACTTATTGCCCCGATAATAGAATATCACATATCCACACTGATTTCAAAATATCCTTGTAAGTTAGTAGCCCGTTCCGAAGGTTTAAAGCAGATTTATATCCTCAGAGCCAATACATGCTGCTGCCACATATTTTTCCAAGCTAATCTTCTGTCATTGTGTTTTAGGAATTTCAGTATTATGATCACAGCGCCGGTCACAGATAAAAATAGAAATCATTTATATATCATTGTATGCCATGTTTAAAACGTCCAATGTATCTATTTTTATGGAAAATATAAACTTATATCGGAACGTACACTCTTCCTTTGGATAGGTGTCCGAAGAATATGGCAGAAGATGAAAGCTTTTCACCAGCTTTTCAACATTTTAATGTTTTAAAACAAAATTTATTTCAAAAACGGTCGGAACAGGACGAAAGATAAGGTTGTTCAGTGTAATCAAAGAGCATTCAAATGAGTTACTGTATTGATTACACGATATGGAAGCGTCATCTTTATGTTAAGCCTGAGGCAGCAGAGCCATTGCCTAATGTCACAATGAAAAGCACACTATAAGTAATGATATATGTCGTTTATATTACTCTGATTCAAGTACTGACGATAACTGAGGTTGATAATTACCAATCGATTACAAGTAATTATTAAGGTTACAACCGTTTCAACAACCAACTATTGAAGCTTGTAATGGCATCACGATATGTCTTGCCTTCTACTCAAAGAAGTGTAAATAATAACTTAAAAAATCATATTTAATATTTGGAGCAACATTTTTTAAAGTGCTCCCCGGAAATTTTTTCATTATAAATTATTCCCATTTATCTCGCTGTTATGGGTTTCAGTCATCACAGGGTAAGCAATACGATGATGGAGAACAAAACTGCAACCAAAAATCAACAGATGAAAGGACAAATAATTACACGAAACTAGTTACTTGTTGCAAGCGTAAAATTCAACTTTCTTCTTTTAGCTTAGCTTAGGTCATCAATCTTCGTTATATCTTTATTTACTATTTACATAACAGATATATTCTTTCGCTCCCAGAACTACTGGGTAGACAGATGCTGCTTAAGGTGAATGTCTAGCAGTGCAAGAGTCTCACTTTAAGTGTTGGAAGTATTTTTTCTATTTGTTACCAGCGTTGCTCTGTACTACAGCAAGAGCACAGACTATTTCAGAACCTTCACTATCGTCATCATAGGCCGCACCCAATTATTTCCATTCCTAATTTTTGTTTTTATAATTTTTGCGCAATAACAATTGCACAAACGGTGGCTGCAAGTTGATGTGTTGCACTAAAACTAAAGCCTGTAAAGAGGCTCTTATTCTTTTAGTCTTTTTTAGAGTTTATAAAAGGTTTGCTCGTCCATATGAGGGACCGTTTGTTTTATGATTTCAATTTTGTTTCACATTTAACCCTTTTTCTTATTTCATTTTATTTTAATTTGATATGTTACATTTTCCATTTATGATGAGAAAATTAAAATTGTCCCGGTTCTTTGTGATGTTTCCCGTCATACGTTTCCCTTTTTTCATTTTGATGTTTGCCATACCCGCCTCACCGTTGTAAACACGAATTAATATGGGTGAGCACATTGTTGATCTATTTGTCAGTACGATGTTGATGATTATGATGATGATGATGATGATGATGACGATGATGATAGTGATGACGATGATGATAGTGATGATGATTGTTAGCGAGCGGTGTGACTGTCAGGTTGGGCTTGCTACAACAATAATATAATTCAACCGATTTATGATTATTTATCATGTAAACATTTTTATTATTATTTGTATCATGCACTGTGAAACGGTGGTTTAGGCGAATTCTTTTCCAACAACATCACACATTCGCGCATTCATAAATTGAAAAGCAAACACAAGTGCAACAACAACGTTGAGCTCGGCATGCATGTAAATGCATGCAGATACAAACATATCAGTACGAGAGATTTCCATTATGGAGCATCCGCTAGAATTTTCATTGTTTTTTCTTCTTCTTTTTATAAGGTTTACAGCTGTTATTGTTATTGTTGTTGCTGCCGTTGTTGTTACGGCTTAATAACTTTTTTTTTTGTTGTAGGATTTTTGAATGTAATTTTTTTCCATTAATTGTATTTTCTTTTGTGCTTTGCTTCCATTCCGTTTAATAAGAATAAAAAGGATTGCTGTAACTCTTCCCGCTGTTGTCTGTCTCAATAAATTAATAAAAATGCCAAACAAAAAAGAAATATTTATTAATTTTCAATAGATGCACCGCAGCGCTAAGCTTTGAGGAATTTAATTGCTTTTTATTCTGGTGGCCGATGAATGACTACACCATGAACAGTTGTGGTTTACAGAAAATCTAACGATTTGATTGTATTTGAGATCCAGCTCAAATTTCGTAGGAAGAGACCCTACCTGAGCCATTTATTCCCATTTTACTTTGAATGAACAACTCTTTAGAAGGTAATTTAACCGCAGCGGCGATAGCAAGCATGGCAGGATGCTGGAACAGACCTTTCAATTTCCCACAATTTATTTACTTATGCACATGCAGGCAAGTATTATATTTCATTTTAAGTGATCCCAAAATGGCATCCATTCCTAATCATTGGAATCCTTTCATTCGTAACGGTGCTTTAAACACTCTTTGCTTAACAACACAAAATAATATTCTTCTTTGCGTTTTTAAAGCAAAAATATTAATATTTTGAAAAGGGCTGGCAAATATATATGCGAAAATGCGCTGTAAATGGTTTCCCATGGTGTCTCGTCTATGATCCAAAAATCTTGCATTGGTAAATACAATTACCAGCAAGCAGTATGATTTTGTCAACGTATGAACTGGAGAAAAGGGAAAAGCTGGAAAAAATATTAACATCTTTCCAAAAATGGAAATATATAATTGCAAATGCAAGTAAATTGTAGTGGAATGTTCCGAACACATGCAGCTGGAATATCCCGCCGCGTGATAATATTTCTTTTTTTAAGAAGGTCGTAATAGAAAAGAATGTTGTCAAGTTCGTGTTGGATAAAAAATCGCCAGAAAACAAGAAAGTGATAAAAAGCCTGTGTGACAAATCGGTTAGTAAATAATGCTTCGGTTTCCGTATAGCAAAAGGAAACCGCTTGCCCTTCTTTATTTGTAATTATACAATCTAACGATTTCTATTTAAAAGCTCTTGGGCAATAACCGGAAAGGCGGAAAACTCGAGATAATTGCTAAATTTGCCTTTTGTCTCTTCAGTACCACATGTATTGGGACACCACCTTGCTAGTTTTATCCAATTGGGGAAATGTTTAAAGCTTATGGTGACATCTAATCACTAAGTGCATCTCAAGTCTATTCAAGCAACTTTCTATTTTCCTCTCTTCTGATGGAGTTCTATATATATCCGCTTACTTCAGTATTTAAATTTTGTAACAATATTTATGAATCACCGATTTATTGATTTTGTGTATCTATTTATACACAACTCTAAAGCAAGGGGCCAATGGGTGAAGCCCAGTCAGATATGAATTTTTTTTTATATTTTATAGTGAATCCTTTCGGAGAAAGTACCACTCCATGTTATGGACTGTACTAGCGATTTCTTTTAACAATCTTAGAATTTTAAATTAAATTCATAATACATTCGTTTTAATACTTTTAAAAATTGTTATTCTGCATCTCATTAAATTAGAAATTGTGATTTTAATTTTTTAGAGTTTCGGACTCAATTTTAGGAAACTTTTTCTCTTAGAATTGTGAAAATCTCATTATTATTTGTTCAATGAAGTTCTGGAATTAAACGAACGAGTACTAAAAGTTTTCTAGAAAGTAAAATCGAATTATTTTCCGGAAATGTAAATTAATTTGGAAAAATAGATTAAAGTGCGTTGTTTGGATTGGCATTGAGGGCATAGTGTCTACTCCTGCAATACATTGTGATGGAATTAGGAAAAATGGACAATGTTAAAGACGACAGACATTGAGGAAGTGAGCAGCTGGGACTTTACTTTGCTTTCGACAGTTAATGTGCATAAGAGATATTGGAGCGCCTTAAGAGTGCCCGCGAAAGCAATAGAATTGAATTACAGTTGGCCAACGGTTTAACGAGAATATAATTGGGAGATTTTAGTTAACAGTGATCTAACTAAGATACACCGACTGCTAGTAAGATTTTTCTCTTTGTGAACTTCAAATTCTCCCTAAAAAATTAGAGGCTAAGACTTGCAGTGGAATCCCAGTGTGGGGCTGGGAACAATTTTCATGCTTAACACAAACTCGAGGGTCGAATAAACATTTAACTTAAGCGATTTATTGGAAAAATTACATCACTGCAATCGAAATAGTTAAATATCGAGTTGTTGTTCTCTTCAACTGCTGCAATACCAGAATTAAAAATCAGCTTTTAAGCTTTTTGTGTTTTTATAAAGTCGACAGACTTTTACAGCAACTCCTAAAAGGAGCTATACAAAGCTTAATTTTATTCGAATAACATGTTGACATTTGAGGCAAAGAGAAAAACAAAATAATGAAATAAGTTCGTGGTGCAGTGGGGTAAGTGAAGTAATGTTTGATCAAATTTGTCTGGTTTACATAAAAATGTCGCTTAAAATACGGGCAAATAAAAGCGAAATAGCCGTGCTGAGTGCATACCAGTAGAAAATTTTGTTATCCTGCAATTAGATACAGCCTTTGCTTGTTGCTCAACATTATTTTTACAATGGCAGCAGCTTGTACTGGCTAATCTGTCGTTTATTAATACACTGACAGAAAAACTGTTCACTTAGGCAATGAAAAGTGTTCATCAAATGTTGGGATTTCACTGTTGGGATTTCACAAAAATCTTTTAGCAACTGCTTTTTATTCATTTTCAATAGTGCATAATATTAATGAAAGTCGTTTCATTGGTGAAATGAATTTTTTGTTTTACAAATTTGTTCAATGATTTCACCTTTTCTTAATCGTATGTGCATCAGATTATAACTTTGTTAGATATCAACCAATGTGAGATTTACGATGTAGAGCCTCGGCCCTTTCGAACAAATTTGGAAAGTACATTTTTTTGGAAACACCATTCGACGATTAAAAATTATTTGAATACTTTAAATCCTTCTGGAAAGTATAGCGATGTAAGATTTTTTTATTAAGCAATATTTTCGAGCAATATTTTCATTTATTTAATGTAATATTTCATTTTTATTAGGAATTAGTAAGACAATGTAAAAGATACTTCATGCTATGTTATAAAGTATGCTCATTAGTGCCATCAAAGCTTTCGCGAACAAGCATGCTGAGTTGCCAGATTACTGCTTCAACTAAATATTTTATTTTAACATCTCAGAATTGTTTTCCCTTCTTTGTTTTATACGATCGAAGATATAACACTAATTATAGAAATCTAATTTTCTGACTGAAAACTTTATTTTGAATATCGTCTGACAACGCCATGTAAGCATAAAAGAACCGTAAATTACAGGGTTTATTACAGGGTCGATTTGTATGGAGCAAAAAGTGCACTGCAACGTAGTTGGAATAGTTATGAGGGCAAACTATTTTTGAGCAACCACAAAAAGATGCCATTTTTAAGTAAATTGTTGCCCTTTTTTGTAGAAAGCAAAACGCCACAGTATGCCACCAAATTGAAATCTTACGGATGAAATTGAAATCTTGTGTATTTCTTATGGCTTTTAAAAAATAAACGAAGCAGATCACCAAACCCACTGATTTCTGCACTTATTTAGAAAATATTGGATGCATAATTCCATTTCGGATATGTAACTTCTGATTATTCAGCTGCAACCAAGATATCTGCTTAGACTTGATTGAGCTCTATTGAAGCCGGCGGCTTACAACTTCAAAGTAAAGGAATTCAGATTGTTCATGCAAATTTTTCAATTAACTATTTTGTCAGAGCTCAAGTCAGTCCATGTAATAAAATTCCACGGATATTGTTGTCGTTGCAAATTTAAGTGACAAGTGCAAAACTTTTGTAAGTGTATTTGCGAGCCCAACATTTCCAACTGGGCATGCCAATCTGTTTATTCTTTAAGGTGTTTTAGTGTTTCAATAAAGTTTTAAAAACAAGCTTGGCTTAATAAACTTGCCGATCGCATTATAACTTTTTTTCCAATTGCAATTCAAAGCAAATTTTATGCAATTTCTATTGTGTTTAATGCGTGTTTCAAATGCACTACAGTGTATTGCAAAATTTCATTCGAATTTACGCATGTGCGGCAAAATTTTTTATTGTCTGTTGCCTCGCCAATGCCTTTTTTCATGCATTGAGACACGAAACCTTTTCTGTTTTCAAAATTTATTGCAATTAACTTTTCCGGCATTCTTGTCTGCTCAAATTTGTGTCTACTCACACATGAATTTGACTAAAAGACCCCCCGGCTTGACTTGCACAGCCATAATAAAGTATTGCAACACTGCACCGTGCTTAAGAGGTGCTAAAATAGTTGTAATACCGGGAACTAAAAGATATCGCTGGATACCTTTAATTACAAAAAAGGAAAACCGATATTTGCAAGGGAAGACCCCTCCTCATGGAATGCATTGTGGATAGACATTCCAAATGAATCTTCTAATGTTGGAAGTGATGGAAAAGACCTCAATAGGGAGACTGATACCCCTACAGACCATTTGAACCCAAAACGAAAGCACTTCGAATGCGTAGCGTGTTTAGAATTCGCTGCGATCTCACAGAAGAAATCACTATTGGTGAAAATACACCATTCCCCGATTTCATTGTATAAATGATAAAAAATAAAACGCACCTTCGGATAACTCTTTACTTCTTCAGTTGCTTTGCATTCTCCTGTAGTCGAGTAGCTTGAAAATAGACTTTAAAGCAACGGCCCATACCTGAGAATTGTATTTCAAGTTCGATCGAAAGTAGTCGGTAAAAGCATTGTGCAGATCAGACGAAATGAAGTATTTTTTAGACCATCTTAAGAAACAGATCTACGTAAATGGCTATTGTGCTATTTGCAAAATGTCATGCTTGCATTGAAAGAAAGTCTTACGGAGTTCTTGCGCGAAAATTATTAGGAGGTTCGGATTCCTTAACATTTATATCGCTATACTTTCGAGATAGCTTCAAAGTTTTCAAATAATTTGTAGCCGTCAAATGGTGTTTCCAAAGAAACTATTTTCCTCTCTTCTTTCCTATTTCTATGATCCTCGATAAAATTATTAAAAGAACAGTAAATTGAACTGGGACCAGTTTTTAACTAAGTAAAGAGTATGAAAAGCATATGTTGGTACAAATTTTACTCTAAAAGTTTGTAGCGAGTTGTTTGGGGTGCTACAATAATAATTTTCGTTAACATTTCCTTCAAAGATGGAAGTATGCAATTTAAAATACTATCAAACATTGAAAGAAGTACGAACTCCGGCCCAAAAAAATATATTCGAACATGAATCAAGTATCTTCGGATTAAGCGTGTAAGTGCTATCGATGAACACAAAAATATCAAGATTTACATCAGATCCAATCAGGCTAGCAAAATGCTGTTTGGCAACATGCAGGCGCAGTTTAATAAAAAATTAGTACTTCAATATTTCCCGGCATAGAAATTTCCATTTTAAACAAAAAGTATTTCAACCACTTAACAAAAGCATAAAATTATTCATCTTCCTTCATAAGGAAATATTTGATGTCGACGAAGAATTTGCAATCTATTTTGGACTTGATTAAGTTTCGTTAGCAAGAAGAATATATAAAAAATTTGTTCACGGTGGGCAAATCGTGCAAATAAATATTCTGCATATCGACTGCCTCAAAACATAAAGATTACAATATTAACTCTTGTTCGTGGAATTGAAATCCGCTTAGGTGCGTGTGGGTAGCAGGGTTATTGGCAGTCGTGTTAGAAATTGTCATAAAGACATTTTTTGCATATTTGTGTGGGATGAACTCAAACACTTGAAAATGTTTTAAAAACAAACTAAATTGAAATACAGCAATTGGAGTTTTTCCATGATAATAAGCGTCATTATCTCAAATTGTGATATATCGAGGTGAGTTGCAGATGTTAGTTATGGATATGAATTATAAGAAAGGCTTTCCCAAAATTATGGTTTAAGTTTCTTTTATTAGAGTGATCTTAAGACTGAGTTAATAACTATTGCTTAACGTCTCTTTATACTAAGAAGGATCATAAAATAGTGAGTAATTATGTCGTCTGCATACCAGACAGTTTTTCATTTGGTTTACATACTATTGGTTTAGTTAATGTTTATGATCGTTATTATCATTAGTGCAATGTCTATGTCTAGAATATTATAATTATGTATAGTTTCTTAGTCTAGACTATTATAATTATGTTATGTCCTTTTACTTCTACCATTTCTTGTCACCCTTATTTTGGTGTTAACTATGTGAAAGGATGTAACTTATGTGCCCAGTAAAGGACTAAGTTATTTCCAAGTTCGGATCTGATTAAGTGGGAGTGAACATTTGAAGTGGCATTTTGCTACTAATTTTGTTACTCTTAAAAGCTGCATTTAACATCCTTCGCGCAGCGCTTACTTTTATCGTTCGATATTTCTGTATTGTGTTCGATATATTTTTCTTGTTTTATTTTTTAAGAAGAAAAATGCCTAAGAAGTGGCATACCCAGGCCATAAAATCAATCTCGGAGTTTCCATGCGAGACGTTTTGATATCTTTTTATTTACACAGTTCTAGTAAGCAGATTCTGTGCATCTAAATACGCAACCTGTAAAACTAGGGCCATTCTTAGAGTGTCCCACACAATTTAATTCTTCCAAGTCGGTTTTGTTGCCCAGCATATTATTATGGTCTGATCTTTTAGTACCATTCCCAACATATTGATGTCGCATGCCACACTGTATACATTTAAGTAAATTGAGGGAGATTGTTCGCAACTAAAAGACTTCTTTTCGTTTTTCTCAAAAATATTCTTCTTTATTTGTAGAAGGCAGACAGTATCTTCTTTCTTCATTAATATTAGAAAAATATGAATGGAGGCACGAAAACCAATGAACGTCTGAGAGTAATAAATATTTTACGAGAAAGCTCTAACTCTACAAAACATATTTTTAATAAAATTCTCGCACATATTCGGCTGGCATTGTATTATGAAACTGAAGTGAGTATGCAGAGCTTATTTTTTTTTCCAGAATATTATTTTACTTTAAGAATACTACAGGTATTGAAGAGAACAAACTTCATTACAGTAATGAATTAATACATTGCACAAATTACATTTTTTATATGAATGTATATGATGATGAATTTTTATTGCATTTGTGGATTTTATTAGGGGTTTCCTGTTATCATGGCTTATTATGATGCTGGTGTATACATAATGGCCATGAATGCGATATATAGCATTTAGCATGTTTAAGCCTTCGTCTCCTAAACTTATAAATAAATTCAAGTAAATTTTTTTGCCTTCATTTACTTGCAAAAGCACGGAATACGTTGAAAACAGAGCAAAAGCCAGCGACACGCAGACTAATCAATCACAGTATTTTCGTATTTTTCCATTAAATTCTCACTACACAACAAACATTAAAATTTTATCACTGCCTGTAGCCCACTAAATCCAAACTGAAACGATGCCATTTCAATTAATTTACATTTCTTTTTCAGCTCTGCTTCATTAAATGTCCTACATAAATTTTTGATAAATGTTGACAATTCTTATCTACTTGAAACCAGCATCTACCGAACCATAACTCACAGAAAGGGTTACTGGATTTATGGCTACTGGCCGCTGCCTCCAAAGAAAATTTGTAATTTCTATGCGGTCACAGCGCATTAAATCCCGCCGTACACATTTCATTTCAAACTACAAGGCAGTTTGTCATCGTAAGCAAACCATACGGCCAACGATTTCATTCAGATACACAAGCAGACTGCTGCTAGCAGTTTGGTGTAAGTAACGGAGCCATGGGAGTCAGTCGCTCCAACCCAGCAAAGAGTCCGGCATGCAACAAGGCAGCCAGCCAGTCTACTGTCCTGCAAACAAACTTTAGGTCATCTAACATATTCTCTATGCATACACAAATCTGTGTGAGAGATAACATCGCCGAAATAAAAACAAAAAGGAAATAATGAAGCGAACACAGCAGCAGACCGACCAGCTAAAATAAATTTAAACGCAAAAAGCGGATTTGGCTGAGAACTCAAGCAAGAGAATGAAAATACTGATACGAGTATCATGTCTTCGGAAGAGTAACTTTAAATCAAATATTTTACAAAAAACAAAAACGAAGAGAAAGAAAAAATAACAAGCTTGTTTTACACTTTTTGCCCCCCAAAAATAGTTTATGCCACTGTAAATGCTCGTACACAATTCCTATTGCATTTGAAATCTGCATGCAGGGAGCGAAATTGGTTTTTAGTCCTTTGAAAAACAACATCATGTGCAACCACAGACATACATACTTCCATAGACCTAAACTAGAAGGATGAATAAAGATTATAAAGCCATAAAATATATGCAAACAGAGGACCTGCACACTCACAAAAGCAAAACTATGGCATCCAGGGTAACGTTAAAAACTTTGGTTAGGCGGATGTTTCGCTCTCGATGGTGCCAGTTTTAAGAACACAATTCTTTTGGCATTTTGAACATGTTTAAGTGGCGTGATTTACTTTGCGAATAAAATTCACGAAAAAACAGCCGAAAGGGTTTACCAATGTGGGCGCACTGTACATCACTACTTCAATGACAGCTTGTGAGGTTACGGCTGTTTCAGTCAACCGTTCTATTATTTTGACCATCTATCGGGGGCCATTAACATGTTGGCAATGACGTAAAAGCTCTTTATTCCGCCATGACGAACCTTATACATAGCCTTCTCCAAGAATGTGTTCCATGATATTAAGATATTCTTATTGCTCTTCATCACTTATTATGCATTTTTCCTATATTTTCTTATTTATTATCCGATTTTGATGATGATGATGTATATTAAATAACTTTGAGAAAATTAAGAGCAGATGGGGTTTTTAAATTTTTAACTTTAAGCCAGGGACAGACGGTCAAAGCTCCATCAATTTCCCTTTTTATATGGGTCCAGGATATATATAATTTATAACTTCACAAAGTAATATTGTGGAAATTATCTTCTCCATATCAAACCTTTATATATCCTTCTATCCTTTTTAATGGAGAAGGACATAATAGCCGGACTTGCACTTAATTGCTCAATTGCTTTTAACTTTAAGCCAGGGGCAGATGGTCAAAGCTCCATCAATTTCCCTTTTTATATGGATCCAGGATATATATAATTTATAACTTCACAAAGTAATATTGTGGAAATTATCTTCTCCATATCAAACCTTTATATATCCTTCTACCCTTTTTAATGGAGAAGGACATAATAGCGGGACTTGCACTTAATTGCTTCAAAAAAATTGAGTCAAACCACATTCGTTGCAGTGTGGCAACCATGGCATGAATAATTGCAACATGCAGTGACTCTAGTTAATCTTACGGCCATTTATTTAACATGCAAAGTTTATTGGTTTTCTCTTCCGTTTGCATTTCTTTCTTCGCTCTGGTGCGCTCTTATTCATCATTTGCTTATTTTTGAAAACGTAAGGACGAACTGTGTACTATTTATTTCATTAATATTGTGCCACACAACTACTAGGAGTAATGTTTTCTACTTTATGCCAATTTAAATAGTAAAAGAATAGTAAAAATGTTAATGTAAAGGAAAAGTTCTTTCAGAAGCTCTTTCCCCAACGATGGCAAACACTCGCCTCAGCATATATACATACATTTCTATTTTTATTTCTATTTAATTTTATTTTATATTCTATTTTCCATTTCGCCCCTTTATGTGTATTTGCTACGATAAGTTTCTCCAAATAAAGTCGAGTCATTTTTGGCAGTAATTGCTTTATAAATCAAAATCATTGGGAGCAACAGAAAAGTAGTCGATTGCAATGGAAAGAAATACAAAAGAATAGAGAAGACCAGTCGATTTCGTTTTGACAACAAAATGTTGAGAGATTGCTCACAAAGAAAGCATACTTCAAGGGGGTTTCCTTTTATTTCCTTTAAGAAAACTTTACAAAAGAAAAACGATACCATTAAATTCGTAACATGCACAAACTGATTTGAATGAAAGTATTCTGCTAATGAAATCATTTGCTTTTCACAAAAACTATTATTTGGCATAATAATAAAATACTAAAGCAAATATTGATTTCATCAGTTCAAAGGATAAAGAAAAATACATGTATAAATAAATTGAAAGCTTTGATTTATGGAAATACAACTGGCGAACGATAAAAAGTCATAAAGACAATCTAATTTCTTGGCTGCTATTTGAGCAGAAAATATTTGAATAAAATCTGAAAAAATTCAAATAAAATAAATAATTTCAATAAAATATATCGTCACACAAATGTTTGACATAAATGGGAAACACGCTTTCCTATAAAAGAGCGCATTAACTCGAAGCTTTTTGGAAATCCGGCTTCAAAAATTGTTCATAATATACAATTTCTTGTCGGAAACGGAATCAAATTCTGTATTAAAAAATTACTTTTCCTGCAATTTCGGTAAGGAAAATACAATTTTGCTGACAATAATTACAACTCTGATTTTATTGCCAACAGAGCACTTTGAATCTTATTTCCATATACCGCTTTAGTGCTGCCTTTTTGCTCTTCTTTAAATTTGGCTGTAAAACGAAAATGATAGGAATATAACGACATTAATCGAATAAACATTAGTAGCATAGAAACGACTTTAATAGAAGTTAATTGAATCCCTTTTACATCGAAAGGTCATTAAATTATTAATTCAAAAACTGTTCCACTCTATAACTATTATTCGAATAAACCGAATGAATTAAAAATCATGTAAACAGAAATTACAAAAAGGCAATCAATTAAATTAAAATTATTCGATTAAAAGTTCAAAAGAAAATTGAGTGAAGGAATATCATTCAATAAAAATTAATAGCAATATATTCTCATAGAATGAAATTATTCCAATAAAATTTAATCGTATAAATACATTTTTAATCATCGAAAATTAATAAAACATGGGAATAAATTATTAAGAAAATAAAAGCTTTTTCAATAAAAAATAGTGAGATAAAAAAAGACAAAAATTGTTCGAATAAAATTTGACAGAGTAAAATTTATTCATATAAACAAATCGCTAAATAAATTTCACTTAATATAAAATATCACAAATATTACAAACTCGAACTCTCAAAATAATTCGAATAATATTTGCCGAATAGAAATTTGACTAATAAAATTATTCGAATTAGAATTATTTGAATGAAGAAATTAATTAAGAGTTACTTGATTAGAAATTATTTGGAAAAAAAGAAACACAGTAAATACAGTTGGTGGATTAGACACAGGACGAATAAAAATTATTATATAAGTTAAATCATTTAGAAATTATTCAAAAATTTTTCAAGGAAATTTCTTCGAAAAAAATTAAGTGCTGCCAAATAATCTGGACATAAATGTTATGACATCTTCTGCATGTTAGCAGTGGCAAAGATAAACACACCCTTCACGTCTCTCACAAACCTTGCCGTCAATCCTTTATATTAGAGAAAGCAGCCATAATCATTTATTTCTAAACCACTGTTGATTATGCATTCGCTCCATTTGCATGCAGCGAGCACGTACTTGAAATAAACTTTAACTTAAACATTACCAAAAGAATTTCTTCAAAAGAAATTATGTTCGTTCATGTAGGGAGTTACAATAACAAGTCTCATTTATAATAGGCCAATACCTAATCTATTATGAATCACCTTGTAACAACTTTCGCAGTCTAACTTTTTTCGGTTGCCGGCCAGCAATTATAAAACCGAAGAAAAATTTATGGTGAAAAGGAAAAGAAAGTTACTGGTGTGAAGAACATAAAGGGAGCCTCACGAACAACTGAGAAGGTTCCTGTTACAGCAAATGTGTCAAGGGAAACGTCACAATATCCAAATTCAAAGTCTTATTGGAAGGCCAAGAATTATTAAATGCTTTGCGGAAGCCAAAATTAAACTAACTGATAGTATGTCGCCTGGTGATCACTTTACGTTTCGTCCTCATCAATCCAGGCTGAACATTTCTTAAGGAAATGTACCTGTACCTTAACAAATAAGCTTCCAAGGTATCATAACCAACTTTTTGTTCTCATAATTGTTTGCCTTCGTACAGAAAGGAGTGCATTGTAAAATATAAAAAAAAGTCCTTTTTATGACGCTGCAAATGTACGAGAAACGATAGATGGACATTATGAGCGCACTCCAGAATTCTTCATAAGCAACGCAAGAAATAAAAATTCATTGTCATAAAACCTGACACTGTGCTGCAACGTATCTTTCCACTTCGAAAAATGAAGAAGAACGGAATGAAAAAGAAACCACATGGATTGCGTTGACAGATTTATGATTTATGTGATAAAACGAGATAATCGATTGGAAGATTGCTTGTTTATTTCCCTTTCGTCACTGTCACTGCTTTTTTCACTATCCCGCCATATTGTATTAAAGTATTGGAAGCTTAAAGTCTCAATAAGCTTTAGGTAGTTTACTTAAAAGGAATTAACGTTTATAGCTTGCAACAGCCACTTTTGCGAAAAAACTATTTTGACAGATTTTTAAGAAGTATTTTATTTAACTTTCAATTTGCGACATTTAAAGGCATCGGTGTACTATCCCAGACAGTCGTATGATTTGGTAAATATGGTATCTCTGCTGAAAGAATTGAATAGTGTGATATAAAAATTAAAGATTTCTAAGGCAAGTAAAAGTTTATGCAAATTTGAATTAAATGATAATTTCCATGCGATCGGAGTTGCTTTACTTGTATTTTAATGCGATTTTTTAAAATAGGTGGATATTACTACCCGATTTTTGTGTGAATGAATCATACGACTTTCGAGCATAGTGAAACGAGACCTTAAAATTATCATTTTAATGCGATCAGAGTTGCATGCATTGAAATCAGCAAAGAAAAAATTGTTTGGATCATTTTTGTATGATTGTATGGCACCAGCAACGCCAGATTGATGCGATCCGATTTTCGTATGAATTAATCGTACCACTGTCTAGGATAGTGAAACGAGGCCTTGAAGGCTGCACGATACAACGGAAAATGTAAAGTGAGCATAGCTGGTTATATAAAGTGAAGGAGAATTCAACTACCTGAAATCACTTACGGCAATAAACACGTACTTAACAACGACCAAATATTTGGCGGGTTTTATGGCGAAATGTTTGTTGTAGCAGTTAGTTCACCTTTCTCAAGCGATTATTTTAAGACGCTTTCATAATTCCTTTTTTATTGTTTTTTTTATTTTTTTTATAAAAACTTGAAAAACATTCAACAAGAGTAAATAAAATTTTTTTTAAAAAAATATTTCTATATAAAAAGAAAATATTGTAGTCAGTTGACCTCATTATTCTGTGCAGCTGAAAGTCTCTTTTCATACTTTTTTTAAATTTTACGGACTTTGCACTTGGAACACATATAAAGATTATCGAAAAAAATACATGTTTAATCAAATATTGTTTCTGTCTAGGAAAGCTTTTTTATATGTGCACAGCTGTTTGCAAAATTTCTCTATCGAAAAAAATTTGTGTGTACATTAAATTGGTGCACAAGACGTTCCAACGAACTATTGACGCTTCTGCTGAGTTCTGTTTGGTAATAAAAACCAAAACAAAACCTCAGATTGGATCAAATAAGCCGTTAATCATATAAAGCAGAGTAAGTCATAGAACCATGATGAAGTTTTTGTGAGTTACGGTCGAGTGTTGTTAGCATATCACTATTTGTAGAGAATTTTTAAATAATATTATTTACGTGCTTGGCAAAAGATTTTAAAGGGAAGCGAGTTTAAGTTTCGCTGCAAGAAGTATTTTGCTGGTTGAACACAGTATAACTCTAATCCGGAAAGTGTTGAGTTTGCTTTAGAGTTTGCTAATACCAAAACTCTCTAAATGTGATATTTTATTCGAAAACGATAAACCAAAGACTACGACATTAGATTATTTAAATTACGTATTTTGTCACAGTTGGCAGTCCTTGAAACTGATTTGGTCATTCCTGATTCTTTTGTGCGTTAAACACTTCATATGTGTATTCTGTACTCTTTCACCTGACATAAAGTTTGGCGTTTTTTAAATCAGCTGTTTTTTCACATTAAATCAACAACCAAGAGGAGCCATTAATAAGCAACTGAATAACACCCAAATGACATCTGTCAAAGTACTGAACGTAATTAAAAAGTTTAAAGTTGACCAACTGAAGTACTGTGGATTAAGCGGCACGTATTGATAGAAAATAGGCCATTTACACGCATGAAGCGTTGTATGTGACTATTCCTTTAATGTACATGAAAGGTGTCAAATTATTTTTATACTTGCTAGTTAGTCTAGCAAGAAAAATTTAATATTTTATTCTAGATATGCGAAATTAAATAAGACAACTAAACACGAATATGGAGCCTGAGGATTTTTCTTCCCTTCTCCATCAAAAAGGATAGAAGGCGGGCGCATGAAGCACTTTTACTTGCTTTAGTATGTATCACTGGAGATGCTTAACAGAAAGGCAAAAACTACAAACGTAGTAAGCAAAATTGAAGTTGAAACGCTACTTCAATTGCTTCTACTTTAATTTTGTTCCGTTTCAGTAAGTTCTACTTCTATGTGGTTCTGTGGTTCTGTAATACTTTAATTTACTTTCAACATTAAGTTGTTAACATTGGCAGTGAGTTCTTTTGTTTTGAAATATTAAAACGGCATGTGGATGGTGCTTGGAAAAATCACAATGTTTTGTAACAGATTTTGCTTGAACTTGCGAGGGGCGCTAACCAATATATATATCGTTGGTCTCATATCGAATAGGGCCTTTATAAATTAATAGTAGTGTCGGTTTGTAAAAAATGCGAGTTAGGGCCTTTTTACATGTGATCAACGACCAGAAGAATTAATGACCCGAAAATTTACTTGCATTTGAAAAAATTCTACCTTTAACACACTTAAGTAAATTTAATTTACAAAAATTTGCGACCAAAAAAAAAAATTGTCTTCAAAATATGGTTTTATAAATATTTTTAAAAAGAAAAAATTTTCCGCGGCGGCGAAATTTTAATACTACTCTTCTTTAGAGAAAAAAATTTTAAGAAGAACAGCTAAAAGATCTGCATTTGACTCCGCCGGTTCTTATATGCCGTTCTCCAAGAACATGTTCCGTGGCTACTTTTGCACACTAGAATTACACTGCATTGAAATAAACTTTCATTACTAAGAAATATTGAAAATGTTTATAAAAAAATAAATAAATAAATCCTTTTATCGCTCCTTGATAAGGAGTTTACCTGTGTCTGGTATTTTTAGCGTTCGTGTTTGGATACTTGTCGCTATTCATGGCCAATTCTAGCCCTTCTATATATATGTAAAGGATTGAAATAATTTTTTGTTTAATTTTTTAATTACTTTTATTTATTAGCCGATTTTGTTCATTTTTATGCTAGATAATGTTGAGGACATTCGGAGCAGGTGACTTTAATTTTATTTTTGTTTTTAAGCAAAATTTAAGATCAATTTATACAGCAACAAAAAATAACGAGGACAGACAGAGAGGCGGACAACACTCAATCAACTGCCTTCTTATATTGATCCTTTTATATCTTAGATTTTATAATTCCCACAGCAAACCATCTATCCTTTTTGATGGCGAAGGATATAAAAACAATATAAGAAAAATAAAATTAAAAACTGTGCAAAAAGATGAGAGATGCATAAGGCAGACAGACGGACAAATTTCAATCATCTTTCTTTCTTATACAGATCTGGAATACATATTTTTTCGCAAACTAATACTGTGGAAATTAGGATCCCTTCCAGCTTCTAAGTTTTACATTGTTATTCATTTTTAAGTATTTCGTTATACGAAATATGCAAAAAACGGCCGTAAGCTCGAGAATCGGACTGAAAAGGGAAAAAATATTATTTTATAATGAAATGCCAGAGACAAATTTAATAAATCACTACGAAAATGTCTCTTCATCTCTCTTTAAATTCAGTACATTCAGTAGCTGTGCCTGCAGTGACTATTTGCTCAGCAAAAGGTAGGATGGTCTATTTATTGTTTGGCTGTCTGTCATGCCAGCTTGCATGATAGTTGGCCACCGTGATGGATGAGTTTGTTAGGAAAATTGTTGATAAGAAGTGAATATTTGTAGGATTTAACCAGTGTCTGTGTAAAGACAGATGTGACATTTTTCATTCTCCCACGTAGCCAAGCAACCCATAATCACATCATGCATTAGTATGTGTGTGTGTTGTGCAATTGCAATTGAGTATTCTAGAAACTGTGTTTGTATAACATGAGTGCTGCTCGAAAGGATTTAATTTGGTTTGTGTCGGATTTCGATGTATAAAGAACGTTTAAACCTTGTTGATGTCCAAACAAAAATATCCGTTAAGAATACGTTTTGACTCCTGTTTGCTGAATTATATTTCTGCAAGCATAATCTGATTTCCCCTTTGAGTTTGCAAATGTACACGGATATAATATTTTGTGGATTAAGAAACGTTATTGTCAATTGCCATACTCGCTTATTTAAAGGACATAGAAATGCTTTGAATTCCGTTTTTGTATTATTTTCGTATTTGCACAGCTCAATATAAATTCATTAAAATGAAACTTTTTGTTATTTATATTTTTTTAGTTGATTTATTGATTTTCATATTTATCGAGGTTCCATTTGGACGTACGCAGTTGGATGATTGGGGAAAAGTGGAGCTTTTGCGGTTTTGAGAAACATTTTTTGTTGTAATTTTGCTTATTCTATTGCAGGATATTCATCCTACGAGCGCTTCGAAAGTTCCAGAGACGTTTTTGAGTTTGCAATTGGCGGGTATGTTGTAAGAATATGATCCCCAAGACGTGCCTTTTAGGGTGTCGCACCATTCTTTCTACTGAATGCATTTAAATCACAGTAGCACGACTATACTTTTTAATCTAGAAAACAAATTGTGGTAAAAGCAATTTTATGGAACAGAAGGAGAGATCAAAAATCGTCTCTGTATCTAGAAGAGAACTGAAGACGTATTTTTGGGCAGACTGTCTGATACTTTAAAATAAAACAGATCATTCGTCTAGTCAAGCAAATATTCCTAAACGTTAATAGTAACACTTTCCTGTTAAATGAATTTAGTAAATGTTTTAAGTTTAATCAAGCTTTACTCGACATAATGAATTTGCATTGGCATTATAGTTGAGGTTTGAGAGGAGCGTAAAGCAACTGAAATGAAACTTAATTAAACTTGTTTTAATTTACTTATATACGAGCTTAGCAAATTAGAATCAGTGAATTTAAGAGATGAAACTGAAATCAGGATCAAATAAACGTCATTATTGTATAAGGACTCATCATCACGTTATAGACGAGTTATGAAACGATGTGAAGTATTGTAATTATTATGGCTTTTGTTGTTGTTTTTTTCATTATATGGCAGCACAATCATGGTACAAGTAGGGTGGTACCAAACAATATTTCAACATTTTGTAAAAATCCAAGTAAAGCAAATATATCAATATTGATCAAGTTAATAAGTTCACCCAACAAGCTCTGAATTTTTTTTTTTTGGACGCACTTTGACAACCCTGACACATTTTCATTCGCCAGCAGCATCACTGGTGCACTGCCCACTTCGACACCAGATGTTCTGCAAGAATATTACTATGTTCTCTTCATCACTATTCAGTTCTCAAAATTCCGGTCTAATACATTAACACAGGAATTTGGGAAGGAGAGAGCGTAAGCAGAGGCCAAAAAGATGATACATAAAAATATTGTCGCAGACTGTCATTGGCGAAATTATTACTTAGAGCAGCTGTTTTGTATATGTGGTTACAAATCAATTGTTTTAACAGAAGTTTAAAATTATATATCAAAATGATCTTTTATAGCATTATGTAATAATAAAACGAAAGGAAATTAACTAAAAATTTAAAAATTATAAATTAAAAATGATTGACTTAAGCAAGACAAACTCTGGCTGGTATGCCAACTTCAGACAATATTACAGGTGATGAAGGCGATTCTTTATTAATGTCAACAACGTTGCTTCTTGTTACCTCAAATGAAACCGCAGAATTTTTACGTTGGAAAAGAATTTGTTTAAAGAGTTATTTTGATGATGATCGGGTAAAGCTACATTTTGGAATCTACAAAATTGGTAGAAAGCAAACAACTGACAGATAGCAAACTTGTTTTGCAAGAGCGGTGTGAACGCGGTCAATGCATCAACGTCTGCTCAGTATTTTATATTTTATTATTTTTTTCTCGATATCGCAGAAAAATGAACGCGTCCAATGTTGCTGATATATTGATATATTGAATATATTGATTTTTTCCGAACCGAATGAGCCCCCTTAATTTTCGTGGGAATCGTCGGACGCATAAACAAGAACAATAAAATGAAAAAGTGAAACATGTAACATGTAACATATAAAATGCAGCATGTGTTTCTTCTTCTCTCTGTTTTTTATTTGTTTTATTGCAGCGATATGGAATTCTTAAGAGTGTGTGCGTGTGTGGTAGCCATGGTTCGTAATGACAATGTTCTACTGACTGTAAACATGACAATCAAAATGTCAGGAACGGAAATAGTTTATCTTTGATATACAGATGAGGCCCAATCGCTACGCAATTCTCACGCCACTGCCTACAGATAAAAATAAGGAAGCATAAGGCAACTGGAAACATATTCAATCAAAACTGAACTCCATGCATACTTTCTTAAAATAAATGGAAATAAATGGGAGAGTTTCAGAAAGGTTCGCTTATATATATATATCAGACGATGGCAACAGGATCATCCGATGCAGTTTACAAAGCTTTAAAAACTTCGGAAAACGTTGTATGAAGTTCAAACAAATTTTGCTCGCAAGTTAAGAGTCAATTGTGTAGAGCAGTAGCCCTTCCTTATGGTCTACTGTGGATCTTAGTAAGGACTGGGCAATGAATCTTGAGAGATCTGAATTATAAGAATTTTATCAAATTAGTTGTTACGCAAAATCTTTATTTACAATCTCATTAGCCCCATCAGAACCGCCTGGTTACGGCAAACGCACACAACCATACGTACGTGCACATGTAAACGAAACAGGAAAGAAAATATATTTTGCGAGTTCACAAGTCTACAGGAAACAAAAAAATGGTTAGCCTGAGAGAGATTATGCCGTCATAAGCAGAAGCAGTAAAAAAGGATGTTTCATTGAAAATACAATAAACGGTTGGTCTTTCCAGCAGTCTCTTCCTCTCAGCTTGTAAAATGCTTTCAGATTTAAGCATGGAGCAACTTATTTCCATTCCATGGCCATAAAATTAAACTATTTTTAAATAAATTTTTTATTGATAATCTAAGCTGTGAAAGTACCACGAGGATTGCACAATAATTCATTAAGATGGATTGTGGATGGATGACTTCAAAGCCTTTATGGCTCGGAATAAAACACATCGTCAATGCGATTTCAGTTACAAAGTGGCGATTGACTTGGAATATTGACTTCGAATTTCAGACATAAACTTTTCTAAGGAAAGAATTATTAAGTTAATGTAAAAGACCCTGGGAAGTAGAACTAAAGATGCTGGAGGAGTGATGGGGCATAATTGCAAATTGCCTCCATTTTTAAAGTTCATGGATTGATTTTCAAGAAAACAATAATTTACCATCATATTTAAATTATTTTGGCTTACGAAAACGAAAGTTTTTAAACTGTATTGCCAGGTAACTTAAAACCAACTCATGAATATGTTTATTTAATTTCTGTCAAAATTTTTAGCGAAATATTTCGTAATGTACATGGTCACTTGCCGAAATGTGATCATTATTTATCGGCGACTGGTCAATAGTGATAAGCGCCGTCTTTGCATTGTCTTTACTGGATAGAATACACGTATGCTGTATAATGTATTCTAAATCTTAATATTTTTATAATAAAACCCTGCGAACCGCCTTGCAGAGGAGGGATCTATATGGTTTTTGGAGTACTGAGCCCAGAGTTCCAAAATTGTGCAGTGAGTAGCGCCTATTAGCAGGTGGGTGGAGAGAGCGACTTGTCAAGAGACCTCCAGGAACGGACGTTATGTGGGATATGGAGCTGAATAACGGCACTAATAACCTCATATGCGAATTCTAAATAACATATAAAGTAATAGCAGAATGATGCGATTAGACTACGCATAGATCAGCCTGAGATGGCAGCATACCATGTGTTACTTGTCCTGTACGATTATTGCTATGACAGGGCACAAGCTGAGATGGATGAGATTAGTCTGAGGCATTATTATCGAATTTAGTTTCAACTCAATGTAATCATTAAAGCGAAAATCAAGAAAAGAAAATTATATTGCACAATTTTTATTCAAATTTAACTGCAATGCAGTTGATGAATGTGTTATACGCTCCAACGCCGCTTGGGATACAAATGACACCTCAATAGGAAATGCTACAGTGGAATTAAGAAGAAGGTTTTTAAATTTTTCGATTACTAGCTGTAGTCGTTCCAACTACATCGTCTGTTTTAGAATGCACAATTTATTTAAAGCAAATGGAATTGCGTTCGTTTTCCGGTTTTAGTTGGAATTTTTGTTTTTCCACAATTTTAAAACAAAAGGATATCAAACTCTAATTCGCTTTCATGTTCCAGATCGTAAATTTCGTATCCCAAATGAATAGATGATTGTAAGAGTAGAAGAACGTAGTCGTACAAGTGTGTAATGATGAAATAAAATGCACAAAAAATATTATATCCTTTAAGCACACATGCCCACAAGCACACACACATTGGCCAATGCCAATCCAAATGTAAGTATCTGACAAATGGCTCCATGTTGAACATTCATTTGTAGCAGTTGTTTTATTTGAATAATGCTCGTAAATAAAATAAATTTGAACATGGCTGCGTTACCATTTGTTGTGTGTAACAGGACATTTTTGTTTTGCATTTTTAGTAAAAAGACTAGAGCACACACTCGCATACGTAAAAATTAAGTCCTCAAACAAAGCATTTTAATTGAGCTCAAATAATTTTGTCTGAAAGGCAAAATAATTTCAAATTTTATTAAACGAATTCAAACAAAGGATTTCTTGTTACTATTTTGTTACTTTTGCGTTACCATTCCTTGCAGTGCCTTTTTAAATATTCCATTAATTCTGCATTTGCCCATTTTATTAAATGGGTTCATTACGGCGGATCATCCTTTCTTGCTCATAATATTGACAGAGCCAAAATAAAATCAAACAAAATAATTCTATGTGCCGGAATTTAATGCTCAATGGAAATGTTCTGGCGAATATATCAAAAGCAACTAATCTCACAAACCTCTGTCACCATCCTCAATGCCAAATTGTGCAATAAGTATCACTTCCCGGCTTGGTTCCTTGTCATGTTTTATTCCTTGTCATAATTAATATTGAGAAAAGAAAAATCCAAATACGATTGCCGTCGCATATAGTAGCATAAAATTTATTTTCCGATTCAACTAAATTCAGTTCCCAGTTCATTTAAGGGAAATAATTTATTCGGCATTAGTTTCCTTTAAAAAGTGGATGAACATTTTTAAAAATTTTTTAAATAATATTTTCTTTACAATGTTCTTAACTTGACTGATCTGTGGTCACAATATGAAACTGTTATCGATAACCCCATTTGTTCTGAGGGGGCAGAGTTGCAACGAAAAGAAATTAGCGCATAAACTGAAGTACTCTAGAAGTTCCTTTTGCATTCCCATTTGTCAAGTAGCAAACGCATTCATGCATCCAAGCTCAATATATAAAATTACACTGTGTGAACCAGGACTACGAAAGGCTTAATTAAGTTCTTGTAGCAAAATACAAGATAAAGCGACATCGGCATTATTTGCTAATAATAATTTTAAAAGCATTTCATTTCGACCAACATTGCTAATGCTTTCCTATAGCATCATATAGTCGCATCAGGGCTGCCTTTATAAACATGAAATTGCTTGTAGCAAAAATAAGTATCCGATAAATCCACATGTAAGAGTTTGTTTTTTCTTCTTTGTTGTTCCTTGTAATAATCTCTGTTTGTATGTCAGACATTCTGCCAGTGTTTATCTTAGCAATAACTGCAACTTGCCTGCGCATAAGTTCACGGTTATTTCCACTTCGCTCCCAGCAATAACATTTTACCTTCTTACGGTACAGCAACCACACACTCAGGTTTCCCTGCAAACCCAAAAAACTTTCCGGACGAATACTTTAATACATATTTTAATGTACCACTGTATGAGTGTATCTGCCTTCCTTGCTTTAACCCTATAAAGATAAAGTGCGTACATCCGGTACAACGTTACTTTAAAAATATATAAAACTGTAATTAAAAAGTAACTAAAAGCGCTAGAGAGTTAAAAACGTACGTGCTTGTTTTTGGCATTTAAGCGATTTCTTATAAGAAGACTTTTGTCGATTTTATGAGATTGGCGATTTTTTAGTTTTAATATATACGCCGTTTTGACTATTTAGTACATTTTGACAAGCTGCTCGTAAGTCCTGATAAACATTTTGCTCGGTTTTTTTTAACGATTTTATTTTTATTTTTTTTTTATTTTATTGATTGCAATTATTTAAATAGTTATAAAAAATTTTGAACCACAAACTCAGCATATTTTCCAAGATAATAACACACTGTCCTTTGATGTTTCATAGTAGCAACATCAACCCACTACAATAATCAATTTCTTTGTATTTTTAAGTCAAATTTAATTTCTCCGCTTTCCGTACAATGGGTCAATATTTTGCTAATTTCCAGGGTATTACAAGGGTTAAATGCATATGCAGAGAGTAATGTGTGGCTTGTATTTAACTGCAGTGAAAGGTTTTAAGCAGAACACAATGGAACCATTTTTGGCTTAACACAGTTTTAAATAAAAGAAACACGCTTATAATCCTTTCTGTCCTGATATGGATAAGTAACCGTAAATGGCAGTTTTATGTCATTGTTTTTCATATTTCCCCATCCTGCACCAAAGGTGGAAGGATTATATTAAAAGTTTATACCCGCTGTTTGCATTTGAAGTCAAAATATTAAAGAAAACTAGGAAAGTGAACTCGCTGGTTGAACTGAAAACCCCAAAGCCCAATTGGGCAGAGACGAACTTTTAAGGAAACGAAAAAAGCAACTTCTATTCACAGTCAAATATAAAAGGTTTTCAAGCCACTCTGCCAAACTATAAACTTCATTTGCATTGTCAACTCACGTGCTTCTTTTGCACTTTGTCACTGCACACAAAAGGGGGAAAATGAATTATAAGTTCCCAAAACACTTTATCATTATTTATTGTTTTGCTTACTGAACAGTGTTTATGAAAGTAAAGTGGATCCTTAAAAATGTTTAACACAAAAACTTTTACCTCCTCTTTATCCTGCAAGTTAAATGACAAAAAGAAAACTAACGAATAAATAATATAAAATATATTTATGGCCCCGGCAAAGGCAAAACTCATTTGAGGAAATTGGGAGTTGCAGAGGGAAGTGATTCAATTAAGAGGCGGCTTAAAATGTTATAAAATATTTGAAATATTTGAAATCGTAAAATTCGAAACTTTGAAATATGCAACAATAAAATAATATTTTAAATAATTTACTTCTCCACGGGAATCAAAAACATTCACATGCTTCCTTGTAAGTGAATTTCTTTCAAGGAAGTGAAATAACAACATTTCAATTCGAGGAAACATGTGTCTTTAGAATTTACTAATTTATAGATGGATTATAATTACAAATGTGTTTGCATACAAGCTCAGGCACACACCCACACGCATCCACACAAACACACACTTGCGCTTTGTGCATAAATAAATAATTTATATGCATCTTAATAGCAAATAAGAATATTTGCTTCTACGAGTATTTTAATGTACGAGTATTTTAATGTATTCATTCGTTTGTTTGTTGCAAGTTAATTAAATTGTTAGAAATTCTCTTTGCAACTCAAATATGCTTGCAAGGAATGAGTTAACGGCATCCATCATTAATGCGCACGAATCCCTGCACACACACACATCCTCAAGCACATATCTTCATGTACATATGTATGTATACACTTATTTGAAATGCAGGCAGACCTTAATAAGTAGCAGAGCTGGAATCATGTTCAGCGCGTTTGAGGACTGTATAGCCTGTCCTAAACACAAATTGAAGTGGCAATAAAGCTATTTTTCGATACTGCATTGAAGCAAACTACTAATTAATAGTTTTTTTTGTCATATTTCATTTATTTACTAACCTAATATTCCGATTTTGGGCAGATTGGTTTTTAAATTTTATTTTAAGCTAAATTTCAGCTCAATTTATACCGCAACCAAATATGGACAGAAATATAGACAGACGGACAGATCTCAATCATCTTCAGTAATTGCATGGATCCAGAATATTATATATATTGCAGAACTACCATACCCATATCCCATTACACATACCACTCCAACCCATATGATGGAGAAAGGAATAGTAATCCCAAAGAAAAAGTTTTTTTAATATCGGAATTTGAAAATTTACACGCAAAAAAAAAGTTGGAATAAACTTAATTAAAAAAAAATTAAAATTAAGGGGAAAACAGTCTGAGTTTTGATAAAAGTTAGATGAGATTTATTTATATCTAATAAAAGTTATTTTAAATAAGTGGAAGCATTAAATTTACGTCTTCCAAAACAGTTCATCACAAAATGGTTTTCCAAACCCTGAAAAAATTTTTGCTAAAAGTAAAAAAGTTTTTTTTGCTAGTTTAGCGAAAGGAAATTAATCTACTGCGAAATTTCATCCAAATCGGATTAGCGGACTAACTGCCGATTTGCTCAAAGCTAGTTCTAGTCCTCTTTTTCGAAAAGATCAAACCTGCTAGTATAGTTAAACCCAAATAGTGTGCACTTCGCATCGATTGTGCGTCGCTGGTATTGCTGTGGAGCACAAAAGGCGAGCGTTGATTTCGCGGACGTAGGGTCCAAAATTATAAATTTTTTAAACAGGAGGGCATGTGTGCAACCACAACACTTTTGCCATACTTGAACAGAAAAATATCTATCATACCAGACTACAGAAGGAAGCACTATATATTTGCACGCAGCTGTATACATATTTCTGACTCGTTAACTGAATTTGAATCAAAAGCTCCGGTCCATACTTTTGCATCAATATTGTATGACTTTTCAGTTTACAAGATGTTAGAAACATTTTCCAAATATTTTCTTTAATCTAAAGAAACTTGAAGTCCGAAAATAAAAAAATTTTCAGAAGAAACATTAACAGGCAATCTAAATGATTAGGAGTGCTCAGAATGCTGGATTTATGTAAAGTTTGACTGCCTGATTGATGGTGGTGTATGCAGTATTAAAAGCATTTTCGTTTCCATGTTTCGAAATTAAATTTAATCTCGCAATTTTCTAAATATAATTAGGATGTCTTTAGAAAGTGGAAAATCGAAAATTTTCATGGTTGAAATCTCATAAGGACTCCGATGACGAAATATTAACTATGCTTGAAAACTGGTAAAGCATTTACAAAAGAAGGTTCGATTCAAGACCGAGAACTATTTTAAAACCGCCATAACCCGGCGATTAAGTTATTTCATCCAAAATTCACCAACAGTGAAGCATTACGTCGTAAACGCTTACAGGTAGCATGAATAAAATGGTCCCAACCAAAAACGCTAAAGATACTTCACTACCGCATTTTAAATGGGGTTGCTGCAACTTGCCAAACAATGGTAAGAATTTGTGGCAATAAGAAAACTAAAACTCTTGTAACTTGCGGCAATAGACTTACTAGGGGATATACAAAGGTTTCTTATCCAACTCCTTAACGTTTCGAATTACCGAATGGGTACACGGCATATACCTTTTTAACTTTTATTTTGACGCATGGCTGCTTGTCAAATATTCGCACGATTGTCACACGGAGTTGCATTTGACTGAAGCAAATCATTACACTTTTCTTTGGCTGTATGTGGGGCAATATATTTTGAAATCACACGATTCCTATATAAAATATAGCAATAATTATGGTATTGCGGTAATCGGTATACAACATGGAATATTGTATATCAATCCGCTACAAGTGATTGGCAAAAATATGTGCATATATATATATTTGGATGAACTCATTTCAGTTGCAATTGCAACTCTGCTAAGAAATACATGTATGTACGAGTTTTAATGTGTTTAGGGTAAAACATTTCCGATGCCAAAAGTGTGACAGCATATTCAAATGAAATTAGCAATGCCGTTTCATTACAATTAACCAAATTTTCTCTTTCGTTACCCATTTCGCTATTTATTTCGTTTGTTGTCCATTTCGTTTTGTAATCAAGCCAATATCATCAGTAGCCCTACAATGGAACAATTTCGAAAAATAATCTCAAAAGTTATATCACCATATTCCCAGCAAATATTTTCCCTGAAAAAATGTTTTCAAATCTACACAACGAAGGAAGCTTATTCGATATGGGTCTATTCTATTTTAGTTTGTAATATTATAAGTAAGTTATTTAAGCACGTAAAAACCCCAATAAATGGCAAAAGATAAATATGGAGAACGTGCCAAATAATAAAATATGTATTTAGTTGGGGGAATACCCCAAATAATAATAAATTTCATTTAGTTACTACTTTCTATGGCAAATTCCAAAATTTTTTTATTAGCTTCAATATTTTTTTTCTTTTTCTAAAAAAAAATTTTTTAACAAGGAATTTCGTACTATAAAGGTATACCTGTACGGAAGTATGCATGCAGTCAACCTAAAGTTAGTTCTTAGTTTTGTCTAATGTTGCTTAAAGTTATTATTTAACAAAATATTTCTTTTCTGGAAGCGTTAAATTTGAATGATTGAAATAATTAGTTAAATGCAAAAATATTTGAATTGGAGGGGAAGTTCTACTCTATGAAGCGAAGTCGCTCCTAAAATATCTTATCAGTAGATTAAAGAATTATGCTAAACAAGTTATTTATCTTCATATTTCATTATAACTTTCGTAGAACTAAAAGTGGCAACCACTTTTGGTTTTGGCAATGTTGAGAGTGAGTTTTGAAAGCCGAGCAGTTCTCAGCTGATTATCACTTATTTGAATTCGCAGAGATTACTACTTTATTACTGACTTATTACTTTATTGCAAATACTTCATTGCATTTCACAAAATGTTCAATATTAAATGCAAGCCTGTGACTTAAAAATTGAATTGAAAAACGTTTTAAAAATTGCATGTTTGATTTTTAGTAAAAACGCCACTAATGCCGCTTTTCAACTCTGGTACTATTTACGATTAAATAATTACAAAATTGAAGGAAAAGTGCCAAGTTGAGTACTCTCTGCCACGGCTTCTAAATTATGTGTTAAACCTGCCTTTGTGGCTAGTCCCACTGTGCTTCAATACTAAAGTATATTGTGAAAGGGTAAGCAGAGCCGCAGGCTGACCTCAAGCTTCGATGCTACTTTAAGGTTATCGTAATATTACAGGAAATGATTGGGGCAGCGCTCGTATATGTAAATACATATATCTCTTACATATTTTAATAGGCTTAAGAAAGTGTTCACAATCAAATTTTTCTGCATTAAATTAATTTGATAAATGATACTTTTTGGATCTGCGGGAAAATTACTTCTCCTTTTTGTATTAAATTATAAATTTTCTCTCTGTAAGAGGATTAAAAATGTTTCTTTCGATGGCCGTGCGAGCGGAGGGAAAACTAAATATTTATTTATTTGAACAAATAAATTTCAAAGCCATGACAAAGTTATTAAATATTTCATAAATTATGTCACCAGGAAGAGATAATAATAAGAAACGTAAATCTTATATCTGAAGACAAATACATTGAAAGGCGTTATTTAATACATGCAAGTTTGTGAGTACAAGCAATAAAGGCAGGTGGTTGAACGAATGTGAATGTGTGTGTTTGGTCGGCCGGTGGTTGGTTGCAAATTAAAGGTGTTGGCCAGTTAAATGTTTTAACCCAAAATTGACTTACATGTTCAAAACACAATGACGCAAACGACCACAATTTCGTGTATGACAGAGGCTCCCAAAGAGCTAAATTAAAAATAGCTTTAAGCTGTCAAATAGATAAACGAGCTGTCGCCTCTTGGACGAATCAAGTTATTTATGCTTTCATTTCATTTCTTTGCCTTTTCTTTTGCTTGTTTGGCCAACTTTTGATTTCGCCAATATAATCGAATTTCCATCAAATGCCTCCGAACAAACAGCTGTGCGTCTGTCCACCCATTTGTCTGCTTTGCATTACTTACTATTCATATTGCATTTAGAAATCCTGTTAAAATGACAAATATTGCATGTGAATTAATAAATGTTGCATGTGCTGTTCCAGCATAATGCTGCTATACTTGTTGTAAGTACAAGCGAACACTTTTATGTAGGAGCCAAACAACATAAACATTTTTCATACAACATTTATGACTTCGACATGCAATAAAAAAGGCTCAATTTACAATCTGTTATCGGTTGCCAATGTACAGGAAACAGTTGGGGACACAAATATAATACAATATTAATTCGAATTTTAATGGATAAGCATTCTTGCTGCCATCACTTTCCATTTCCTTAGTAGCCATGATTCACTATCCTGCACAGTCGTACAATTCAATCAGTCGAAAGTCTGTGTGGCATTTTAGGTGCCACACTATTATACGAATGGGATGCAAAAAAATTATTTTTTGTTAGCGGTCTTACATAAATGCAACTTGGATGGCATTGGAAATTTCGATAAAGTTTTGCAAACCGTAAGACATTGGACGCGCTGTCATACTTTCTTAACAGACATGTCATATTTGACAAATCGCATGATTGTTTGCGATAGTGAATCATGGTCAATATCGTAATTTGTCTGCTAAAAAGTGTGATAGTGTGATTTAAAAACGCACAGTTGCATCTTCTCATTTTTCAGCGAATGTTCATTATGACTTCCTCATCTGAACATTTCACAAACAATTAACACAGAGGTGTCAAAGCGCTTCTTAATAAATTTTGACTGCCGAAAGTGTGAAGCAAACCCTCGAACTTAGCCAATTGATTCACTATACCGCACAAGGGCCGATCTCAGAAGGGCGGCCGATTACCAAAAATTCCTACAATTAATTATTTCATCATTACTTATTTTTAAGCAAAAATTTAAAATGCAACTGTGTGCGCGATAGGTTTTGGCAAGTGACGCAGTTTGTAAAAATTGATGGTCCTACGCAGCTCCTCTGCAGCAGTATTTCCGCATTGGGACAAAACTCTTAATAAAATATTTACAGCATAAGGTGATCGGTGTAGAACACAATGGTAACACTTTACGAATAAATATTAATTGCTACATTGCTACTGCTTCTTAGAGGGCAATTAATCTGAATTTTGCGATTCGGCTTAATGATGATTCAAATTCAAAATTCAATTTTGAAATATAGGAAAATATAATTTGTATAATATATAATTATAAATAATTTGAACAATTGTAATATTCAGGAATGGAAATAGATTCACATTATTTAACCCCAATTTAGTCAACGCAGTTCAAAAAGGTACGCACAATTATTGAAATTTTCAATATTTTTATACAATTTTTTAGGAATATTTCAGTTTATGACTTCGATTCACTTAATTTCCTCTTTATTTACGTCTTTTTTTAGTTTTAGATGCTTTTCAATAATACTTTATTTCATATGATTTTCTATGAAATTTTATGGAATTTCTAAATGCCACCGATCAGGGATGGGAACCTCATATTAATCCATATGCTATCAATTTGAGGATGGGAAATTAGATATTCCAAGTAGTCTTTATTATTTGCGAGGCAGATAAATGAAGAATATGACTTCTGCAGTAAAATAGATGAATTCTTGCATTCACCACTTTAATTAAAAGTTTAAAAATTGTAAATAATTAAATAATTCAGTGCAATTAAAATTGATTTCTTGTGCATTTAATAAATTTCCTAACAAATGCCTAGATTTCAGTTTTGTAATTCTCAATTGGTTTTTAGAATTAGAGGTGTAAGATAACATAAAAAGTTCATATATATATATGAAATATATATCGCCTTTTGTAAATGGCCGGTTTATGTGAAAACTGAGATTTAATATTCTCATACTCAGAGGCTGGATTTGGCATTTTTTTATTTTTAAAATTCGTTAGTTGTTCTACCGGCGATGCTGAACAACAATGTAAAACATTATTTAAACTTTTAGAAAAAAAAATATCTCGAAAATAATAAAAGAATTAAAATTGGAAGAGTTGGAAAAAAACTAAGATTTTTATAATTTTTTTTTTTATTATTTTAATGAATGTTAAACTTTTTTGCGAAAGATTGGCTACCGCTGCTTAGAAATCAAAAATTAAAATGTAGATTTTTATAGCCAATTCAGACTAAAAATTGGAAACTTTTATTTTTATAAATTTCGGGTTTTTGATTAAAATTTCCATAAAATATTTTCATGAGCGAATTTTGAATTTTTTTCCCCCCCATTTTATTTAATATTAAAAAGAATGCGAAATGAACTATAAAAATATTGTTTCCAGGCGTTTTCATTTCACTGTAAAATTACCCTTTCCCATGAATTTCTACTTTTGCTGAAACTGTTTTCTAATTGCATTCCTTGTTTCAGCTTCAAATGTACTTGCGGCAACGGCAAATAAATTTTCTAACCAAAATTTAACCAAAAATTGTGTTGGTGTACTTTTTCCAAAAAAAGTGACAGGTACCAGACGACATGTTTGAATTTTATGGCCTCATAAAACTCACTTTTAGCACTCTCATTAAAAGCAAAATTCGGCTAAAATTGTTGCAAAAGCAACATCAAATCAAAATGTAATTTTAAATTAATCAATGTTTGTGCAACATTGTCACACCTGTAGAAAACTTTAATTATGCGAAAAAAGAAAAAAAGAATTAATTTTGGTTTTTTCGAGCAGCAAATTTGTTGCAAAAGGGATTTTGATGGCAACAGCAAATCGTCATTCGTGGCGAGAATTTTGCCAAGCAGTTTCAGAACACCTGTTTCTTAAGACAATCTTTTTTCATATTAAAGCGATCCAAAGAAATGGGAAAGAAGGAGTAGAAGAATGTGCAACAATAAATAGCTCGAGGTTGAGAAATGAAAACAACTTGCGAAAGCAAAACAACAAAAACAGCAGACTGCATGTTTAGATACGAGTAATTCAAAAATTAAAATCTGGGGGTGTACGTTGTGTTGCATGCTTGCTTTGTGCACGAGAAAAATGAATGTTTGTGGGGGAGAGGAGACATAAAGGGAGAAAGGGGGATTTGAAACGTGCCACACTAAGTATTTTACGAAAGTAAAAGTGTCAAGGAAGTTTTACGACTTGCATGCTAATGCTTTAACACGAAAGCAACTTTCAAAATAAATTGTTACAGATTATGAAATTTTATTGATTTTTTTTTTTTGATATGGATTCCTTTTAGTTTTTCCAGTTCAAAACCATTTATCTAAAGTGCGATTCTTTACCGTTTGATTTTTCTATTTTAGGATGACAGTGACAACATTTATTCGCGCTATTATACACCCGGCTCAGTGACGCGCAAAAAGGAAGAAGAGTTGGGCTCACCTGCAGCTATCCTGGAATCGAGACGCCAATTCGCTTTACAGCAGCGCCAAAATAAAGGTAAATATTAATGCAAAGAAAAAGTTTCTATTTTTGACTTTTACAACACTGTCGCACATCGTAATTGGGTTTCGTTTGGCTTTCGCCAGTTTTATATCCCCTCGCACTCGCTGACTCCATATATTACGGATTTTTGCTGAATTTGCTTCTCCACCCGTGGCCGTTTGCAGTTTAGTAGCCAGTCACAAGCTCAATTATGGTATTAGTGGTGATAACATCGCGGCTATATGGTCCAATCCCTCTCCTGCTTTTGTGCACACATATTTCGCAAAGTATTTGCGCATAAAAAAAAATAAACAATTTTATTTGTTTACCTTTTTCTATAAGTTTTTGAGTGTAAAAAATCACGTGAACGTTCCTGATCATGCTCTCTTTGAAGATTGTTGAATGTGTTGTGAAAATATGTCACTATGAAGTAATTGCGTACTCTTTTTTATTAACAATATTACCAAATTCACACAACCCAATTACAACATACAGACCATTTGATAGGAATTAACCTAATTACAACATCTGGCCCGAACCCTTCTCTGGATTAATTTTTAAAATAAAATAATAACAATCCAACAAATGTCAGTTTCAAAGTTGCACAGATGTACGAGTATGTATGGCTGTGACATCAGCATACCTGCACTCTTTTAAATAAATTATACACATCCTGCCCCAAATTCCTACCTCAAATTTTTAATAGAAATCAATAATCTCTTTAAAAGGACAGAAAACAATAAAACTGATGGATCGGCCATCCTCCTCCCTATATAATCATCCAAAATAAGTTATTGGAATTCAAATTTCGACAAAAACTGTAATAACAATATGGGATAGGCGGTAGTCGTTCATTTAGTAAATACTTCTGCTCTCTCTCTCCTCCTTTCTCTTTTCCCCGAGTCCAATTATAGTAATACCAACCCTTGTATTATTTTCGCATTCGTTTAATATATATTTTTAAAACACTTGTTTTCAAGCAATTATTTTTTCAATTATTTTTTTGTTCACTTTAAACTAAATCGTTTTCTCGCTCAGATTTTAGTTTTTTCATACAACGTTTTATGCCAACAATTCCTTTTTCAGAGAAGGCGACTACGAAATGCGAAATAAAATAAATCCTCACCATCTAAACGCCGTTTAAATTGCAACGCTCGTTGTTGACTGTTATTTGATCCTTCCGAAAAGGCTGCCATTCAGTTTTTTTTTCTTTGTTCTTTGTTCTTCCATGACGTTCTTTGTCGTTACTGTTGGCATTTGTCGAATTTCTAAATTGTTTTTTAGGTGTTTCACTCAAAAAAAAAAAAAAATTCAAATAAAGAGGAAGAGGCACTCGCATACCCACATTTATACCCCTGTAAATGCCTTGTGATGGATGTAAGCAAACTAGGGGAATGGGAAAAGAAATATATGCCATATATAGAGCAGGTAAATAGTGACGGAGTTAGTAATTTAAACTACAGGCATTACAAAAAACTATATAAATACATATTGAAATGCTTGCAATGAAAATGAATTGAGAAGAATTGGAACTTCTCTAATGAAACCATGACATGCACGACTGTGACTACTTTTCATGATGGCCATAATACTTCAAAATTTGCTTTCGAATATATTGTGAAGGAAAGGTCACATCTCATATTTTTTCAACACTCAATTTTACATTCCTTTAATTACGTTTCCTTAATTATCCAAACTCTCCCTGATACCTAAAATATCTGAAAATTTATTTTTAATTTTTTTAACAATTTGCATTGGAGGCTAAAACAGACATTAATCGGCACAAATAACAAAGAGTTGAAGTCACCTTCCTTGATCTATTTCTTGTTCACCTTTCTTGCATCTTTATTGGTTTTCCCACATCGCCGAGAGCTACTCTTGCATATGTTTTGAATACTTAGAGTAAGCGTATCTGGTCCCATGTCATGAGTGGTGGACTAACATATCAGCTTTTGGTGTATTCAACCAAAGGTCAGTGTAAAGAAGCGGTGAATACCCAACATACCCCCAGAAATTGCACATTATCAAGGTATATTAACGGAAAAGACAGAGTATCTTTTCTTATTTGTTCAATTATATATTGGTACAGAAGATCGAGAAGAAGGCTATATTTGGTCGCATGCCTTATTTTATGACTGCAAGGATTGAACCCATGCATGCAGTCATTTGAATTCGACACTCCTCCTTCGCATTGTTTCCGTATTTTTCTGAACTGGTCTACCTACTTTATACTTGTGCTCTTCAATTATAAAGTTGGCGACGACTAACTGGCTCGTGTCTGAATTATATTTATGGATTTTAAGAACCATTTTTAAGCGTAAATGCAGAAGTTACAATACGATACGATACTCGCAAATATTGCATAAGTAAAGAAAAAATATAAAACAGAGGAGAAACCATCAACGACTCAAACTGCAATTTGAAGAATGCCCGGCAGGTCTCTAAGCCGAATTCAAACGCTGCCCCAATGAAATTCGATATCAACGTAAATTGTAATGCTTAGTCAGAAGCGTCTGCTTCATCAATTTGAAATAAAAATTATTAATTTTTTTTTTGCATTCTACTTTTGTTGCATTTAAGTCGTGAGGAAGTAATTGAAAAGCAATTGCTGAGACCGAAAAGGAAAAAGTATTTAACTTTACTTGAAGCGGATTCGCGGCGGGGCATATGCTGTTTAAAAAAAAAATCATTTAAATAATATATTTTCCTTGTGTTATGAGTTGGCGTGCTGGTGCAGCTAAAAACCTCCCATTTGGAAGAGCATTACCAGAACTGCAGGGTGGCTTGCAGTGTCTGTGAAGAGTGGTACGAATGTGTGTCGGAATTGGCTTGCAATCAAACATGCTCCTTGAGGCATGCAGTGTTAACTTTCGTAGGTGGACACTTTGCAAATGTAGTTGTATTAAATTGACTGACTTTTTCGTCTGGGCAAAGGGAAAAAATACATTAACACATAGTCACACACACACACACACAAAGCAAAACATGAAATATTTTACATTTACATTAAAAGGAATATTGTGCAACACCTTTTTGGGATTACGTCCTTTCATGATTACGTATTGTTGTTTTACGCTGTTTTTGTTCCCCACTTTCTGTGTCACAAAAACCAAAATCCTCCGGAGTGTAATTTTTAATTCTTCTTTTTTAAGCATTTTATTTTACTCGCTGTATACTTTTTTGCCATTTCTCAACGTCATCATTTTACATGCCTTTGTATTGTGTAATCCTTATTATTTTTTCTTTATGTATTTTTTAGCTTTGGCTAGTGCCCATCATCGCCGGATTAGCACAGATGGCACTTGTCGTTGGCCACAGCCGCGAGTGGAGCGCATACGCAGGGACTCCTGGAAGATTTACACGCCTCACTGTACAATTTTGCATCGTTGCGCTGATGATGCCGGCTGTTGTCCAAGTGAACGTCAGACCTGTGCCCCAAAACGCACCAAAAGTGTGGATTTATATTTCTTCGTGAGTACATTTTCCTTTCTTCTCTTTGGTACTATTTTGCATTTTGTACATTTCATTATTATTATTTTTATTATTATTTGCTTTTGCGTTTTTCGTTCAGCCAATTTCGATTTTATACTGTTGTATGCTCTTCTGCGAGATGGAGTCTTGTGGGCTGGTCGTTGTTCTCGTACCTTAATTTGATTTTTTAATTTTTATTCTATTGAAACTGGGCCGAGATTGGAAATGCCTTTTTATTTTTATTTGCTTGAGCTTTTGCTACATTTTGTTTTTTCATTATCTTCGAAATGACTTGTAATGAGGTCAACTGTAGTCGTAGTCAGGGGTATGTGTGTGGCCATGGCAGGCATTCAGGTTCTGTTTAATTGAGTTGTTGAATTTTAAGTACTCGTACTCGTGGAAACACACACACAAACAAGAGTTTTTTTTGGGGGGGTTTCTTTTACACTGATTGTTACAAATTAGAGGTATTTTTTGCTCGAGCTTATTTGGCCTGATTGTCAGTTTTGCTTGTTAGTTAAATAAATGGGCTCTTGAGATAAAAATGCAACTATTTGAGGAAAGTCGTTACGGTATACGTAAGCAGTTGTTGCTTGTGGAAAAATTTTCTTCAATTTTATTGCAATTGCATTTGGAGTTCTTGGCTTGTTAAGTAAATAAACACTTTACAATTTGGAAAATGCTTTATTTTGCTCCATGAAAGCTTCAAAAGGTGCTTGTGATTTTAGGATAACTAAATAGAATGTTCACTGCATTCCAGAAGAAACTACAGGAAATGAAAAAAGGAAAGGAAAATTCAAGAAGGGCCAGACTACAATTGCGGGGTCATGCTTACGAGGCGAGGAAGCAGTGCCTTCGGCAATTTTTGTACATATGGCAGAACAATCAAGAACTGAGTGAAGGTCTGATTGTCAACACAAAATTCCGCCAAGTCTTTACTGCTGTTCCCCACCAATGCAGCGAAACTGAAGCTGAAATTAGTCCAGTTTTATTAGGAAAGAAAAACTACTAAGAAAGCCCTTGATCGAAAAAAAATCTACTATCACTCTACATAATCGCTTCATCTATCACCTCTTTGCCCTCATGACAACCACGACCATGTATTAGATGACTGGAAAGTCCAAAACAATCTTGGATGGGGTATCGTGAACAAGACTACTCGAAAGTTGTTTAGTTCTAAAAAAGTCAAGTGTTGGTTTGACCTGCTTTCAATTCAATATTAGGTCTTCAAAGGTTTCGCTGCACGTGATATTGGCATGGGCATTATATATATATATAGCTCGCATTCCGAATGGCTGTACTTCTACCGGTATTTTACAGCGAGAATAATGCTATAAGCAGAGTTGTGACACGAACTGAAGGCGAAGCCACCCATTTTCAAAATGCTTTTGGTAGCCGTCTGGGTCTCCAACACAATTATATAACAAGGACCTGGGCACCGGCTTTCCTTAAATCTCTGAATGAATCAACCGTAAAGATAACAGGGATTTAGAAAAATATTTTTATTCGTGCCCTCTTTTTTTTCTTCAACTAATTTTAACATTTTTTTCTTACTCGAACAAAATCTCACCTAAATCTTTAAAACAAAATTTTTATTTAAAATAAATACTTTTAGTTCACTAAACACTATAGTAGGCTATGCGAATGAATAATGCACAGCCCACTAAAGCGAAGGTTGCGTGTTCGATTCACATCGTCATAAGCCTTGGATAAATACAAAAAGTTGAAAAAAGTTCATGAAAAGCAACTTTCCGAACTTTTTCTCTAGTCTGAAATCAAATTTTTTTTTTTTCAATTTCGTCTCTACTTTTAAATATTTTATATGCAACGTGAAACTTAGCAAGAAAAATTTGCTTAAAAATGTTGTAGAAGGTCTGGACATCTGCTGACAGATGACCAACATCAAATTACATAAATTGATGTCCACTTTTTCGCTCCATTTATAAAACAGAATTTGCAAAGATATATTGCGCTTTCAAGCCATTTTTTACAAACTCTCAGCGGTCCAATAACATTTATAGCGGCATGCTTGGAATCGTCCCAGTCAGTATTCCAATGACTCTGGAAAATCTTTCACATTTGCAATTTAAATGCACTGGATGGCACAGACTCTCGTTGCTAAAGGAGAAATAAAGTTTCAAATTAAACAATTTTGAACCGTAAAGCACAGTCGCATTTAATGTCAATATCATTGTAATTCGTTTTCAATAAATGGAATGGATTTGGCTGTTGCTGCAGGCGTTCATTCGATTCCGGCTGGCGAATGAAGGCAAACCTTAAAAAAAAAGCTTAACAAATCGACAATACAATTTCAAAGGATGCGATGATTTCTGTGCAATATTTCCGTAAATTTTTACGAAAGATATTTAAGCATGTTGTGTACATTGTTTGTAGCCAACGTGCACATTCATGCACACACACTTATACTTATACGTGTAAGAAGAAGAGAGAAAAAATAAATTACAGTATTACAAAACACGTGCAAGACTCCGATTGCGAAATCGTAAGAGAAGTCTACTGACACGTTTGGGGAGCGTACAAGGTCTTGTAAAATCATGTGGCGTAAAACGTAAAAGCTACAATTGCGAAAATGACATACGAGAGAAAATAATTTTTCATATTTTAATATTTTTCTACAAAAAAATCACTTTGAAAACTTGGCAGATTCTTTAAGTTGTCTAATCCTTGCAAATTCTACGTGACCAAAGTGATGAAGCAAATTTTTGTGGTTTGTCGGCATTGGTTGGACGTCTGACTGAAATTCCGCTGGATTTTAAATTCCTCAATTGTTGTTTAACTGAATCATACTCGTAACTTGAGAGCTCTGAGATTTACCACTCAAAAATTTGAAATATTTTTGTACAAATTGAGAGGTGGGGTTATGAAAACTAAATGGCCTTAGTCTAGGAAATATTATCAAGTGCTCGGCCGTCGGTTTCTTGCATTTACTTATTAAATAAAATTATTTGCGTAAAAGTAAATTTTTAAACATTTTACCAATAGGAAAAGGAAGTTGGAACGGACTCTCTCTCTGCATAGGCCGCATCTTTAAAAAAAATTCAAGATCCTTCCGATTCTTTTTTGATAGATCATTTCTTTTCAATTCAATGACTTGGAAATTACTTAATCCATTTTACTCTTCCGGTTCCAGCTTGTAGTTATTTTCTGAATTGGACTAATTGGGCTATTGAATTGGATTAGTTGTTCCACGTGTGTTATCTATTCCTGTTAAATTGGCTTTGAAATCAGTTAATCCATCGTACTCTTTCCGCCTCTTCATTAAAGATAACTTGTTTGTGTACAACAAAACAATTCAAAATTTTTTTTACAAGTGCCCTTTCCAGCTTTGAACAAGCCTACTGTTTTGCATTCTTGAATGCATATTTAAGCAAGAATAAATCTGGAAATACATTCAATTTTTTTATGGTTGCTTAAAAATAAAATTGGGAAATCATTTTCTCTCATATTTTTCGTTTTATTTCCACCCCCCCTTTCCTACACAAACATTATTTTTAAGCAAGTTTTTCTTGTGATTCGTGGTCGTGTTGATTTTTTCCTCTTTCTCATTTTGTAAACGACTACAATGGGATTGTAAAATCCTGACAAATGTCTACACGCATGAAGGCTTAGAATAAATAAACTGATTTTGGCAATGTCAAGAAAATGTACAGACTTTATTTTCAGAAATAACGAATTTTTTTTCCGTATGTTGCAGTCTATTTCCCATTATAACACAAGCTTTACAACTTTCAGTTCCACATATTGCATTTCTACAATTCGAGTATTTAAATAATTATTTTTTTTTCTTACTATTTAACAGCTTCACAACAGGTAGCTTTTAAAGCATTCACGGGCTGCAATATTTCCCATTTCTCAAGATATAGTGTGAAGCGTCCTTTGTTCGCAGCGAAAGTATAATGCACCGATGGCGGAGAAATATTGTAAAATTTTTTTGCTCGATTTTTATTTAAAAAGAACTGGAAATTTCATTTTTGCTTGCCAAGTAATTTATTTCAAAACTTTACTAAAACTGGATTGGTAATTGAAAATGAGTAGCACTTGGTAATATCAGTAGCGTCTAGTCGAAAAGTACTTCCATTTCTAATTTTAAATGCGTATGAAAAACCAGAAATCATGAAAAATGAGTCATACAACTGCGGAAGCGAATCCATTATAGAACTTGAAACTGTTTGGCCGGTATTCGCCAGAGTGTTCTATCAGTTTGATGATGGGGATAATGATGCTGATGAGAGCAATAATAACGCTTTAATGTAATTTGCACCTGCTTTCGTAGAATTAAACATTATGAGCTTTAAAGCATTAAAGTGTAAAAAGAAAAAGTGCATAAAATATCCTGCTTCTCTTTGAATTTTCAAAAGCTTTTCTCCATTTAGGTTGTTATCAGTAATTGAGGTATCAGTAATTGAGGCTGCATACATTGTTGGATCGACATTATTGAATGAATATGATTGTGAAATATTTTATTGACACTTTTTGCCATGGAACTTAATTTGCATTCTAATGGTCTTTACAGAAAGTGTTTGTGGCCTTAAACACTTTCGGATTTACCATTCTCGTTGTCATAATTCTGAGTTAAAGCGAGGGATTTCAAATTTATTTTGCACCTCTTCCTAAGCAATGACTTAATATATCTACTAGCGGGAAACATTAAGTTCACTTAAAGGCAATTGCGTTAGGCAGAACTGTATCGTCAGGCAGCTCATGCTCGTTAAGCTTTCCAAGGATTTATGGAAAGAGATTTTTATTTTAATTCTCTTTTCGTAATACTCGACTTCACTTAACTTTTTATCATATGTACATTTGCTGCTGACAAAGGCCGCTTCGCACTATGGCTTGAGAAATGGAAAATATTGCAATCCTTGATAGCTGGATCAATAAAGAAAAGTGTTCAAAAGCCATAAAATATTTAGATACATTTTCGGAGATCCTGTGCAAGTTGCAGTGGGATATTTTGAGCTTTTCAAGAACCTACTTGGGCGAATGAATAGTGAACAGCCTACTAAAGTGGAGGGCGCGTGTTCGATTCCTGTCTAAACTGTTGGTGCCCTACGGACAAGCCGAAAGCTTTGCAGTTTGAGTTGGTTAAAGAGCAACAAAAAAATAAAAACAACTTTTACACTAAACTAAGTACACATCAAGAGTTTGTTAGCTGTTTTCTTTCTTAGCTTAATTGCCTCGATGGATAACAAGTTCAAATAAATCAGATTGACGGATTTATTACGTTTCGTTAAAAGGCTAAAACCAATAAAGAAAGCACTGCAATTTAAGTGTCACTCAATTGCAACTAATTAAATCATTTAATTCAATTTGCATGCACTCTGCTCAAATAAGAGGGACGAGTCTTGATTGTGCATGTAGACAGCCAGACTCCAGTTCAGATCTTTAAAATTTAGGAAAAAAAAGCAAAAGCTCAAATAAAACTGAGCTTGTTGTGGCTGTAGGTGGCAGACAGTCAATAAATTTTGTCTTACCAATTTTTTTTATGAATCATTTAATTATGTGTTTTCTCCATAAACTTGAAGCAGTCATGCAACACGTACTTAAGCGCAGCCTTGACTGGCACTCTTAACGGAAGACACAATTACGTACAACTTAACGCTGACTGTGACACGACATTTCGCATCGAGGCATTAAGTAAATATTAGCAAAGTACTGCTTCGCAGATAGAAGGCGACGATGTTGTGCTGCTGGTCGGTGCAGTCGCTTTTCCAGTGGCATTAACAGGTTCTTGTGTATACGAGAGTGTGTGTGTGTATGTGGGGACGAACGTTTCAATACTTGTGTATTGACGCTTCAGGTGAATGGCAAATGAAAGGAGTGGGTGGTATTGAACTTGCGGTTGCGGCTAAATCATGGATTATGACCGATGAGAAACCAAAACACCTTCATATTGTTGCTGGTGCTTTCAGGCTCTTGTTGGCTTGTAAAATTGAGGCATTTCAGTTGACTAATATCGTTCCATGATTTCCAAGACCTTCCACACATGGCAAACAAACACACATTACTTTCGTCTGGATGCCAGACCAAGCCTAGACAAGCGAAGCGAAGCCAAGCCAAGCAGCCAGTCAGTGTTCAATGTCTGAATGCTCACCTCCATAAATGTTAATTTCTAATCGTGCTCGTTAATTTTTATTTATTACTTTTTCATATTTATAAGCAAAAGTTTTCCTCTCCTTTTTTTTCTTACTCCTGTACTCGTTGGCAATGTGTAACATTAAACTGTATAGTTTGCAACCATCAAAATTATCATGCTCGTATAAATTCAGAAAGAGAAACAAATTAAACGTAATAATCTTAATATTTCAGCACTTTACATTTCGGTCGGTATTTATTGTGGCATTTCCCCGCTAGAAAATGTAGAGGGGAAAGAAAAAAACAAACAAACTTTTTATCTCGTCTTTTTTTCCTTTTGCCATTTGTTACATTGATTAGGGGTATGAAATTTTGAACGATTTAATTATTGGTCATTTAGTAATCAACACGTGAAGCTTGTTCGCATGCACATACAACACAAACACTCTCATTCGCTTCGAGTGAAAGTTGTTATTTTATTTTGTTAGTCAAAAACACAAAATCGTATGCAGGGAAATAGTTTCGAAATTGGTTTACACAACTTAAATACAACAAAAGTATTTATAAAGAAATATTTAATCATACTAATGAAATATTTCTTTAAATGCAATTATCATTTAAAATTTCTTTTAAAGGTTTTACTTCTTATTGAAAAGTTGCTTTAAATGCGAGTGTTATTTATTCCTTTATCCTCTGGCATGTATGTTGGCAAAAAGTATTCATTTGGAAACTTCCTCGATGCCAAGGAAACGTTTCTTGTTCAAACTTAAAATAATTGCTTCCATTATAATAAGACCAGTGATGCTAACTGTTTAATACACAGAGGAAGAAGCACATGAAAGTTTTCTAGTTATTAAACTTAATAAAATTTATTCTCAAAGTGTTTTACTCGTTCATACTTGCTATAAATATTGTATATATTCGTATGAGTGTCACAACAATGTTACTCTTTTCCTCATAAAGGGAATTTCAGTGCGCTATTCAGTCAGCTGTTTTTTGTTTATTAATTCCAAATAATGCGATAACTTTTCACACGACAATGCAACTGACATTAATATGGTAACAGTGAAATTTGACCTTGAAAGGTACGTTAATGACTTATCAAGTTTGAACTCTTTATTAGTACAGTGATTGTTACGTTCGTTTACCTTCATTTCAGATATAAAACTCCGTAACATTTTATCTAATTCTCAATTGGAATAAACATCCACATGAATCTACTACATTAGATTAATTTACTAATATATTAGGGGATGGGGGTTCCCACCCACAGCACTTATTTCGAAGTTAAACTCGCAGTATTTTTAATATATTTTTGTAATGAGAAATATATTGCAAAATATACTTCAATGCATTATAATTGTAGTGTGCAAAAGAAGTCGTGAAACATGCTCTTGGAGAAGGATATTTCAGAGTAAATATATAAGATTCGAGACAGTTCAATGTAGCAATTTTAATTGTTTTATATAAAAACAATAGTCACTAATTTTAGAGACAATCCATTACGAAGAAGATCTGGTAATTGGGTCCATCCACTTTGTGTTTAGAACTTCTTACAAAATGTTTATACCGAATCAATTTTGTATTTGTTTTGTGACTTGCGCTTAGCTTAGTTAAATTCTCACTTCCTAGATACATATACACCCGTTTGGTCTATTAGGATGGGATGACTTGATTGAAAAGTAGGCCGAACATTTTCTTACCACATAACCATTTTCGAAAAATTTTCTAAATACTCATAAATTCATTGGCTGGTGTATGTGATATTCAATAAAAATGTGTAGCAGAAATCTAGGAACGAATGCACCCAATAAATGTTTATCTAGTTGTTGTCATTCACTTTCTCTCATATTATTATTTATTCTTTATTCACTCCTGCAGCATTTTCAACTTACAGCAATTACTCGTATATAAAAATGGGAAGATTTAATTACTTACTAACAGTTTATTCCAATAATTATTGAAATACTTCTTAAAATAAGTGAAGATATAATAAGGCTTTTTTTAGTTTTTTTCAAAAATATCCTTCCAGTATTAATCGATAAATGCTTAAAAGCAACTACCGCAAAGCTAAGATTCAAGCACGAACGATATATAAAAATAAGGTTTTTTTTATTACGGAATTGTCAATTAATTATTTATTTTCTATTTAAATTACAAAAATAAATATATATACATATTTATATCTGTCGTTGTTTCTCATATGTTTTCTGTCCCTTCTTTATCTTGCATTTGAGCTGACAAATATCAGTGAATGCAAAGCGGCTGAAGAAAATGACTGCGTTAAAATTAATTTTTTTTTCTTGCTATAATTTTAACTTGGTAAACTTCCCGTTTATCTCTAATTAGAAGTTGGATTAATATCCAGTTGTTCTAAGAGGAATTTAAGTAAAGTTTTCCGTGAAAATTTGCTCTAGCATGTGTTAAAATGTCCGCCGGAACTGGTTGATACTCGAAAGTAATTAATTTCAATGCATTTTTAATATGTTGTTGAATATTTATTTTTGACAGTGTTAGTGTCATTTAAATAATGATATATAATAATATTCTGTTCCTTTTACTTAAAAGCGTAAGCGACTTTGTGATTTTCCTTATGTAGGTACTCTTTATCGTACTCTTATATTTATGACCACCTAAAAGTAAGCTAAATAAAATAAGACTTAAGAGTATAGATTTACAGTACAAATTTTCGAGCCAAATTAACGTATTCCTGATAAGGCCCCCAGGATTCAGATATATTTTATGATAAAAGGCTATATTACAACACTTCCAAAAAAAGCGTTTAGGAATGTCATCATGGTGCGTCTTTCGGTTGAAGTCAACAGAAAAGCAGATCGTTTGAGGTGAAAATGCTAAAAAACCAATGATTTATAAATAATAAAATGTTTGTCTTTATTTATTTAGAGAATCAGCCTATTTAATTAGGTTTTAACAATTTCAATTTAGGAATCCAGCCAATAAAGCCATAAAGCGCAATATAATAAATCGCAAAGTTGGTTCGACTGGAAAAGCTTCAGCATCAGAAACTGCACAGTTTCCATATAAATTTAATATTAAATTCTGATTCTAACCTAAGAAGAGCGCAATGAAAGCGCCTAATTCTCATTACTGATGCATATATGTATGTTTGTATGTATGTATGAAAGCAACTTGTGTCATAGCACTTATTTAGTAAGTGTTTTTAGAGTTCAAGAAACTATTAACTACATACTCTTTTATGCGAATATATTTTAAAACAAATTCTTCTTTGTTAATTTTCCTAAAGAAAAGAAAATTATTCCAGAGAGGTTTCCTGAGGTGGAAATTAGCTCATGTTATGTCATGCTTCGAACAAACCAACCAAACAAGCAACTGAAATATATGCAAACTATTAATACGAAATGCAACCAACTTATATACATACATATATGCCATTATATAATGCATCATGGCTCGCTTATCTCCTAATATTAATGTTCTATGCATAAGTAAGGATGTATTAATGAGCAAAAAAATATTCGATTAATTTAAATCCAAGCGGGCGGGTACGGCAATATTATCGTCGCTCTACGGAAATCAGCAAAATTCTAGAAGACCTTTGAATGATGCATACGTTCGCAGACGCAAAAAATTTCAAGGATCTGCAAAAATATTCCTGTACAGATAATTAATTCTGAAACTAATTGGCATATTCGAAATCTGATTAGACATACATTCTAAGAATAATCATAAGATCGTATTTTAGCCGGTATATACAACGAATATTATATCATCGATATCGACGATATAACTATTTTCAACCAGAATGAATAAAATTTGAATACTTTAGCATTCGTGACCGATATCATTTTATGTCATTAATTCGCAAATCAATTTCAATATTTGTTAAATTAATGAATTAAATATGTTTTGGAATTATATTTCCCAGAAAGCCTTTAGCCTTTGTAAGGGGACACAACTATTAACAGCATGGTGAAATTTTAATATTTCTCAAAAGACCAATCATTTGACTCATCTGTGGCTCTGTAGAGACTTAAATCAAAGTATGATTTCTGTAGGTTCGGTAGCAAATGGGTATTACATCGAAGGTTATCTTGTAGAGCTAAACGAGATCCAAATATAAATAAACGTTAACAATCAAGAGAATTATATCGTGTTACTTTGCTGCCAGAGGAAATTAAACTTTCTCTAGATGCAGAGAAACCTGAAAGACTAGTGAGGTCAAGACTAGTCTATTAACCATGTATCTCTCATACGGCCTACTACCGAAATGAATTGCTGCAGACAAGCCAAAAGTTTCGGTCCATTCTCGCTATACGATTATTTTTGACTTTTTGAGCCAGAAGAGTCAATACCTTCTGGTGTTCAGTTCCAATATTTACTTATCCTGATTCTAACAAATAATAATGAATTAAAACTGGAAACAAATTACAAGAAGGAATAAAATGTTCAGAAAACGTTAAGGGTGTCACAATAAACTTTTCAATTTATTTTACAAGTTCGGTACACGTCTGCCTATTTTCGTATCGATGGTTCCATGTAATCCTTTGAGGATTTACAAAAAAAACAATGCCTAGCATTTTTCTTCACAATATTTTACTTGACTCTACTTCTAACAATAATTTCCTGGCATGTGGACTTGCTTAACAATTTAATGATTTTAAACAACTTCAATTTGGGCCTTTTTTGAAACTTTCGCCCACTTTTGCTCGAAACCCAAAATGCATCAAGCGAAATTTCGCCCGCTGAATAATTTTTGGTACGCAGAGATTTCATGCTATAAACAAATACAAAGCCGAAAATAAAAAAGAGAATCGTACTTAGGACGTAGTTTATGTGGTGCAGTCGAATTCAGTCGATTGATTTTCTCAACTTTTACAATATCTCCTATTCTCTGCCAGATTCTTTATTTTGTCATATCCATTATGTATGTTAGTGAGTTTTTGCTGCGGCATGCCGACATACGCTGAGATTGTTCTCGCTGAAAGGAGACGTTGACAAAAATTTTTCACTTAAAATTATTCGAATAAATATGTATACCAGATTCGAGTAGATGAACACTGGCTTGTGTGCTTTGCATGCACAATTACGTAAATTATTTGCAAAGTCGGTCGAATGGATTTACAGTCCCGCCAATGTTGGCAGCAACAACATCTTGTGTGAGCAGAACTCCAAAAAGTTTATAAATATTGATTAATATTTGCCTACATGCTGTTAGCGATGGCCAAACAGGTCTAATTGCACTGTAAGAGAGTAATTGAAGGCAATCTAAACTGCTTCCAAAGCCACCATGCATACTTGAAAACAGTATTTTCTTCTTTGCTGGGTTGGCTGCTTTACGAGTATGTAAGTGATTTTATGATGATGGGTTTTGCTTTACTTTAATAGATGGTTTATTTCCTTTACAACTACAATTTGTTGTAAAAGTTTGTTTAAGATCTGCTCACCGTCAGCACCGTCATCACCATCATCATCATCTTAAGCTACTCGTCCTTCCGTCTGTGCCGCCTACTTTAAGCACAAATGCAAACACACACACACACACACACTCACACACTCACATAGTGTAAAACCGAGCAAATAGCAAATGTATCTTTTAACTTCTTAAGTGCAACCTGTCTGAAGTGTTTACACATGATGTGTTGCTGGTTGTTGGTGTTGTTATTCTGTGTACCTTCTTGCTGTTGCTGCTGTGGTTTCGTTGGAATGTATTGTGCCAGCAACAACAGCAGAGTTACAAATTCATAGAGCATTCCTCTATCTACCACTAAACAAGGGATTTACCTACGTACGTACGTACGTCTGACTGACAGTGTGCAACAGTGGTTTGCAAATTACTTTCTTTATATCCTGGCATCTACCAAAATGGAAACCAGAAGCAGTATTTCATCGTTTATTACATGCACACACACGAGCAAATGATAGAGCACATAAAAGTGCTATTAGTCGTAACAATGTTTTTATTTTCCATTTTATTTTATTATAATTATACGTTTCAAGCTTAAGGTGTAGGCGGAAGAATCCACACGAAGGCTCTTATACTTGGAACTGCATTTACTTTCCATATTGATTGCAGCAAAAACTATTTTAATAGAATATAATTTTTTGCAACACTTCATATGTTGCTGGTAGACACAGTTTATAATATAATTACATTTTTATTCAAACTTTGATTAACAGAATCAACTAATAAAGCATTCATTCTCATATACAGAGAACTAAAAAAGAAAGAAATCCACAAAGATTTCCAAAAAAAAGGTTATTGTGAATTGGCATTAACAACATCGTAAAGTAAACACTTCTCGTTCTGTAGCCAAGTTAGATGCAATTTTTAGAAAAAAATTGAAGTTTGTGTTTCACACAGTTTATTTTCCCTACAATTTTTTGTGGCATCACTCAAGTGTGCTCGACAGCTTTAGTTATTCTGATACAAGTAACATCTATAGCACATCTACATAAGGACATGGGGTGCGCCACAAAATTCCTTGTGACTTAAAGAATGCAAAAATTCCTTAGCGAAATGTTATAAAATAATTTTTGTTTTATTTTTAAGAAGAACAGAATAACATTTCAAATACGAAGTGAATATCGAATGGATTTTAAAAAAAAATTACGATTTCATTCATTATTCCATTTAGTTTATGCTGCCATTAACATACTGCGAGCAAAAATTGCTGGTAGATGATTCGCATAACCTCATAAAAAAGAGTCCAATAACCATTCAGTATCGACTTGTACCGAACTTTATTTACGGTAACGTGGTTTCGTACTTTCTTTATGAAAAAAATGGGCCGATGACATCTCGTGTACTTCATTTGGATTAGTTTTATTACAAATTCGCATATTTTGTTTATTAAAGAAGCCATTCTGGCAAAAATGCTCCTCATCCGAAAACACAATTTTTAAAAGAAACATAAGAAATAATTAAATATAAAAATTGCTTTTATTTCAACTTCTTTCAATGTTTACATATGTTTTCATATGGCCCCACTATTCTTAAACATTTTCACTGTATGTACGAGCAATTCACATTATTGCACGCTCCGCAATTAAGCAAGGTTGACATTAAGGGCCAGCTGATTACAACTGTAGTGAAGCACAGGATAAGGAAATGCCACAAAAGTAATGCTGGTAAAGGCCTCGTATCATACATTTATATACGATTTGTCAAATTTGGCATAAAAATGTGAGATTTTAATGAAAACAGACAAGATTTAATTTATTATGACAAGCAATACTTTTCTACAGGATCCATATAAATGATGGTGTGGCATCAGCATTCATTCTTGTAAATGAATTGTACAACTAAATGCGATAGTGAAACGAGACCTCCATACAACTGAGAGTAACTACGAACTTTTTTCTAATTTTCTAACAACGAATTCGTCATCTCCAAAGATGTTCAGTGTCCCAGCAATAATTTCTTGAGATTTTCTTACCCTGATATTTTCTGAATTTATAATCAGCCGGTCAATTCGTATCATGTTGTATAATTCCTGAGCGTACAAATTCCAAACAATGGAAAGCACTTATTAAAATCAAATGCTACATCTGCTATCAGCATATCAATGCCAATAACTACAACAATAAAGAAAATGAAAAAGAAAACTTTATTACTCGACGAAGGAACTTCTTTTTTGTATTAAATAACTCGTAAATATTAAATTATAAAAACTGTGACCACGCACTCGTCATCTGCAAGTAATTAGTTGAAGTGCAAAGCAGAAGTAGTGAAGGATTTTGTATCAATTGCATCTCATAACCTCCGTCAAGAATATTTTTTCTGGATTTTGAGTAGTTTAATAAAAAAAAAACTTTTAAACAGAAAACTTTATGCAAATATTTCCAAGGTAATTGAATTGAATTGCGAGGTCAAGCTTTAAATAAAATGCTTGAAACAAGTAAAAAGAAAAATAAAATTTAAAAACAATCTACTAAAAGTTCTGGAAAATAACTTTTCGTGTACCCTTCATTTCCTCAAAGATCGTTTACGTATATTTGCTAATGCGCCTGTAGGTATGCCAAGTAAAATGTTGCAATAGGAAAATACCAAAAGGCAATGTTTGAGCTAAAATTCTATTTCTACATTTGCTGCGTTCAGTTTTATATTCTTTTCCCACATAAAATGTCTTATTTAAAAGTTTGTTTGAACAGGCGATGTGCACGTGTGTCAGTGAATGTGTCCATGCCTGTGAACTGGAGAAGTTTTTGTGAACAAGTTGAACAGTATTCGCTCACTAGCAATCAAGTGGATGCTTGAGCGTGCTCGTATATGAAATGAATACCCCGCTGGTTTTGCTCCGACTTCAAATTCCAGTTCTGAACGTTGCAATTGCCTTTCCTCTGAGCTGTCGGCTGGAGAGATGTTAATAAAATTGCAATATACTGCAGAGATGGCCTAATTGTCGACTCTAGCACACACAAATACCCATAAAACCGTTTAAAACTTAAAGCTAGTCTATTTCACAACCTTACAATAATGATAAGTTTAAAAAGAGAGCGGTATAGCACTCTTAAGGGATAGCGTGCATCATTTTCTAACGCGAGAAGTGAAAGATTTTTAAATGTTCATCTGCAGTTTTTATAAAGTAAATTTAAATTAACTAAATGTAGAGAACAGAGTCTCATTGTTTAAAGAAATAGTTAAATTGTAATTGGCATGCCGCTTTTTTTATTGCTTTTCATTAGTTAATGGTATTTACAGTTTTCCAATTTAATTTCAGAATAATTATTAAATATATAAAATTTTCCAAATATATTTTTTAAATCTTAAACTGTGAAAATTCCACTCACGTGACTACTATGCATCTCTAATCAAATTTAGCAGCCGCAGAATATGAGAAAGCAAGAAATACAGTCGAACAGCAGCAATTTTCAATTTACTTGCAATATCCAGGTTATGACTGCAACATTAAGGTAGCTCATAATTTAAAGAAATACTAGGTATACTCTAGCGAATAGAAATATATGTTTTGTGAATATTGAAGAAAAATTGCATATTAAACTGAAGAGCAAAACAGTCGTGTAAAGGTAGCTCCTAAAGCCAGCAATATTTTTAGTTTCGAATATAATAGATTTAAAAGTACATAATTGTACATAAAATTAAATAGTAAAATTTTTTTTAATCTGCAAAAAAAAAAATAAAAAGCACAAAAAATTTTTTAAAGTTGTTGAATTTTGAACAAAATTGCTCAGAGAAAAAAAACCTGAAGTTGAAAAAAAATCAAACCAAATCGGAATATAAAGCAAAAACTATCAAAACAAAATTCGATTTGCTTGAATTAGACTAAAATCAACCTCATGAAAAACTTATTCAATTTTGAAAAAATACGATTTTCATTACATCAAAATATATTAAATCTATAATTTAGGCAGTCAGGATTATTCTTAAATTTCTTAATATTTTTAAGCCCTCGTAATATGATATATTTATACTATGCCGTTATAAAAGAGTGGCATGCCCAGCAGTTTTAAAGTCCATTTAAACCATAATTAACTTTTTCATTTTGTTTTGAGAATTGATTCCAACGTTGTTGGAAGTACAAAGAATCAAACGGATCCGACCATGCCACTCGTTGATGATTTAAAATTTTTTCCTCTGCTTCCAAATTCTATAAAGTATTTTTAATTTAAACAGATCTGCAGGTAAATTTTTCTGGTTTTTATGTGCACGAGCATATTCCTTTTTCAGCAAATATATGAATTCTTTTAGTTGGCTAAGTAAAATACCGGCATTTTTCTTTCTGCAAGTATTTTGATTAGAATATTAACATTTAAACATGTTCAACATTGTAGCAGCAGCCCGCCTATTTTTTATTTTATGTTATTGCAATTCTTATACAAGCAGAGAGAATAACGTACAGAATTTTGTTAAGATATTGTTAAGATGAAATTGAAATTACGTGCTATGAATTTTAAAGTACGGTCTTAAAGGATCAGCTATAAGCTGTACTGTAAGTTAATGGGAAATGTACTCGAGCAGTGGAATACGGAAATTCTGTAGAAGGCGATCAGGTTTTAAAAAAGGAAAAATATCGCGCAAACCAAAATAGTAAAACAAGTACAGTTAATGTCTCGCATAATTACCTTTTATGTTTATTTACCTCTTTCAATTGCATACAATTTCGCATGGATAATTTGCGTTCCCTCAATAATTTAATGCACTCGCATTGCCTATAAATGAAATTATGCCTAAAATTGCCGTTTTGTTTCTCCCTACATATTTTTGCAACCTTGTAAGTTTATAATTGTTTGACCACTGTTGAAACAAAGTCCCTGTCCACAATGCAATTTTGTTGCAGCAATTCTTGGTTGTTTTAGTTGAGAGAGGTAAGAAGGTTGGGGAGGGGTACAGCGTTTTATGTACTCTGCAATTATGTTTTGCTTTCCAATTCTCACTAAGAACAAAGTGAAAAGAAGGCATAACAAATACGAAAATTGCAATACTAAGATGGACACTATTGCAATTTCAAAGCAGAATTCCAAAAGATTGCATGCAACAAAATTGCAAGTGTGGACGGGGACAAAAGAAGGTACGCACATTCACATACACATATGCATACGAGTTCCTAAAAAATCAAATGGCAGCAGTTGTTGCTTTTCTTCTTAACTTTCAGTAATGGTTTCTTGATCACAATTTTGTTCCTAATTTATTATTTCATTTTAACGAAATTTTTTTTTTAATTTTATTACGAAATAGTTTTTGTGTAGTTAACAGAATTCGCATAATCGCTTTTATGACTTAGTTATGCATATCCGCATAAATAACGCAGCTCTCCAATTAGCCAAAAATTCCATCCATTCTAGTGAGATATTTAGGGTTATTATGGATATATCTACATTATATAAATTTAAGCGTATGGAAAATCGGTTAAAAATGAACAACAACTAAAAGTGTATGACTCAAACAAAATATGATAGAAAGAGAACACAAATTTTATAGATGACATCCAATCAAAATAGTTTGTTTTCGTTTACAATGAATAATGAATTAATTTATGTTAACAATTTAAATTGTTGTGCACGCAGCCGTTACAATGAGATAATTTAAAAATTATCTTATGACTTTTCTCAGAATAATAAAGAATAAAACAATAAATCGCCATACGAGTACCAAAGCAATTCGGCACTATTGTTTTAAATCAACAAAAGGGGTTATTGGTAAAAACTCAAGGGCTTACCAAATAGAATTCTTAAAGTACACTCTTAAGCTCTCGGCTAACCTTGTTGTCACCTACTTTTCATTGATGTAATATATGTACATTCTAATATGATGGTGTACTGCAAGAAAATGGAATAGATGGCTTAGATTCGTACAGATGTCATACCAAAATTTCTGAACACCCATGGAAAGAAAGCTAAGTAATGACAACCAGCATACGGTTAGAATATGAAATGCCAAATAAAAGTTGCCCAAGAGGGCAAACAGGTAATAAGTACAATGAAAAAACCATTAGATCCTTTTATAAAAAGAACTTCAGCCTTAATACATTCTTAAATAAAAAGCAGATCCAAGCAATTTTTAGTAAAATTAACGAATTTCATTTTAAACAAGGTTTGGTATACGAATTAATAGTTGTTATGGGTCTTATATAATACGCTAATTTGTAGTACGATTTAATAAAAAAAAATCATATGCTCAAAAAAAGCGAATAATGTGTATTGAAAGTGAAATTCTGATCAGACCAACATTCATTGAAGTTCCTGGCAATGCGTTTCACCAAAAGTGTAACTTTGAGTTCAACAATTATTAACCGTTTTCCAAATAACTCAAAGACATTGAGCGGTCACCTAAAGAAAGAAAATTGATGTTGATGGTGCTAACTATAAGCGCGAGATCTAATTGAACGATTGTTCGTGACTACAGGGAGACACATAAACTAACTTCACTGAAAACAAAAATCAAAATCAATTCATGGTCAAAGAAAAAAAAATTTATCTGATATAAAGCATTTACTTTCCCTTTTTTTACTTCCTTTCATAATTACAATTTACGGGAGAGTAGACAGCTTCATGAACTCTGTAATTTGCTTTTCCTTGACACTTAATCTTCTTAAGCTAAATAAGAGAAATAAAACATGCTACTACAAATCTAAAGGAAAAGAAATTGTGGAAAGAACTTAAAGTGCCAAATAAGACTCTGTTATTTCAAATAGGTTTCCTAAGAAATGTATTTATTGAAAGATTTATTTTGAGAAATGAAAATTTATTTTTAAATATGGCATTCAAGTGAAATCTTCGGTAGCAGCATTTCGAATCTCTTTGTTGAAATGATTACGTTGCCTTTAAAATATTTTGCTAATTATAAATATAATAATGAATTTTGTATGTGCAAAGAATATAAAATATCTTGTTACACTTTTTTATGAAAGGAAAGTCAACGTAAGAAGAACCCCATCAGCATGAAGAACATGATCTTAATGCAAGACCCATTTACAACGATACAGTTGCAATTTGAATAAACCAAATCATAAAGCGCCATGTGTTTCCAAGAATTTACATTTCTTTAGCCTGAGTTGATGTGGTATAACGTTAACTTGTGTGTACACCAGCAACAAATTGTCATTAAAGTAAATAATATTTGTAACAACAGGCTTGAATACATGTCACTTGTATTCATTAGCTAACATTGTCCTCATCCAACTCCACCGCCATCATCAACATCGCCAACAACATCATCATCATCATGATCATCTATAGCCTCTCCCCATTCTGGTTTTAAAAGAGTCAAATGCTAAAGTACAACGGAAAGGCTGAGACATATAAAGTGTTGACAGTTATTATTTAAATACATTGCAAAACTATTGCATGAGCCAAGCAAAACAAAGTAAAACACATCATCCATCTATCCATCGGCAATCGAAAATGCAAATTAAACATCATTAACACCACTAACTGCACCGCCAACGATAACGGTTGCCAGCCATAATATTGACAACAACAAAAAAAAACAAGATCACATGTGTGTGACTTAAATTTTAATAAACGAAATCATGAATAACCAGCATTTAAAATGACTGTGTGTTAAAATGATGAAGCGAAGCATTATTGTCTAATAAATTTAGCCAAACCGACACAACTCGCACACTTTTCCACTCACACTCTTCCAAACTAATATTTTGACAGTTTTTAATGGCATTATTTATGAATTACAATTGCAATGAAAAATGACACACATATTTCACAGCTGATGTCATTGCTAAAACTACCAACCGTACTTACAAAAACACATACATTCACATAAACTATCTCTTATAAAGATATGCTTGCATGACACAAGGAAGAACACCATTTCTATTTGTATGTACTTGAAACCGAAAACGTAGGGACTATTGGAGAGATGCAATCCAACGAGTACTTTTGGTTTGTTGGACGCAACTTCTTTCCTTTCCTACCTGTAGTAGTCAGTCTTATTTTTCTTTCTTACCTTTAAGAAGATTAAATGTAAATTAAAAAAAGCAAATTGCAGGGCTCATGAAGCTGTGTACTCTCCCGTAAACTTCAATTATGAACGGGGATTAAAAATATCTACAATTAAATAAGTCGGCTTTATTCTTTAAAATACATATTTTTCTTTATTTTTGTAAGAGCCGCAGTTAAAAGAATGGGACGGCTGTCGAGACGACAGGTGGCAAAAAGAAAGGTAGAACAAATTTGTAGCGTCACTGCTAATCTGGAGCCAAATTATTACATCTATGCACGTACTATCATTCGTACAAAAACAAACATTTGCTTAATTCACAATCGGTTTTCATTGTGAATAATATTTATATTAAAATGTTTATAATAAACACATGAAATATGAATGCGATATTATTTCCAGTGATAAATTTATTCATACAACTTGATATTTTTATTAACATTTAGGTATAATAAGTTTTAAAATTGAAAGCCTTAAATGAATTTCTAATAAATCAATAAATTCTTAAGCTAAAAGGTTATTAAACAACCTTCTCAATATGTTGTTTGAGTAAACATCCATACATACAGATGCACATAGTACATACATATGAATATTTAATTTACATATGTGAGTATGTTTGTATGTACATAAATTATATTTTAAAATTGAATAAATGAAAACATGTATTTTTAATTAAATTTTTGAGTTTGAAGTGTTTGGTTTTATAAATAATAAAAATTTCAAATATTTTGCTACTTGAATAAGAAAAAAAAATAAATTGAATTTAACCAAATTATTATTTTCTGAAAATGCTTGGCATAGCAGTAGCGAAGTATAGAAAAAAAATAAAGAATATTTTAAAAAAATCATTCGAAGCATAAAAAATTATTGCAAAAAGAAATTTGAAAGGAAAAAAAGAGTTAAAGATATTTCAATCATAAACTCTGTCATTGCATAATCTTTTTTCTACATTATAGTTTTATAATTATCCCTACATGCATAGATACATATGTGCACACATATTCTTCGCCTCAAGAACAAAGTCCCTAACTCGTTTTTTCCAATTGATTTTCCAATTGAGCCTTTCTACTAGAAAAGAAAGATTTCTGCATACATATATTATTTTTAAAAAATGTAGTTGATATTTATTTTTTAAGAAACTTACATACAATTTCCTTCAACAATTTCTTTGTGCTCGCAATTTTGTTAACGAATGGCCGTTCGTGAATATTGTACGAAAATTATTACGATAAAGTATATTATAATCCCTATTATTGTTAATACGTTTACGTATGTTATAATAGAAATAAAGTATTTCTACGTGTCGAGTATGTTCAGTATGTAACGATATGGTTCCCGGTTTTATAAGTTATTCTATGATTGTTTTGCTTCGTCGATGAGGCACTCATACATATGACATTTCATATCGAATAAAAGATATTGCTCAATATAGATGCCTACTACATGCCACCTATAGAGTTGTCATTCGATACGAAAGTAGTTGTCGTAAGAAGAAAACATAACTAATTTAAGGTGATCGTTTCATTATCCTATATAGTCGCACCATCTATCAAATTTGCTATCTCTGTTGAAAATATAGAATAGTATGACAGAAAAGTGTGCGATTTTGTTTGACAGATCGTACGATTTGGAAAACTTTATGAAAAGATTCATTTTGAGTTGCTTTTACTTCAAACAGCTGAACAAAGAAAAAAATATTCTTTTACAATCAGAAAGTATATGTTTTTTTGTCATATTTATATGATAGTGAGGAACCAGCAACGCCATTTTGATGCGATTTTTTAAAGTAGGACGAATGGGACGACTGTGTAGGATAGTGAAATGAGGCTTTTAACAAATATTATCAGTCATGGTCGAGGAATACAAATAAATAGACTTTGAACAAAATCTACGAAGTATATCACATACGTTGATTTTGTTAATTGTCATGTATAGAAATATTAGTCGCTATAAAAGTGGACTCCATAACGCGTGCGCTGATAGAGCCCAGATGTTTTTGACATTTCATGATGTTGACTTATGCAGCAAATAAATAAAACAAAGCTTTTAAAAATGAAAGTGTATTTAAATACGAAATCGAACTACAAGAATGGTTTAACTTTCAACAGCAAAACAAATCAGTGATGGAAATGAAAAATCGGTTGACAAGTATTGAAAGTTTTACATAATTTTTTTTTTTATAGTAACGCCCGGAAATAATTCTATTAGAAGCTTTTAGTCTACTTCAGCCTTTAGTTTCACGACGTTTGAGTTATAAAGCCAGCCAGGATTTTGCTTCTTTTGTTTGTTGATTATCAATAAAAATACTGTTTTAATTTATTCATCTGCGTTGGAAAATAATGCCACACATGATCAGAAATATCAGCTTTTCCCTCTTGTTATACGAGCTTATTTTTATTTATTTAGTTGCAACTTTCAGCAGCGAAAGCCATTATTTTTTGGTTATTTAATTAATATCTGTGATGAAGTTGCCGTGATAAACAAATGGTGTGCTGTCCGATGTAGTAAATTTGTTTAGTGCAATAAAGAGTTTGTTGTCATTTCGATCATTAATAAGTCATAAAAGCTAAACATTATTTAATATCCATAAAGAGTTGTTGCATTTTTATGTTTATTATGATGATTTTGTATACTTTTTTCCACTTTCCTTAGATATACATCTGTGTGAAGCTTGATGTGTTTTCAAAGTGTTAGGAAATTTGGGAGTAAACACTTAAATTTCGTTTCTAGAGTTAAGTCGTTGTGTTTGCAAATGCCTTAAGTGCAATACAGACAAGCGACTCTTAAGTGTGCATACATATTTTTAATATCCTTCACCATCAAAGTTTAATTCATTTCGTTTTATGAACCTGATGCCTTGAAACCTCTTCATCAAATAATTAAACATGTCTGCTCGCACATATTTTTAAAATAAATTATTTCATTAATTGTCTCAGTACTGGTCGCATGTGTTCACATGCTCATCCTTTAGATAATTCAAAAATCGCCATATGCAAATTAAGACACATATTGCTCATCTTTATTAAAATTATTGCGCATGCACGAACGAATAAAATAAGAATAAAACGGCAGTTTGTTTTCAGTAACCAAGTAACTACAATGGGGGCCGGTAACGACAAGCGACGAGAAAAATATATCTCTTACAAACGGGCAGACGTGGAATTTTAATATGCCACATTGCTTCCTGGGATCAAGTGGAAAATAAGTGGAGTAATATGCACAGTGACGCAAGACTTCCACTACCAATTTATCGCTATAAGATCAAATACATAATTCATATATTTATATGTTATTTCCAGCCCAATTTAGTCCAAACTCAAACACAATGAATATTATAAAAAAAAACTTTTAATAGTACATCAATAGGACAAACATTTTTCTAATTTATCTAATCAAGTTTTTGATACCCCGTTTGGAATCCAAAGCTTCAAATGTCAAACATTTATTTTACTTGATGCTCATAATTTTAAAGCTTGACAACTATTGTTGCAAAGCACATGGCGCTACTTAGTGGTTGGTTCATTTTCATAACAAGGACAGTAGTTCACCCTGTTCAGACCGAAAATAAATTTTGTCAACTAAGTGTTCACAGTGACGCTAAATTCCTCGTTTGACTATCCTGCACTGTCCTGCGATTCATTCAGACGAAAATCTAATATTGATAATCACATATTTTAAAACAACGCATCAAAATGGTGTTGCTGAAGCCATCATATGATACAAACACTATGCAAGCAATTTTTCTTTGCTAATTGTAGTAAAAGCAACTCTGGTAGCTTTCTGTTCACCGCAAAAGAGTTACAGAGTTGCATTTGCAATTTTACTTAATTTATGAAGTATTTTGAAATAAATTGCAACTTTACAAATAGAATACTTTTTATAAAATATACATATATGTCGAATTTACCTTAAATTATCAAGTTACTAACAAGCAAAATAGAATTATACTCACTAAAAAAAAGGCAGCTTTCAGAAATATGCTGTCCAAAGAGCTGATATTCAAGCAATAAATAAATTTAATTAAATTTTAATAATTTACATGTAAAGGATATTTTCATTTTGTCCTTTCCGACTGCTTGTCATATGCGGCAAACCAATAATAGAGTGGCGGTATTTATTTGAAATTTCCTTTTAAAATCGCAACGATCGATCCGCGACAATGCGGCTCCATTTTGTTCCACAGACAGAATTGTGACGATATTGTTTATCTGCGTTACTAAAAGCTGACTTCGATTACAAGTGCTTTCTTAATTAAAGCGACTCTTCCATTTCACTGATGCTGAATTTAAAATGATTTTCATAGAAGCTGTTTGTAAAATGGAAGAATAAAAACAAATTATGATCTCTTGGATTAATAGTATTTAATGATTAAACTAATGCACATACACATATACACACATTTTCAAATAAATATATTTTCCACTAATTATTGCATGCAAAGAAGGCAGCAGGGAGCGAAAATAAATATGCAGCCAGTATTTCGCTAAAGAATAAATATAAAGTAACAAATAATATACAAAAAGGCTCTTTAAAAGTTTTCAAGAAATAATCTTGATCGGCAAAAGCTTTTCTCTTTTTTTTTGGCAAGCCTCAGTCTTTAAAAGGCTTTTGGAAAAAAATATTATAAATTAAAGGATCCAAAATTGGGAAATGTTTTTTTAAAAGAATGCTGTCCCAGATGACTTGCTTAACAACTTTCGTGATTGAAAATTAAAAATATTTACATGAAGCTGTAAAGAAAAAGCTTTGTGCGAAAGTGTTAGTGAGACTAGCATGGGAAATAAATTTTAATTACAAAATTCTCCAAAATACGGTGATAGATGTTTAAATTAAAATAGAAAAGTTTTCAACTGTGGCGCAATACAAGCATGACGAATGCAATCAAAAGAATTTTCTAAACTTTTACTTGAATGTTGAAATTTATTTGATTCAGATTCGTTAATTATCCGAACTACTTGTGTCATAAATTTCAATAATTTCCTACTTGACATGCTTACCGAAGAACGCTGTCACAAAGAGCATCATCAGATGATTTCTGCCGATTAATAAAACTACTTGTCGAATTAAAAACTACTTGTCTCTTAAATTCATGTGATTAATAATTTCGTTTGCTTTTAATTTTACAGGTTATCAGCCTTAACGAAACTCAAGGTTCAATTGAAAAGTTGACTTTTGTAAATCACACAGAATGTCACTGCATCAATCGGTCTAAGCAGCGGGCTCCTGAATACGCCAGCTCTGGGGCAAGAGATCAAATGGGAATTAATAACCAAATATCATATTTGCGACGTGCAACAATACTCAATTGCTACTGCCCCAATTTATTTGAGAAAATTTTACAGGAGGATGGCTTCTGTCGCTGCGACTGTTCTTCGGGCAATATGGGATGCGACTGGCTGAAGAGAGGCATGGAGCACTTCTCTATGAATGACAGAAAGTGAGTTTTTTGATAAAAATCACTCTCTTTGCTCTGCAAAAAAGTAAATTTTGCTTGTTATTCAATTGTGGTCTTATACGTACTTTTTTCAAGGTGTATCATTGAGGGGCGTTGCAAATTGCCCACTTGCGAATACGGCCAATACATCAAGAAGCACGGCCGCTGTCCCAGACGAGAGGAACGACATCTTTCCACCGATATCGACTGGTGAGCTGTTTCTTAAAGGCTTTAACTTGTCCTAAAGCGATCGAAGTAAAGATAAAACATTTTTTCTGTGTGTTCTTTTCATTGCTTATTTGCAAGGTGGCCATTAAAAACACTTTTAAAATGGCGGCTTCAAACAAGAAAGAGAATGTTATTAAACTTAAAAGTATTACGAGAAAAAAAAATTATTTATTAATTTATGAACTTTTTTTTGTTTTTTTTTTTAATTGAATTTGTCGAATGTTTGGCAGGATTAAATATAAATCCAAACGAGCAAATACTAAACAATAATTATTATCAAAAATAAAAACAAAATAAAATGAAATAAAACAACAATATAACTATTAATAATGTTAAACGAAAATAAAGTATAAAAAATTTACTTAATTTTAAATTAATTAACTGCAAACACATTTTGTAGGTGTCCTAAAATGTTTTTATGTTAACAAAATTTTAAAAGAAATAATTACGATACTATTCAGCATATCCCTTTTACTCCCTCCTATAAAAAATATTGATAAAAATATAAACAAAAAAAAAAATAATAATAATTAATTAGTAAAAGTATAATTAGAAAGTTTTTTCTACTAAAACTTTTAAACTGATAAATTTAATTTAAAATTTGTGTAGCTCAAGAACAATGAACTATATATACTGCGCTTGTGAACTGCCAATTGAGAGTCAGGCAGCGTTTGCTTTTGCTCGAATTGTAAAAGCAACGCATGTCTTCTTCTGACAATTTCAACACAATCATTAATTGCACGATTAGTGGCCAGGGCTGGGACTTCTATGCAACAAAAATCTTTTTTGTGCTGATGCAATGGATTTTAAGAAAAATAATTAAAGGTTTTGAATATACTTATTCTGAAATAATTTAAGCTAAAATTTGCTTTTAATCAGTCTTCGCTATTAAACACATTCAAAGCAGCATGTCAACGGCTGCAAAGGGGAATAAGTAAAATACACATGTTTATAGGAGACCGATTACTTCGTCATCTGTTTTGCAACAGGTCATCAACGTGGGTGCGGCTACAGTATGCTGCCAATAAACAATACCAGTAATTATGCGATTTAAAAATTAATTTATTTAGAAAAAATTAAAATTATAAATGAGTGAATTAACAATTCAGATACTTCCTATTGCATTTGTAAATGTGGTATCAAGAGGTTGAAGGCATCGATAGCATTTATAGGATAAAGATTGCCTCATGATCTGCATTAGCCAGCTCTCCAGTCTATATAAATGCATATTAATCATTATATTTTATTTTTAAGTCGCATATATAATTTATGAGGCAATATAAAATTCACCATTTCAGGGAAAGTGCTCACATGCCTTCCAATTGAATTAAGTGCCATTGTGTCACTTCAAAGTTACTGCAAACCACCATAACTGTCCCCAAATTAAACTTTAATTGAAGTAATTTTAAGAAAAAAAAATTTTTTAGTATCCAATGGAATCAAATAACTTCGGTATTACGCAATACAAACTTTCGAACAGTACGCGGAAGAGCCAGAGTTCACATTATAGAGGCTGCACTGTTTATACATCCATGAAAAAGATTAAAAGAAAGTCCTTCAAACTTCATTATAAAAAAATTAAAATGAAGTTAAATAAAGTTAAATATGAAGAGGGGGAAAAAGTACGGAAATGGCAAATAGACAAGTACGAGAAATAAAAAAATTTTAAGTACCGTCAATCCAATTTGAAAAAAAGATTAAAAGTTTGATGAACAATTTCAACTGTTCGAAGTGCTGACTTGGGAAAAGTTCTCTGGGTACGCTTTGCAACAGCAAAAAGCTACTGGCAGGAATTTGTTAAATAAACGCGCTTAACGCATGAAATCAACCTTTGACCTTTGCCCATGCAAGCTAAAAGTAGGAAAATGTTGGTGTATATCCTAATCGTTGAGGTGATGGTGTCCGTCCGACATACTATTGCAAGTACAAAATTATCAATGAATTAAATTGTTGCCTCTGAATAAGAAGGCTCCCAATCAATGACTCACTAATTGTCATTTACCTCGAAGAGCGTTCGAAATAATTTATTAACTAGAAGTTTTCTTTCCTTCCCCAACATTAGCGGCATTGATTAAATTGTCTACGAGTTGCAATGAAACGGCGCCTGATTGATGGATTGTCTATAAATTATTTGAGAATTTCTGTTTGAATGACAAACACGATCAAAAACCAGTCTATTTACTTTGCTTTTTTTATACTTTTCATTCACTATTTTTGATTATTCAATTATTTCAGAATTAACTTGCAAACATGATGTAGACAAACTGCCAACAAGTTGATACAACTTGTTGATACGACTTTCAATCTGCCATTTTTAATTGAATCAAATATTGTGTCAGTAGGAATTTTATTGTGCTGAAGAAATTTTAGCATAAAAATTCAGTGTGCAAATTTAGATTTGTTGGGAATTGAAATCACCGTTCATAAAATTATGGATCCTGTGCCGGTTGAAGGTCAAAACAGATTTAGTATTTCTTCCGAAAAAGAAGATCACACTTCCACTTTACTTATTCTCCGAATTCCGAAATGAAATTAATTAATTAATTATTGAGGGGCAGAGTCATGGCTTCTTTGAAAACTTATTTTTTCTAAATTACAAGCTTTTTGTAAATTTTTACAATTGGTGTGAGATTATTCAATCATAATTAATTTTTATTATTATATTTCTTACTTAACAATTTAAGGCGTTCTTAGCATACAAATACGAATACAAACTAATATTTTTTATGTTCTTGTAAGAAGAGCCAACCACAATAACGCGGAGTTCGGTAGCAGTTTTTGTCTTAAAATTCCCATTCATTTCGTTAATCAAATTTGATTAACTTTTCATAAATACTTCCACACACTATTATTATAAATTAAAATAAAAAATTTAGCACATATCCTTTGAAATTCCCTCAATTTGCATAAAAAGTTCAGAAAGTGAAATAATTTTTTTGCTTCACAGAATTTGTTGAAATTTCAACCAAAACTCATAATAATAATTTAAATAATTTAAATAATAATTTATATAATGTTTAAAAAAAATGTATTTAATTTTTTTTTGGAAAATATATGCGAATGCTTTGAAAAAGAGACTTATTTAAATTATTTAAATTTATTTTTCTTCTAATTACAATAAATAAAAATACTTTTTTCATAAAAACAAATTTAAATAATAATTGCAATTTTATTAAAAAAAAAATTAAAAAATCATTAAAAAATTTAAATTATAGTTTAATTGAGAAAATGTAATTCTGTTTCGAACTCAAGAATCGTTCGGAATAATTAAAAATGCTTTTTTACGAAATTCAAAAGAAATTCCCAATTTTGAAATTTTCTTTTATTTGTCTGTGTGAATTTAGACAAACTTTTTAATTAAATCTTTTAAAAAATTATCGCCATGAATTACTGAAAATGTTATTAAATCCGTAAATGGTTTTTATTTTGCATGTTAATAGGAAAGCTATTGACAAATAAATGAGAATTACTATGACAATATTGCTGTTACAGATTTTTACAATGAAATTGTTTGATGAAAATTTATATTTTAGAGCAGAAAGAGAGGATTAAGTATGACGCTTTCTATTATTAAAGAAATGCGATGAATTTCAAATGACTTAAAAAATATATATTCGAAAGATTTAAAGTTATCGACTTTTCAGATTTATTAATAATAAATAAAAAAATTAAATTAAAATAGGAAACATTGAAATAGAACACAAATAGCAAAAGAAAGGTGCTTAAAAACTTTCATTTGAAATGGATCGCCTTCTTCATATCTGTCATAATCCGATTGCGTTACAAATAATGTGTAATTTAAATGCACTTTGATGGGTTGCAGTGATTTGAGATGGCGAACGAAATTTTGCTCCAAATCTGCCAGCCAATGTTTAAAGTCTCCTACTGACTTCCGTTTTGACTTCCTCTTAAACGGTTAGGGGAACTCTCGCCGAGTTATAAATAAGCATTTCCTGACTACTGCCAGTAAAACTTATTTCTTTTATTACATTTTTATGCACGTGCATATAATTCTTTGTTAACAAATTAATAATTTTAAGTTAGAATTTAAGTATAATTCCAATTCCAATGGTAACTCGACTGGTTTCTAATTTATTAGACATTTAAATATAAATTATAACGAATACAAAATAGATTTTGTTTGTTAAAAGTTTATGTAAAACGCATTCATGAAAATTAATTTTTCATTTCAACAACCACTTACATTATTTTAATTAATGCAAATATTCAAACCCATTAATAATGTACATACTTCCTTTTTGCACCCTCCTTCAAATGACAACAAATCTAGAATTATGCCACACACCTGTTGTCTGCTTCATATTCTTTGATGGTCAGTATTTAAAGCTTCGCCGTCCGGATGAAGAAATATTCGAATGTTGTGCTAATTAAAAAAATTTGTTCTGTTCAAATCAAGAAATCCATAAACTTCTTAACAAATTCTTCTCAGCTCGAGCCATTTCATTTTAATAAAAATTTAAATATGTATTTATTTTTCAACACTCAACAAATTGAAAAACTTCATGTTAAACATTAAATTCCAATTTGATTAAATATTTAATTAATATTTTCGAGAGTAAAAATTGTACTTTGCAAATTCTTCACCTGTTGGCTCTGGCTTAGTGGAGGGTGTGAAAATTCCCCCAATGCCTTATGAAAATATCTCTGTTCGTAATTTAAATTTTTAGTTAAGAATTCTGGAGTTTAGCTTTAGAAACTGTATAAACAATCAATATTTTTATAGCATTTTTATTATAATTATTAGCAACATTTATTATAATAAATATTTTTAAATTAAAATTGTATTTTTAATCGAACTTTTTTAATCGTATCAATAATTTTCTTTTTTTATTATTAGAAATAATATTTTTTTATTTAATAAAAATAACAAAAATCTAGTCGCAATTAAACACATCAAGCATTTATAAAAAAATATATATATATTTTAATACAAAAAAAAACCCATAACTATAAAAAATTTTTTGACGGAATGCACTTCTTGATTCCTTGACAACTTCAACTGTGCTGGAGAGAAAGACAGATACAAGGCAGATTTGGCGTATTGAGATTGTGTGTGAGTGAGAGATAGAAATAGCGAGAGAGAATATATGTTGGCATTGCCAAGTATTTTCAAACCAGTATTTTCAACTTGAACTGTGTTCTACAGAGAGAGAAAGAGAGGGAAAGTAAAAGGCAGGACACACTTGGCATAGTTAGATGGGAAGAGAGAATATTTTGCTACAACCAAGAACATTATACTTTCGAGTCGCAACTGTTCCAGGAAAGCAATGTACTTCTTGATTCCTTAACATCTCAAATGCTGCTGCCAGCTCATTTAATTTTAATTTTCAAAAAACTTTTTCATAAGTTTTTGGATTTTCTTGTCTTTTTCTCTCTCAAAATCTTGGCAGACTCTTTTCCTTAAAATGAGATTTGCACTGTGCATATCACAATTGCAATTGCACGAGCGAGACGGCTATTTTTTTCATTACACGCATGTGATAATATGGCAAGTACGACCGTGTAAGAGTTCCCTTAAGGTTCAGCGTACTTTCTTTCTTAAAAAAAATTTTCGAACACTGCCCTCAAATTTAATTCTATCAAAAATCTGTAGCTCTTAGAAGACTCCAGAGAAGGAATCATGGTTTAGTAACCACTTTCACAATGATAAACATATAATTTTTAAAATTCAGGGCAATTTTAAGAAATTTTTTTTTCTTTAAGTGAAAGCACTGTGCTGATTAAAACATTGAGTATATTTTTTGGAAAATAAATTCTCAAAAAGTACTATTTTCCAACAGAACTGTCTTGCTGTAAACAAGTATGTTTTTAAAAGAAACTTTTCAAAAGTAACCATTAAGAGAAAAGTTTTAAAGGTAGTCAAATTCGTAAAAACTTCTTGTAAAAGTAAATTGTATAAAAAAATTAATCATTAAAAAGTACTTTTTTAATAAAAGGCACTTTTAATAGCGATAAATACAAAATAAAATGATATTTCTGAAAAAAGTGTCATTTATAAAGATCATTGTGTGCCTCCGTAGGCGAATGAATAATACACAACCGACTAAACCAAAAGTAGCGGGTTCAATTCCTGCCATGACCCTGGTTGTTTTCCTGCAGACAAGCCGAAAGCTTTGCAGGTTAAGTTAGTAACAAAAAGGGTACCTCTTACCGGTAACACTTTTTATAAAATGACATTTCAGAAATTCCTTCTAGACAAACTACAATTAAAAAAAAAATACCTTTTTTAAATATTAAAATTATCACTCATTGGAACTACGCTTGATATGAAGTACGTTTTAAACGGTTAGAAAAAGTATCCTATAATAAAAGCCAACACAATCGTATAATCGTACAATCCTACTCTATTTTCCTCAGGCCGCCACAAAAAAAATTTTTCCATTATATTTTTTTAATAGTGGGACGGACTACTGCCATGCCATTTAAAATGTGTTGTAATCACATTAGATTTCCGTGTGAATGATTTATACCACTGTGTAGTATAGTGCATCATGACCTGAAATTAAGTCATTAAAAAGCGATTGCTATACGAAATATTTTTGGAGAAGATACTCTCCCAAAACTACTTGTGTCAAATTTGTTTTGAAACAGGTAACTTTTAACGAAACTTTATTTCCCAAAAACTGCCTTGTATTTAAAAGTACTGCTTAAAACAAAATTAACAAAAAAAGGACCTCTTCGCAATATATGTGCAAGTGTACATCCAAAGCACAGCGCTTCGTTAACATGCTTCTGGATTTAATTTAAGTTTTAAATTTATTTTTGAAATAAAAGTGATCATTTAAGCAAACAACTCTTTTAATAATAAAAACGTACTGAAGTAGATTCTATAATCATTTAAACATCATAATTTCCATATAACTCTTTGTTGTCTGTTTTAATCACACCGACAACAACAGCAAAAGGAACCACAACGGGAACAACAACAGCACCAGCAACTCTTCAGCGTCATTATTATTTCCACAAATTAAACTTTATTTAGTTTTTATGTTCTTGTTCTTAAGCACTGAATATTCTGAATAATACTTTTGATAACAATTTATTATAAATTTTAATTTAATATAAATTATAAGCGTTTTTGTGTGAATTTTATTTCATAGAAAAAAAAAGTTAAAACTATTGTTCATTAAATACTTGGATACACAATGGAAAGCAATAAATAATATTATTTTATTAATGGCATACTGATTATAAACATATTACTGTAACTACAATAGAAGTAAAATAATTGTATTGATATTAATTAATAAAAATAAAAATTAATATTATTAAATTACGAAATTTAATCAAAATGTGTTTAATTTAACTGGGAAAGGCACAGTGTCGTTTAATTAATGACACTTTTTTCCTCCCTCCCCCAACGAACTGCTAAAAAGCGAATGACAACAAATATTTATCTGTTAAACACATTCGCCTCAGACTACAACCAGTCAGCATTTTGATACATGTGTGTATACGAAAATGATTACTTTCAAGCCGACACGGTAGCACGTCTTCACACACAAGCACTGTTGTGTGAGCAGAAGTAAAGCTGCCGTTAAAAGAAAAAAACCAGAAAAAAAGCACAATAGAACTTTTCCGATCTCCAAGAATATGTTCCATAGCCAACACTGATATTTGCTGGTAATTCAAGCATTCGCAGATAATATTCGTGGCTTCTGTTTGCAGTTATGAAAATAAATGTATAAAACAGTTTTTTGGCCGACAGACAGATACACAGGCTGACAGAAAGGTAGACGGGACAAAATGTATAGTGCAAAATATCTGCTCCGATTTTGAGTTTAAGAATAAGTCGAACTATTCTGAAATAAAGCGTATTCTAGTAAGGACGTTCTAATTCGGTCGAAAGAAGTGGCAACCATCCATTGTTTCCCAAATAGTTTTTCACCACTCTTGAAGCATGTGATTGAGCCTCTGCATGATGAAAGATATTGGTTTCGTGGATGGTCACAAATTCTGCTAGTTTTGCTTCGCCCTCTCTATCTCTCTCTCGTTGATGTCTCTCTTCAAACGAAGCAATTGGCTGCGATATAGGCGCCTGTGAACGTCTGATCCGATTTCAAAAACTCGTAGTACAAAAAAAAATTTCTAATCCCATCAAATATAGAGCATTATCTTGGTGTCATGCAGATACGACTTCGGCTGGTTGGCCGGACTTTACATATTAATTTTGGTCCTTGGGGTTATGCCAGTGTATCCTTTTCACTAGTTCTTTTGAGTAAGTATAGATCGTAAGCTGCTACCAACAATCGATAATGACAGAAGGTTACCAGACATCCTCCCAAAATATCTTTTTAGGCATAAAATTCAATAACTTTATTGCGATTAAAAACAGATGTGTGTTTACACTTTACATATATGTATATATTATGATATATGTATTCGCCAAATCGACATTATTTATTTACCAAATATTACAATTATATGAATATAATTGCAATATGTATAGAAGCACTGGCTACTGAGGCCTTTGGCTTCTGGCTCCCCGGGGAATTGAACCCCTGACACCTGCGCAACTCTTTGCGCTGACTCTGCATCTGTCAAGCTAGTTTATTAAAAGGCTACTGGGCTACAATGGTAGCCTGCGGCATTTGGGGTTGTGTATTTTTGTAGCCTGCTGTGGCGAATCCCTTTTATGCTTGAACATCAATAAAACTAATAAAATGCCTTTCAGTAGAAATATTATTATTCGGAAACCAAACCGAAAGAAACCAAACCAACACAGATATGAAAAAGAATTCAAGGGAATTTTAGTAAATAATTTAAATCAAATTAAATTTAAATATTTCGTTATCAGTAAAATATTTTAGAAATATCCTTTTCTGAAAACGTGCTCTAATAAACACTATGAGAGATTCTAAACACGCTTCAAAGTAAAATACAAGAGACTTTTTACGAATATTCTGTTATTATTTAATCGGAAACAGGATGTAGCAGGATGCTGCCTAAAATTGAAAGTAAAACTGTTTCATTGCACTGCACATACTCGTACTATACCATTTTTCTTCCCACAATTTTTTTTTTTTTTTTGCTTTAAATAAGAATTTTGGGGCCACAATAACTCACAAACAGAAGCTGTATAAATTGTGAAGTTTTTGTGTGACTCTGCTTCAGTGGAACAAAATTTAGTTTTTCATACAGAATATTTAACATGTTCAAACCAGAATACACAAATAAGGAGAGATGCGTAGGGAGGTTCACTAAGACATTACTGCAATGAATTGATAGGAGCGCTTATCGGCATTTTAATTTCTTTATTGATACGATGGTAAAGTGAGCAAAATTGAGGCTTGAAATGTCATACTTCGAAACTTCTTTTTTGCAAGCATGGGCAATTTTTAACCTGAAGAAGTACAAGCTCTATATTAGGCAGTTCCGAATCTTATATACCCTTCTCCAAGAACGTCCTCCATTGCTATTTTTGTGCACTACAATTATACTGCTTTGAAGTATACTTTTACTTCGCAATATGTTTCCCATCCCATTATTAGTTGTTACACTGCGGCAAAAATACAAAAGACAGACAGACAGATAGCGGAAAGAGGTTTATTCAACTTCCCTTCTTATATGGATCCAGAATATACACTTTGTACGGTAGAGAAAAAAAACTATAAAAAGTATACTGTTTTAATGCTATTACAAGTGTGGCCTTTTGAAAAGGGTTTAACAATTAGGATTCGGATAGTGCATGTGAAAAAGTTTCCACCACAATGAATAGTGGGCATTAAACTATGATTGTGTTGTATTGCACTTTCACGATGCAGCTCTTCATTATTCAGCGATCCTTCGACATGGCTTAAAAACCATTTTCGAACTTTTGTAATTAATTATCTGAACGCAGTTGGAACTCTTCAGGTCCCCTCTCTGCCAACCGAATAACCCCCAGAGTAGTACGGGACGCATCTTGGTGAAAAATACATTTTGGTGGAGTGCACTCTGGGGAGACGGTAACCTGCGTTTCCAGACCTCAGGCCTTTGGCAGCTACCGGTAAAACTTGCAGGTGGCTGCCCAATCCATGAAATAACATGATAACGGATGCGCTTGCAAGTAATTAAAAGGCAAAGGCAAAGGCAAGCTTGCTTGTCTGTCTGCGATAGGTCTAGCATAACCTGATCGATTCAGGGTCGAATATTGTAGGAGAGTTCTTTTGGGGGTTCTCTCCGAAAGCACCACCAGTTGCTATATACTAGCGCTACGGGTACCGGCAGCCCCACAATGAATTTCTTTTGCGTAGGTCAGTGAGTGATTTTGGGTTTGCACAATACCTGAACCGAACTGTTATCGATGACGGACTTAGTTCACACTCCAATGAGTTAAATGATTATGCTCGTGGATAAAATTGTGCGTCTTTAGTGACTTTGTCCATAGACCAAGTTCGCTCCGGCTTATAACATTGAATGAAGTTGTGACCGGTTTTTGGTGAGGCCTCTTCGGAGTCACGTAGTGGCTTGTGGTTGATACCAAAAGATGCTTGGGAGATTTCTTTTGAGTGGCTGGTATCTTATTGATGCTAACGCTCGATATGATCCCGGTCAAGCGATTAGTTATCTAGGTGCTGTTGCTATTCAACAGACGCTAGTAGGCAGCAGATGGTTCTCCCCTTCTGAGGGCATCCATCTTGTAATTCTTTGACTTGCTTTTGAATTACAAGGATAGAATTGACATGATGATTGATTACCCCGAAGCTGGCGGGAGAGTTTATCCTTGCGAAGTGCCTACTAGTAAGGCTTGGACAGTGCCGAACGCTCTAGCAAGGCGCTTGGTCGGGACTGAATCTTCCTATCAAGAATTGCCACCTGTGCTTGCACAGGGGGCTTAGTAAATGCATTAATTTACTCAGTGCTAAGTGCACAGTGAAGTGAAGCTACATTAGCAAGTATTCACGTAAACTGTAGCACAACTGCCCACCGAATAATAATTATAACAAAAATATCTCTCCCGTCTATACAAGCAACAAAACTTTCCACAGAAGTTATTTTTGTACTACTGGCCATTTGTTATGGCCATTGGAATTGAAATTAAACTTGTAATATATTCGCAGCACCATAATTTAATCAAGTACCACTAGTTTAATGGCTTTAGGGAGCATATTCGTGTCTTCTGGCATGACAATAAAATATTTCACGACACGAAAATGGATGACACAAAGAAGGTTTCGGTTCGCTAATACATGACGAATACACCTTCAGATAATAACGGACATTTCAGCTCTAAGGATCGCCTTGTAAATGTTTTTGCGGTTGTTAAAGCTGTTCACTTGGCCTACCGTACTCTTTCCTACTACTTGTGAAGAAGCTGCAGCTGATATATGGCATTGTGCCAAATTCGAAGCAACCCAATTGACTTTTAACTGCCAACAAAGTTACCACCTTATTGTTTCGTACACACTCCCATTGCAGTAGTAAAAAGTGAACCCTAAAGCGCTGCTTGCTTTTAAATTTATAGAATTTAAAATTAAACTGAAACTGCTGCCACTACAAACAAAAAAGGATGCGTTTGCAACTGATACAACAAAACGAACAGGAACAGATATAAAGAAAAAGTTTTCATGTAACATTTTTATGAGAATTTTTTATGTGCTTTTTAACATCTCTATCGTTTGGTGTAAAAATAACAAATCCTGAGCACGTTTGAAACATGCTTGTTGCCTAAAAGGTAAATGGCGGCTGCCAGAAGCAATTACCTGCCTTTTTGTCATTCCAATGTGGACCACAAACATATAGTGTCCGAAACAACAACAATCGTTAGGCAAGTGAAAATAGTTGAAAATTATTTTCGTGAATTTTTGAGGCGAGAAGGAATGCGCAGCAAAAATATTATTCGGTACACATGACTGCAGTTGAGACTCAAATAATTGCACCATGTGTTGCGGCACAAAAGTAAGGAGGGCGATCACAGGGAAAACAAGAATATTTAAACATATCCTAGAGGTTAAGAACAATAAAGTTAGAATATTTATATGAAGGGGGCACTGTAGTGAATTAGGTGGCAGTGGGAGCAGGCCACCAAATAACTTTTGGCTTTGAAAAGCCCCGCAGAACTTAAATTTGTTGCATGTACCAACATGTATGCATTTCTATTTAAAGTTTTACTACCTCCCGCTTTCCAACATTATTTCTTTTACAAAAATTATCTATTCAGGCTGCTTACAAAGTAATTTTTTCGCGAAATTAGGCGACTAAAGAGAGAAATATTCGTATCGTGTGACCTTTTTAATTTTAGCAGTATTTTTACATTCTGTTCCCAAAAATAAGTTTGTGGGTGTAATAAAATTTTAATTTTTCCTCAAAACGAGCATATAAATATTGTTTTCCTGCAAGAAAAAAGTTTTCGAAAATTAAAATGCTACGCAGCCAAGAGAAAGCTAATAAAAAGACTAAATTTTTTCTTACAAAGGTCTGCTCCTCTTTCAAACTTGTGGCAGTAAAAAGTACGATCACAATTGAGATTTTCGAAAACAAAATTGATTTTCATAAGAAATATTTAGTGAATTGTTTTTGGAAAACAGACTTTCTGTTGGGAAAGCGTAAAATGGTACCGTTTGTAAAATAATTCACACAATTAACTTAAGTTAAAAGATCGCCTGTAAAAATAATCATTTTAGAAAACGCTTTAATAGTACTGGGTGTTTGCTTTGTATAGAGCGAATGCATTTTAAGTTTTAAAATTTTAAATTTCTGGCAATCTCCACAATCTGGGTTTTGTATGTTCTGTTTATTAGAGGCGGCTGAGATTGGATCCATTACGATTATCCTAAGGCCACAAAAATTTCAATATCTTTCCACGACAAAAACTTTGGGTGTAGCTGTTTTCCAGCCTACTATATAATTTATAGTGTTTTTGAATTTACCCAATTTTACCTATTTTGCAAAAAGCTACAACAATGTAAAGAGTGGCCATTGAATATCTTAATGCTTCATATGCAGATATAAAATCGTTTATTTCAAATGTATTTAAAACAATCTTAAAAAAAGCTTACCTATTGAATAAAATAACATAATTTATAAGTGTCCTACGGCTGTTACATTGTGGCGACAAGTCGAAATATTTATTTTCAGAAGCACCCATGTCATCTGTTTTTAACGCATTGTCGCAGGCAGCTCACTGTGTCAAATCTGTTTAATGAGTTCACATACATCTGTGTGAATTTGTTTTGTTTACACTCTATTTAGAGTTACCAGATTTATCAAGTACACATCTTTATAGGGGCAACACCTGGTAGTAACTTTTTTTGTTTGGATCTTGAGATTATTGGTCAAACTCCGTTGAAGTATTATTTTTATTATTATATTTAATATAATATATTTATTATTATTATTTAAAAGAAAGTCACATAAAATTTGTTTTAATGTGGAGCTCAAGAAAATGTGAAATTGATGGATTTGCATTTCCTTCTTTTAAGCTCCATTTATATACATACATCGATGGAGATTAGGCCAATATGGTGGTTGATAAATCTTTGAACTGGGGACTGAATAGGGCAACTTTAATGCACGCGATACAAATTTATAGAAATTTACATGCAGGCAAATCAACCTTAGTTATCCACGTACGTTAAATTGCAATCAAGGAAGTCAGGAGTATTCGCACATATAGTTCTTTCCTTCTCTCCGTTTTCAAATGTTAACAAACTTCAATATCAAAGGTCCAGCCAGGCATGCCGAACATTAGGCGGATAAGAAAAAAAATGGATTACAAACTCTAGTTTGCCGTGTGACGATATCGAATTGATTTCAAAACAAAAGAAGACCAGTGCTGTCTGCTAAAGCACAAGATCCACGCCTGTAAATATGGCTATGACTTCACGATATTCTTGGCATGAGAATCCGATGCGACATGCCTGGTATGATCACATATTTTTGTCGCAATTCGTGTGCTCGTTTTCTAATAAGGGTACCTTCGCAGTTATCCGCACCAAAAGGAAATACAATTATCATATATCGGACAATGCTTAAAGATCTAATTCGACCTTATACGTAAAGGGGTGACAACAGAGTTGGCAACTCAATGCAATGTGCAGTGTGTTTCCCTGCCCCATGCTAACTGCAACCTAACGTGCTGCATTGGAATAATGGAAATGCTTCACTAAGAGCACATCGAGTAGTGGGCAATCTGTCAGTGAATCGCTATTTTGCTGAAACTTTTGTATGTCCACTAAAAATTCAGCAAAAGCTTAAGTGCAGCACCTATAATCAGCCTTCCCCACTTCAGATTCCATTATAATAAATAAGAATCATTGCCTCAAAAATGTCTTACAAGATAATTGCAGTTCAACTACATATTTAACTAGGAATGCTTCTAAAAACATTTTCAAATACTTTTTGCGTTGGCCATTTCAAAAAAAAAGGAAGTAAAAATCAATTCCCACTTCAACACGCTTTCTGGAACCCATACTTGCGGCTTCTCCGCAGAATTGAGTTGCTTCTATCTGCTACCTTGCCCGCAAGCCCACAACTCAAATCAATGAAGTGTTATAAACAAAAATATTGCTGGGCCATTTCGCAAGAATTGGAGACACACTGTTATATGACTCTGCCAATTTTGTGTCAAGCAATTTTTTATTACTCCTGCATTATTTTTTTTTTGTTTTTGTTTATTTTACCATGTGCCAAAAATTCGCTGCTACAATCCGAAGCGCTCCAGTATGAGCTATGAAACAGCCGTTAACTTAACACATTGGAAATTTAGTCAGAGCGACACGCTTTGAAATAATTTTCCATTCACTGTGAAAACAACATGAAATACGTTGTCTTTTAGTAGACAAAAGCCAGTAAATTAATTTAAACTTTATTACTTGTTACAATTACAAGCCATGTTAAATGGAATTTATTACAAGACAAAAACTGAAAAGCAAATCCCCTTCAGTCATAATAATTGCTTTTTCTAAAAACCAAAAAAAAAAAAATATAAGGAAAGACAGATAAACAAACAAACGAACAGACGAACAAACGATTCATTCAATACCAACAACTCTTAACAATTTTCTTCTTGCGCTCCGGTTTTATTGGCATGCATTTGTGGGAATGGGAGTTGTTTTCTTTCTGCCATTTTTTCTCCTTTTCCATTTTCTATTTACTTTTCCACTTATAATTTGTTCTACTCCCACGCTGGAACAAAAAACGTTCAAATACCCTTTAGGCGCCTTTTGACATCTCAGTCTAGAGAGAGCGCAGAAAAAAAGTGTTCAAAAGAAATCATTCGCAGCCCATATTCATAAAGTCGAAACCCTTGTCGTCAAACTAAATGTTCACAGAAAGTAACACAACCATCCCGAATTATTCGTCTGGTTAAAGAAGAAAAATAAGATTAAAGACCGACAACTATAAAAGAAAAATTGGGAAAATACTCGCAGAAAAAAGTTAAAACAAAAACGTCAAATGTTTTTATGCAACAACAACATCAACAACAACAACAACAACAAAAACAACAAAAAGAGGAGGAAAATCCCACTGACTACAAGATCAAAACAGCGAACTGAATGGATCTGTGTGTGGATTAATGGAATTCGCAGTGTCAAAAATACAACAACAACTACAGAAGGAGTTTAACAAAAAATAAGTTACTTAAATTAAGTACGAGGGGTGCGCTGTATATATCCAGCTAATGTCCAAGGATTCCTTCCGTAAGAAAGTGGTCCGAGGTTAGTTCTCAAGGACATTATCTAACTTCTCACAATAACGATGTTGCGTAAAAGTTCTCTCGTTATAACATAAATGAACAAATATTTTTGGTTTACATACCATTGTTTATTGATTCGCCAGTAAAAATAAAAGTCCATAAGAATGAATCGTCTCTCTTGACTGTCATTAGTTATCAGATTAAAGACAACTAGATTAACTCATTAAAACCGCCCCAAATTTCATTCAGTTTCACATAGTTTGCCACAGTGCTTCAATACTCTATTTTCGAAGAAAAGGCCCGGTGGCAAAAGGTCGCAGTTGAGGGCCATAAGCCATTTACTATAATACAACGATATTTTATATAAAACTAATGGCGTTTTCTTTTCTACATTAAAAATGTTGCCCTGTGAAAAGGTGCCTATTTAAAATGTTTTGTCCGCCCTGTGAAGTGCAATTTTTTATATAACGAGAAAAGAACACAAATTAGAAAAAAGTGCAATGCCTTTCTTTTAACAGCTGATAAACAAACATTTTCTGTATATTTTATGAAATATGTATACAAAAATGTTCAGTTGCCAGATTGCTAATTTATCTGCGTGAGAAAACAACTTTTTTTTGTTTGTTTTATACGATACAAAATATAAAAATAATTATTAAAATCTAATTTTCTGACTCTTTCAACTCAAAAGGCTTTTTTTGAACATTGTCTGGTAACGCTGTGTAAGAATAAAAGCCATGTGTTTTACAGGGCAATTTCTGCCCTGTTGATTTGTTCAGGGTAAAAAGTGCAATGCCTTTTGCCGTGCGAAAGGGTAACATTTTTACAAAAGAACACGCAACCCTTTCAAAGGGCAACACATTTTTGAGAAATTACCATAAAATTGCCCTCCCTGCGGGTAGTGTTGCCTTTTTTTGTAGAAAAGAAAATGACATAAGGCTTTCACTGGATATTTCCTTTCAGCGATGATATCGCATTAGCAGCGCAAAATAGTGTTTCCAATTTCAGCTTATTAACATCCATAGTGTTGTTTAATTTAGAAGCTCGGAATGTCTCTTAAGCATCTTAAAAGTAATCGACTCACACCAAACAGCAGGACTTTTGCTTTTATTCAAATTATTTAAAAAACTCTTTGACTAATAAGATTTGGCGCTTACCGACCAGAACTTCGGATATTCGATTGTGATCTTAATAATTATTATGTCATTGAAAATAGGGCGATGATTAATTGCGTCCCGATCTTTTGACAATCGAAAATATTTCCTTAAAGTCAGCTTTATTTCCCAGCATCCAGCTAAAAAAAAGGACACGGTTTGGCCCGCGCAGGAGTAGAACATTTTAAAGCGGCCACCAAAAATATTATGTACCAGAGTTATACATGCTCGGAACTTACTACGTTATCTATTTCACCATTTCGGCCAGCAGTCTTTCGGAGGATCGATTTAAGTACAAGCATACGCTTTTGCTAATAATTTTTTTACATACTTCCATTTATTTTTAGAGGTTTATGTACTTTTACTTTTCTTTTTCACTAGCACACCTCGCCCCGCCACAACGGGCAGCAGAAAGTTGTGTTATTTGATAGGCCAGTTTGATAGACAATTTGACAAGCTATGACAACATAATGTTTTTTTAGTTGGCGACGTTTTTCATAAATTACACAAAGAGCAATGCACTGCTGCAGCATTGCCCGTCTAACTAAAGTGCTGCTGGGCTAAATCCAATAGATGGCTTGACAGATAACTATGCGTTTTACGCGAATTGTTCTATCGACATGGCAGAGACCAAATACGAAAAGTTGCAAATAAGTCAAGATCAGCTGATCACAAGCCTCGTTCTTATGGCTAAAGTCATACTCGATTAGCACCTCCACTTTGGTTTATGGTTCAAGTAAGGCACTCATATTCAAGGCGGTGTTTCTTTTCAATCCACACAAAAACTTCAATTCTTCTATTATGAGATCAAACACTTCAACCCAACACGAATACATGCGAGGTGGTGTGTGGCAGTTTTAAAGTTTGTTAGAAAAACTTTTTAAATAAATTTCATTCAAAGTTGTCTTGATTTTCATACAAAAAGAAAGGAGTGGATAAATTTTATTGTATTCCGAAACACAGCCGAGTCATTTACAAATTTATGTTAATCAGTTGAAGAAAAAGTCATCGCATGTCACCAATAAAATTCAATTAAATCTTTAAATTAAGGTTTTGCAAAGTTGTATTTTTTAATACTGCAAACATTTAACATTAAAATACAAATGAAAGCCTACAAATAACGATTAAAAATACTCGCGTTCAAAAATAACTTTAAAGCAGGAGTATTTAATATGCGTATTAAAAAATTTTACGAGTATTTAAGATAAATTTTGCGTAAAAGCAAAAAGCGACTAATTAAAAGTAAATGTTATACAAGAGCGAAAGCTGCGTTTTGTCTTTCTTTTTTTAAAAAAAAAAAGAAAAAAAAACTTTGTACTATTTTTACAAAATGCACTAATTAAATTGGGCCATTTCAAAGCAATAAAGCCTCCTTAAACACGTTGAATTCCGGTGGTCTACACTTCGCACTAGCAATAACATCACTTTCTTTGATATATACAGTGGCTCAAATGAAAACTGGGACAGTCGTTAATATTTTTTTTCTTGTACTTATAAATTTTAATGAAATTTTCATTTCATATTTCCAAGGATTACGACATATTGCCGAGGCCGCAAAAGAGCATCGAAAACCCGTTAGCTATTGCTTAGAAGCAAGAACAAGGTCGAGTAGAAGGTCAAAGGCGGGAGCATATTTTAAAACAATTCCGCTGATACACATGAAAATATGTTTTCAAATTAAGTTATCAAGGAAATCTGTACAAAAAACTATTTGGACAGAAAACAGAAAACTTAATAGTCATTTTATGCGGGGTACAAAGCAGTAAACTTAAAAACGATTACCAATAAGATACTTTGAAGACGGAAAAGCGGTGCCACACATTGTCGAGTTGGTTGGCAAATTATTATTAGACAATGGAACTTTCCCAAACGTTTCCAAAAGCAATCCAAATTGGGATATCAAGGAATATTTTCTGCCTCTGATGAGCGATGGATTGCACAGCACAATAGGAAAGACTTGCGCCAGTCCAAATCGCGGTCATTAACCCGATTTCCAACAAAACTCAGCTGCAACAGTCTATTGAAGAGGAATGGTTAAAAATGGAACGAAAAATTTGCCGTATATAGGAAGATTCCTTGCCAAGTCGGTTTTTAAAACTCAAAGCCGGCAGACGACTACCTAGAAAATATTAAATTCAAAATGAAGTCTGAAATTATACAGTAGGCCGCACTTTTATTATGACATTGACATAATAAACATATATTGACATATTATATATTGACATTCTTTTGGCTATTCTTGCCTTAAAATGCCTTCTATTGAGTCTTATAATTTTTTTACTTGTTTTAGGTTTAAGGATTTTCATATAAAAATTAAGTTCTAATTTTTATAATATTTTTCTACAATGACAAAAAGAAATTTATTTTCATGTTTTCTCCTTTTTCAATTTAAGCCACTATATATTTGAAAAAAAATAATATTTTTAAAAGCGGGCAAACATTGAAAACGATCCAAAGGCTGCAGTATTTTTAGAGTTCCTTGCCATCCCAGTACTTTTTATAAATGGACCAGAATCAATAATAAAATGAAACTGTTAATCAAAAAGTTTACAACGCAAAATTGTCAAACACATTAATTTTATTGCTTATACGAGTTTTCCCTCCTCGAATTGTTATTTAACAAATTGCACAAATTCTTGATGACAAAACAACATGCATTAACAGAATATTTTAATTTATCTTTTAGTTCAAAGTGTCTGACTACATTTTGTTGCATACAACATACAGCTGGGCTAACGAGCCAACATTTGCTTTTCTTTTTCTCCCCCAATGTATGCTTGCAGTAACAGCAATTACTGCAATACACATTTCCCAAGCAGCCAACAATGTTCGCTGACACCTCTACCAGCAACCGACAAATACTGCATATTCATCAACTAGTGGAAGATCATACGATATCAGGCAAAAATGCAAGTGCAACTAAACAAATTTTAGTCTAATAAGAGCGACATTTACGACATGCAAAATGGCAAGAGCTTTAATGAATGCATGTGCTACAGTCAGCGCAATTATCGTAAGTGTTGCATTTATTGCAAATAAAGAAAATATGAAATCTTCAACGCACTTGTTCACAGAGCTTTCCACTCAAGAAGTGATCTTTTTTCTAATGTATTTTTAATAGGCACCCTTTCAAAAAAGTGCCTTTTACGCTAAAGAAGCAGTGAAAGAAGTGATTTTAAAAAATATTATAAAACACGACTTCAAACAAGAATCAGTTAAACAAGTTTAAGAAAATGTCTGATAAAGAAAGTACTTTTTAAACTAAAAACATTTAAGAAAAAGCACATTTGGGCCAAACCACTTTCACAAATTTACCCTTAGAATCAACTTTTATAAAATATTGCCTAGATTCACTAAAAGTTTATTGCGGAACGTATTTTTTAATACATATAAAAAATGCCTGCAGAAAATATATGGCATTTTTTTAAGATTACTAAGGCTCGTTTTCAAATGATCAGCTTTCCAAAACGTACCTTCCGTTGTATTTTCTAAAATATATTACATTTACAAAAAGTATATTTCTAGAAAGAGAAGTATTGGCAGAGGTACTGTTTTAACCTTTTCCTCAAAAAGCACCAACATCATCTGTTAGAGAACCCGCTTCTTAACAGAGAAACTACCATTCTTGTTGAGACGTTTTTACGAAAAGTACATAAGTGTTCAAAAAATCTTTATTTAAAATAGTACATATGCTTAAAAAGGTAAGAGAGAGAGAGAGTAAGGTAAAAAGCATGCGTTTTCAAAGTGCGTCTTGTATTAAAATTTTTTATCCCTTGACCAACACTGGAATTGTTTTTTAGAGTTTCAATAAACTTATTTCCGGCAGAATGTTAGTTTCCATTTACTCACCAGACGTTGTTAGTTGTTGTATGTCCCTTATTCGAATGTCATCGCCTGTAAATGAAAAAGCGAAAACAATTTGTTACTAAAATGTTTTTATGGTTGCAATAATAAAAAATAAAATGAAAAACTAAATGCATGCACTGAATTAGAATGCAACAAACCAATGGACTGACTGGCTGCAACGGTGCAATATTAAATCAGTCAGCCGGTCAGTCGTACAGTCTGGGAGCATTTTCTAGAATTCCCAAATACATTTTAGTTGAAAATATTTAAAAACTAACAGACAACATGTCTAATGGAAGTGTGTTAAATGCTACAACAGCATAATTTGTTAGAATGTATCTAGATCACCAGCAGTAAGTACGAGGAGTATTCTAGTATCTATTGGACAAGATGCACCAACATAAATAGATTTTTGGCCAAGTGCCGAGCATTATGGTGAGAAACATTTAAACTAAATATTGAGAATTACAGAAATAAGTAAAACCAAATATAAAACATGAACATGATTTTAAGACTTGCTACCGACTGCAGCTGCACTCAGTCTGAACCGAATAATTATTTTCTTCTGCTTTCTTTACAAAACGTTACACACTTTCAATATTTCAATCGTTTTTAGTATTTAATTTTTAAGGTTTGCGATCCTCTTTAATTTGAAGCAGTTTCCCAAATCTGAGCCAGATTTGTAGAAGATTTGTAATATTTTCGTAATTTCGACGTCTTAATTTGTTGAAAAACGATTTGATTTTTTTTGGAAAACCTCACAGACTTCTTATTTTATTTTATTTACTTTTTTAGGGCGAAACTCTAAATTTGTACGAAAGATGTTATTGCTGCCTTATTAACTCAATGTAGAACGAACACGGATGTACCTTGGAGTTTTAATTTCAATCCACTCTAGTTTTTATAATCTAGTTTTTATAATCGGAGTAGGTCATTGTATAGTCGCTGATGTGCTGCAAGTCACTATTCTACTTTCGCAACTTTTTATGCTATTTTGTACCTAGTTCATCTAATACTCTATTCTACTTTACCATTCTAGGCATATATCAAAACATGTATACAAGTGGCTGAAGCTTTTCCAGCCTGACAACCTCACCTATCCTGACCATCATCGTAGTAATATAATTGAAGACAAAACACAATATGATGAAAAATCATCAGCAAAAAGTGTATTAGTGTATAATACATCAGTATTAATTACGCCTTTCGTCATGATCTCGCCTTTCGGATGAAGCTATCAATTTCCTAAGCGGTACCCGAGCTGCATCATTTCATTGAGACAGTACACATTGCCTGGGACAGAGTTGAGACCCTGATAAATTCAGAATCTGTCTGCTTCTGCTGGGGTCTACGCCGAGCCATAATATTTTCGACCTAAGCAGCTTGCCTCTTTACGACTTAAGGTCTGAACCAGAGTCTCATCTCTCTCGTATCTCGTTTGCTACCTCCGACTCCACATTCCCAAAGTAATTGCGAATAAATTTTTTTATCAACTAAGCAAAACTCTGTCATAAACAGGACTGTGTTAAAACATATGTTTTGTGCTCGGAGTCGAAATGATAAAAATTTAACGGTTTTATAGGACTTTCTATAACAGGACTGTTTTACATATTGCAGCTTTCGTTATATTTCCGATATTTCACTGACAATTTATTGCAGACAAAATTTTTTAAAAATTAGTTCACACAAATTCTCGGTAAATTAATATATTTTTTTCAAAATACTTCAAAAGAATCGTTTTTTATTTCGCACAAATTATTTCTCTTAATCGAAGTTAGCCATCCATAGACCAGATTTAGTAAAAGTAAACTAGGAGTTTTCAGTTGACCCTAAAATCTATTTGCATAAGAATCAATTGTGTGTGAGCGTTTCTAGAAACGTTATTTGATCTGTAACGGTCTTAAAGTGTGTTCGTAGTCACGCGTTTACTGCAAAACTTTGTTTACTTTTGCTTAACAAATGCAAATACAAATTTAATAGAAATATTAGTCGTGCCCGGCAAAATAGTCGGTTGTCACTTATTTTTTTCAAATGCATCTGCTTTACAAACTGGGCGTGATAAATCATTTTATCATCATTTATTTATTTGAGCAAAAAACTAGACATTAACCAGTATACCACAGTAGGCTGTGCCGACTATGGTGTATCCTTCTCCAAGAACATATTCCATTGCTATTTTTGTACACAACTATACTGCATTAAAATAAACTTACATTTTACAATAAATTTCTCATTAGTAAGAAATATTTAAAATTTTTGGCAACGCGTTTAATTGTGGATGGCATTTCTAGCTTTCGTGGTTGGATAATTGTCGATATTCATGGCTTAGTTTTGAAATTTCCCCTATAAAACTATAAAATAATGTTTCGACTGCATTTCTTTTATTTATTAGCCGATTTTTGTGATTTTCATACCGTATAAAATTATGAGAAAAGAATTTTATTTGTTATAGGGCAAAAGTGTGATCGGATATCACACCGATAGATTCATATCCTAACTGGCCAGCAATAAAATCGCTTACAGGTGTATTTTTTCATCTTGACACATGAAATCGCACATGCAAAGTTTAAGTTCAATTTTCATCGCAACAAAAATACCGAGAATAGACAGACAGACAGACAGACAGGCAGACGAACAAAGCCCAATTAGCTCCCTTCTTATATGGATCCAGAATATACCCGTATATATAATTTACCAAGTCGCAAACTAATGTCGTGGAAATTACCATACCCTTATCAAACTTGCTTACTGCCTTCGATATTTTTGATGGCGAAGATAGTAAAAATTAAATTGTTACAATTTCGATTTTCTTATATTCGAAAAATCGTTATTCGAATAAATTTTATATGACTAATTTTTACGCGAATGCTAAGCGAATTTCCAATGTAGTTATTTACATTGTACATCCATTCAACACCAAAACAGTCGATTTATATTGTTCTCTCTTTTATATGGGCCAGCCTAATGCTTCGTCATTATATGCATTCATACATATTGGTACATGTACACATTAGTAACTTCGTAAGGTATACAACGAGTGAGTATGGCTATATGTACGTGCAAATGAGTTACCAACCTACTGCTGCATTGTTGAAATTAGATTTAAGATTATTTATATGGAGAAGTGTGTGGTAGCACGACTTGCTAAGTACGCAAACAATATACTCGTACTCGTACGTACATAAGTACGGGCATGTACCTTGAAAGAATGAATGCGTGTCGTCAGTAGTTTCTTCTCTCTTTGAAATGATTTCTTTACATGTTTACTGCATTTATTTGCATCATGATTGCATATCACCGGCCAACGACAGCAGCAGCAGCCAGAAGTCAACCATATTAAAGCACTCGCACTTAAACTAACACACTCATTCATTTACATGCCACATTTACAATAATAACAAATACAACTAAATATTTGTTTATTTACTTAAATTGGTTTCATCTCTTCTCTACTCTGCGCCGATTCGCTGCTCCACAGAAAATAAATTAATCTTTGGTTAAAGTTTGTTGTTTTACTTCACACATATATACATATGTAAATGGGGATGTAATTATACAAATATTAGGCTAAGGTGTAATGCCGTTCCTGACTTAAATTGTATTTGAACAATTAATTTCCTTTTCTTTTGAAATGTTAATTCTTTAACCAACTATTTCTTTTTATTATTCTTGAAATGTTCGTTCCCCTCTGCAATTCTTTCGCTTTCTTAGTTTGAAAAGGAAATCGTAAAAGGAAAAATGCATTTTTAAAATAACAAATGCTTTGCGACTAAAAAAAATTTTTACCATTTGCATAGGAGGTTGTATACTCTTTTATCGCTTCACCTGGAACTGGTCTAGAGCCTAAACAGCTTTTTGTTCGAGAATGTAGTCCTCGATCGAGTCTTCTGTATCACTGAATTTTTTTTACTGTCAGCCGGCTTCGGATATTTTTTTCCTCCGTAGTGCGATTCCTACATTTGTCAAGCGACAGTACGTGTAAAAGATGTCAGAACTAAGCCATGGATGATAACATGTCAATCACTCATTCATTTTGGATCCTATTTTATAGAGTCAATAGCTCACGGATTGTGCTCTTCTCATTTATTTTGTTTAGCCAAGATTTATTATGACCGATTAGGGATTAATAGGGCTGAAATAATTTTTTTTAATTTAAATTTTTATTTCTACTTGAATATCATTGGTATAGGTGCCTCGGTAGGCGAATGAATAATGCACAGCCTAGTAAGCCGGAGGTCGCCGGTTCGATTCTTCCGTAGACTTTAGCTGTTTTCTTGCGGACAAGAAAAAAAAAGCTTTGCAGGTTAAATTAATTAAAAAAAATAAAATTCAACATGCATTAGAATATAAATTTAAATCTTAGAAGCTAATAAGTTACAGGGGTAGGGAATGAGCCGCCCCTTAAAAGTCATTTAATCTACCTCGTGAATATAAAAAACCTCCGAGTTTGTGAAAATGAGTAACGAAAAATATTTATTTCTAATACACTTTGTTTAGAATCTGACATGTCGAACGTGCGTTCTCTTTGAAATCTGACAGTAAAACCAATACATTCATCAAAATGTCTCCTCACACGTGCCAAGAATATAAATTTTTTGATTGAAGGTGCATTAAAGCAGTTGGTTCCGACTTGCAACTCTGTAGAAAATACATGTGTTTTCTTCTCGTATAAAGTTATCTCTACTGCCAACAGTTTTCCTTTCTTACTTGTATGCTTTACACAGACTTATATATTCATATATATTCATATATTTTCCCTAACAACAACATAATGGTTAAAGCTTTTCGGAACCGTTCCTAAGGCAGCTGTTTTTGTTAATTTAGAGACATGAAAGAATACCAGTTTTGTGTTGTTTATTTTAACCAAGAACTTTTAAAATGTTTCCGCGTTCAATGGAAGCAGCGTTCACTTTTTGAAGCAACACGCGCTTGCTCGTCTTCATACACGCAGACAAAAAATTGTTTAAAAGCAATAAGAAAATTTAAATGAAATTATGTCATCATGCTATTGTACTTCAAATGATCAAACAAATAAAATTCACTATAAAATAGATTTTTAAGCTTTACTTAGAGTATGTTCAGAGCCCTCCAGTCTTAATGCAAAACTTATCACTTTTTCTTCTTGGAACTCCTCTTCGGCGTTCACACTACGGCAGTCTTTATTATAACGATGTTCCAGGAATAGAAAAACAAAGCGTATCGAAATTAAGGCTCGAGGTGTGTGAACACAGTCTTCGGCGTTCACGCTGTGATAATCTCTATTACAAAGATATTCCAGGAATAAGAAAACAATATAAAAAAAAATATTTTTTTTTCATTCCTCTTCAAGAACTTCGAAATATTTGACAAAACCGCTACTTTATAGACAATATTCACCATTTGCAGGACTTATGAAACCCTGAAACACTTACCCTAAGTTAAAGCAGATAGTCTTTTATAATATGTTCTTACACAGTTATCTATATCCTGAGATATCTACGACTTTTTTATTATTAAATTAATCATCTAAAGTCACACTGTCTTGCATCAACCATTTTATTGTAGGACATATTCCTACAAAAGCGAAATAGCGAAATAAATCAAACGCCGAAGTGAAGTTACTGAGTAACTTCTACGTTACTTTTTTACTGGTATGAATTAGGAATTACTGAATCGCACCTCTGATGTATTCTATGCAAATTGGTGTGTACAGACTTCTAATACGAGTTTTAATAGTATTCGACATTTTCATTTATGTATTTTACACGTATAAGAGTCAATAAATAAGTATAAGAGTCAATATATAGCACTTTTAAAGGGCGTCGCGAATTGAAAGTTTATTTTAAAATAATTATTACAACTCCAGCCCAAAAGCTGTCGTTCTTAGTAAGTTGCGGCGACACCATCGATTTTCATGAGTAGAATTTGACTCCGAATAAAAAGTTATTTCACCAGTAGAGCGTTTACCGATTTATTGCGAATGCTGTACAAAATTCGTAAAACTGATTTTTTTAAAAAATTTCAAAATGAAACTTAAAAGTTAAAATTGTGAAAAATTAAATAATAAGTCAGACTATGTTATTGCATTGGGCAATTCCTTTTTAAGTATTTTTTGCTAATTAGTTTTCAGAACAAGTCCTTGTTAAAGCACAAAGGCTAAAAGCACGTGGTTAGCTGCTTGTGATTTGACAACGACATAAGAAAATATAACTTTTTGTGGCCGTGTTTCATTTAAACTACTGTCGGAACAATTTAAAAGCTTTTCCACAGAAGATATATTTTTGTGGTGAGTTGATGATGAGGTACAGAAAGGTATGGCTGGCTAAAAAAATTTATTCAAAATGTTTTTATATGGTGGGAGGTCTTCATAAGAGTTGCCAGGCTCAGATTACCGGAAAGCTTTAAAAAACTTAAATGATTGTGATACTTATGTTGTGAGTGTTATTCAGTATTTTAAAAAAGCTTTTAAATAAAAAGATATTCCACATAAGATCGCAGTGTAATTAGGCAGTATACAGATTCGTTACATTAGGCAAGTCTGGTAAACCATTCTGACTTACATATGATTATTTTGGAAGTCTGAAGTTATTCTCTGGTTACGGATACTAGAAACACAATAACCAAACTGCAATTATCCTCTCCTTACCTGATTGTAGTTCCATTTAAAGCAAGACAAATAAGCCTGGACTCGGTAATGATATATCAACCGATATTGTATATTATTGTAACTCAAAAAGTTTCAATTCCTTATTATTATACGACCCACAAATGCCCTGCCCCGATATGCCGATTTCACTCGAAAAGTTTAAATAATGTTTTTAATTCTTTACTATACATTTGAGGTTGCATGTGTGGCTGATGTAACATATCTCCCAACTAGAAATAGCTAAGATCGCATGCTCCATCAGTACCCTCGGCGCATATGTACATTGCTTGAATGGGAGTTATTCGTGGAGTACTCCCTTTAGAAAAAAATTATGATATACTTCAATCAAATTAATATAAGAAAAGGTAAGAGGAAGAAGTGATATTAGAGACGCAGTAGTGATTTAGATTATTTGATATGCTTGCGACCGCGGTGCGTATGGTTGTGAGTTGTTTTTGGATTGTATCGTTAGTTGGAATACGTTAATGAAGATAAATATGTGTTTATAAATAATATAAAAAATATAATAATAATATAATATAATAAAACTTTACATGAGAGACAACTAAAATTATAATTTAATTACCATTTTCTGCTTAAAAAGTAATTGCCACTTCCATATAATTATTTTACAAGAGCGGCAACACTGATCAAATGATTTTCTTTTACTTGAAATATTTTTCGTGGAATTTTTACTTCTTAATACTTCTGGTTCCAAACTGCCTTTAACATTTGCTTCAATTTGTTTGGATTCGACAAGCGTATTACTGTCATCTCTTCATTTAATTTCTTTTCAAGACCTTTAACGCGATCACAAACACGTACATCCAAATATTTTAATCGCTTATTTTATCTTGTTCTGTGACTCTCTTCCGCCAAGACCTACACGAGTGAATAATTATGTTTCAAAGCCATTTTCAAATCATGACCATTTCTCATATGTGTGCATGCCAGCATATACAACATGTAAACATGCCACATCAAGCACGACAACTGTAACATTGTAGCAACAACCGATCCCAAATGATCCTTATCAAAAACATAATAACAACAGTAGACAACAAGAATGCAATGCAAAAGATTCTTTTTCCAACAAAAAGACAACACAAAGTAAATTATTCATATTTACAGTCAGTCCGCTATTGTTGTATTTTTGGTGATTACTCACGCGCATGCGTACCGATCTCATTTAACCTTTTTTTGTGATTCATTGTTGGATTAGTTGGGCGTTTAATGTTTCTTCTATGATCGCATTTTGAACGTTTAAAATACACATCCAACACGATTATTCTTACACAGTAAAAGAAAAAACTAAACCAAACAAGATATTTATTAATTATTTGTCTTCCGTCAACATGGGAATGGGAACTTGTGGAATGTATAACGAGACGTTGAGTGTACCACCAGCCTAACCTTAACCTCCAAAAAAATGTTTTTCTGTTCATTTTAACTGCAATAATTAATACGACTGAGTAAATAAAAGTCTGTAAACAATTTCATCTTCAACAAAAGAATGCGTTTCTAAGTTATCGCTTTTATTAATTTATTAATAAATATTTTTTCATCGAAAATTTGCTGAAGGTGTGGGAATAGAACCGCACCTTTCCAAAGTAACTGGTATTGAAAATAAAAGTTATTCCTACTCTCTTACAACAGAATCTCCATCTTTGAAATTTATTGACTTTCATATTATACTTGAATTAAAAGGATTAAAATGCATATTTAACCGTAAACAGGAACGCATCATAAAATAAATTAATTCATGCTGGAACAGAAGAGGCAGCTAAGCAGTGAAAATAAGGAGAATAAAAAATATTAACTATTTGAAAATCAAGCAATAGGAGCGTAGGATGGCAATGGGCTCTTTTGGCTGTCGTATGACAAAATCTTTTTAATAATAGTGAGAAGAAATGTTATATTTTTTATTGGATTTTATAGTTTCCACCAAAATTTTCATCTGTTCGTTGACTTCATTTCATTGCATTTTTATTATCTTTTTACTCAAGTTTCTTTTATCTCGGTTTATTTTTGATTTGACTTCTCGATAATATATTCACTGCTGTTCTTTGATTATAATTTTCTACTTAGTCCGATAAGTTTCTACGCTTCAAAAGTAATGGACATTTCCACATAATTATGTTACAAGAGCGGCAACACTGATCAATTTGCTTTTAATTTTATTTATTTCTTAATATCTATTTAATTTAGTATATTTTTCATTCACATGCAATTTTAATTTTACGGTTATTATTCTACCAGTCAGTTTTTGATGGGACCTTTAACCCAAATGGTTCCTCAGGAAAAGTGGAGACATAATTAGCTCTTAATGAAAAGCAAATAAGCAGTTTACTTAAATGAACCAGTTGTAAGAAGAACGCAACGTTCAATTTAATGGCATTTTTAATACCAACAAAAATTTGGGTTGATCTGCGAAAAATTAATACTCAGCAAAATATTGTAAACTCAAAGAAATTGATTACTTCGCATGTATCAGGAGGTCCCAATGCGCATTTCACCGGCTGCTAAATGTTTCTTGGAAAAACTTAAGATTTATCCAACTTCAAATTAAAGATAAACGAGAAATTTATTTAATTTGAAGTTTTATAATATATATTTTGGATAGAACTGCCTTTCAGATTTGCTTTGACAATGAATGAAAACTTTTGATAATAATTTTTCAAAATAATAATTTTGCAAAAACATTTTCATTTTAAGTATTAATTGGATCACTTCACTGGATCACATCATTGAATTTGAATTTCTATTCCAATTAAAGTGTGTGCCAAATTTATTGAAATTCTTAAAGTGGGAAGTACCAAAAATTAAAATTTCATATTGTTAATAACGAATCAGGGCCGCATATGAAGGCCCCATAAGAAACATGATTTGCTGCTTTCCTTGTTTTTAGAAGTATTTAATTTTTTTTGATTGCAATTAAAACACACTAAAGACACAAAAAATTATATCGAGTGAAATATTGTTTTCTCTATTTAAAAATACTTTTAAATTGATTATTGGGGTCATCAGCTGGTTGGCAATCGCATTCCACTCCGAGCCAATACAAATCATCAGTAAGTTTGACATTTAAAGAAACCGATTTCAAAGCAAATACACTTTAAAAGAAACTACCATTCTTAGGAAGAGGCAGTGCTTCAAATCCAAATGTTTACGGTCGTGGTAGTGATACCTGCCTACGGTCACTTACCAACTTAATCGTTACCAGCAGAAATAAATATACAAGCGTATATGGACCAGTGTTTCAGTGACTGCCAAGAAGAGGGTAATACAGCTTACCAGGATAACAGAGGCGCAGCAGCACTGCACTCTTTCTTTATCTATTATTAGCCACATGCATTCTCTGCCACAAGCCCCTTTATCCTGGTTCCGACTCATTGCATTTATATGAGTGAAGGTCATCCTCAGGTGCTGATCTTAGAGAAGCAGACACCAAGCCAGTGAACACTAAATGTTAGAACTTCTTTATTAAAAATTTAAGAATGTGTTTATGTATGTGTGTACATATTTACTCATTTGCTGAAATTAAACAAAATTTTTGTGACAAAAATCTCAATATAATAAAAACAGAAAAGATTTAGCTGAAACTCTTAATAACAAGTTAAAAGACAGAAATTCAGACGATTCTCTTCAAAAACGATAGAAGGCAGCCACCAAAAAGGAAAAAAATATAAAACTCATTTGTATGTCTATGCAATCAATTTTAAAAATAAACCATGATAAATGACATGGCAAAATAACATCACGATCCTCAGGAACAGGCGAAAAGAAAAACATGGTCTGACAAATACTTATCGATAGACAGCGAGACCGCCAGACTGACTCGTCTGGCAAGCGAATGATTCAACAAAAGTTGACAGCAACTACCACAACTGAATCCCTCACTTTTTTCTCCATATTATGAACGACAACTTAATCTTACAAAGTGGTAAATGAGGATCAACTCTTTCGAAATGCATACCAAAGTATGTAATTGAGAGTTCAGCGAAAAAAATAGCAGCAGTAGCTATTTAAAGGTAGTTTTCTAAATAAATTTGTTACAAAAACTTGGCTTATAAAATTAAAATTTAATTACATTTTTCAACTGACCACACTTCAGCCAACTTTCTAAACCGTAAATTGATTCCACAAGGAAGCGGGATCTTAAATGGCAAGAATGTGTTATTACTAATAAAAAAACATTTAAAAGCCTGAATAGCGGCTTGCAGGTTTTCAATAATTCTCGTAAATGTATTTCGAATTAAAATGTGTGTGCTCGAAATTAATTCTGCGGAAACTTAACAAATTTCAAGCAATTCTTTTTATTTCTGGCTCTCTCTTTATTGTTTGGTTGACAGCGTTTCGAAACATAAAAAAAAATTAATTATTATTAAATTATTAAATATTGAATATTATAATGTATCAAGTAATTTAAAACAAAATTTATTCGCTTTGAGGCCACGACATTTATAAAAAAAAAATTAATTATTATTAAATTATTAAATATTGAATAATATAATGTATCAAGTAATTTAAAACAAAATTTATTCGCTTTGAGGCCACGACGATTTGTAAAAAATGGCACGTCTGCTCGAAAAGTAGAATAGTGAAGCGAAAAAATGTATCTCTGTGGCAGATTTTTGACAAGACGTACGATTTAGAAAAGTTTGAGCAGAGTTGCATTTGTCGCATCATATTTGTAGGATAGTCTCACACCAATTACTACGACGGAATCACACCACATTTTCGTCGGAATGAATTGTACGACTGTGTTCAATAGTGTACAATTTTTCTTCTCAATCTACCTAAATACACATTGGCACCCTTTCTTTTTTACACCATTTTTATGTTTACAGAATCTCTAGGCAGATCTCAATCCCTTGAAGAACTGTTTTTTTTGAAGTTGACATTTTATGAAAATAATAAAACTAATTTTTTTCAAGCTCAGTCCATGTTCATATTTCTTGGGCTTTATATTGTCATATCTACTTCTCATTTGGCATTTGAAATGTTCTTCCAAGTGTATCAAACGTTTAAGCGGCATTTCGATACATTTTATTCTCTTATCGGTTCTAGATTTTCCCTAAATGATTTCTCTGCTAAAGAAACTTGATTAGCAGTGCGCTTTGAGACTCTGGATTGTGTAACATAAACCTAACATTTTTGGCAGTTCGCATTAGTCTCGATATTAAAAGATTTATGACCCCAATAACTGCAACTTCAGACAGCTCTTAGGTGTACGTGAGAGTTCTTGTAGTGTTTCCTCAGCGTATAAGCACTCACTAAGCACAGGCACAGTGAATCAGATCATAAAATTTATGTCTTTATTGAAGGCAACCAACTCATTCTAAATTATATTATAGCCTGATTTTAGCAGCAATATAAATGAGATGTTTCATCTTAGTATTGGAACTGAAGATCTATCTCGCAATCACAGCATCACTAGTCCATAAAAGCACTTAATTAATAAATTAGTGTTTTATTAAATGCTACAAAAGCTGTAATAAATTATAATGTAGACTGCAGAGTATCAAACACGTTTGCTCTTATTGCACTCAAAATTCAAATACGATAAATTTGTTTTAAAAGTTGCAACATCAGTGGGGAAAAGTCTGAATTCCTAGAACGAATATAGGTACAGTGAAACAAAACTAGATGCGACAAGTCAAATTCGCTACATAAATTCGTTGTATAAAGTAGAATGACAATGAACATCAAACAGCTGTATATATTTATGTCACTTCTGGCATAGTAGCAGAAGTTCTAAAAGCCGAAAAGTAAAAATTGTAAAACTGAAACTAAACTTGAGTAGATGGCACTATTTTATTCTAGAATAGCAATAGAATAGCAATATATAATGAATAGCAATAGAGCTGTTGCAGAGTTGCGCGCGTACAGCTGTCGATTTCATAATTGCCAAATTCATCATTCATATCAATGTGGTTTCTAGCCAGTATTGCCAAGAGCACGCGAAAGCTGGCGCTAACGCGACAATGACAATCAAAATAGTACAAAATCGCAACTTTTAATACGAACCTAATTTTATTTCATAGTGGCCGTAAACTTGTCATTAAAATAAAAACTATTTTTTTTTTTAATTTTCTAAATTTTGCAAACAATAAACCTTTTCTCCTATCTACACCACTGTGCAAAGCATACATGTAAAACAGACTCGTATAATTGCAAGGAAAACAGGAGTAATTAAGAACACTATTCTCTCATTAGTAAAGCCCTTTACCGCCGTCATCATTTATTGTAAAGTTGATGGCGGAAGGAGACGGACGGAACAATAATAGATAAGAGGTTATGTATTTCAATCAACACCTTTTCACGGCACTTAACAGGATGTGTTTATTCACTTACATACATAAATAAAACAAAAGGACTTTAGTATCAAGTATTTCAAAATGAGTACAACACAACCGTGATCGCGTGCCATCAGAAAACCAACGCCTAAAATAACTTCTTGAGATTAGAAGAAGTGAGTGGCTGGTATTTTACTCACATCAAAAAAAAAAACAAAACAAAAACAAAACAAAAAATTGTCATAATGAAAACATTCATTTAGTTTGGCGATTTGACAAAGAGACAAACGCAAAAACAAAAAAAACATTTAAAAGATTTATGCACCATTAGCCAGCAAACCAAATGCACTGGCACAAAAAAATCAAACAAAATATAAATAAATTTTTAAATAAATAAATAGCAGCCGCCAAGATCATGACTAACCATCTCTTTGTAGAACGATGGCAGCCAAGCCAAAGTATTCTAAACTCATGTACGAGTATGATGTTCATATAAATGACTTGTATTCAAATCGTACAATTCTATATGGGCTCATAAAAATGTTTAGCTGGTGCTTAAATATTAGGGAGGTCACCAAAAAGCAGACGTTTAGCAAAATTACTGCTTCTTCCGAAACGGTTTGTTGTAAAACTTTTTTTCCAGTTTCCTTTTTATTATTATTTTTTTTTTTTTTTTTGCTTTTTGTGAGTTTGAGTTTGACTGCTTTATTGGCGAATGAACAAAATTTTATATCAAAATTTGATAATTTTTTTATACTTAGCATGTGTATGTAAAAGAATGAGAGGAAAAAGTGGATTTCAATGAATGCTCTCTCGGTTAATCTTATGGCGTTTTCTTTTCTACATTAAAAATGTTGCCCTGTGAAAAGGTGCCTTTTTAAAATGTTTTGCCCGCCCTGTGAAAGTGCAATTTTTTATATAACGAGAAAAGAACACAAATTAGAAAAAAGTGCAATACCTTTCTTTTAACAGCTGATAAACAAACATTTTCTGTATATTTTATGAAATATGTATACAAAAATGTGCAGTTGCCAGATTGCTAATTTATCTGCGTGAGAAAACAACTTTTTTTTTTTGTTTGTTTTATACGATACAAAATATAAAAATAATTATTAAAATCTAATTTTCTGACTCTTTCAATTCAAAAGGCTCTTTTTTAACATTGTCTGGTAACGCTGTGTAAGAATAAAAGCCATGTGTTTTACAGGGCAATTTGTGCCCTGTTGGTTTGTTCAGGGCAAAAAGTGCCCTGTTGCCCTGTGAAAGGGCAACATTTTTACAAAAGAGCACGCAACCCTTTCAGAGGGCAACATTTTATTGAGAAAGGAACAGAAAATTTCCCTCCCTGCGGGTAGTGTTGCCTTTTTTTATAGAAAAGAAAACGCCATTAGTTTAAATAATAAAATCGTTTAAGAAAGCTGCACAAATTTGGAGCCCAAATCGCTACAACGCCTTCAAATCGCTCAATGAGAAGAATGTACAGTGTGACATGAGATTTAAAAGACGCCTTCATCTTCGTTTAAAACTAAATGTCGGTGTATTCAAGCTCTTCAATTCACTCCCAAAGACAATGGAAATCGCTATAAAATTTTTCAATAGATCCAAATCTTCAAATCACTCACAGAGAAAGTACAGTGTGGCATAGCAGGTAAGACGCCATGTCACACTCTCTGCGTTAAAACTACATGTCGGAGAATTCAAATTTCTCAATTCAGTGCTGAATACAATGAGAATCGCAATAGAACACCCAAACCGCTCATAAAGAATAAACAGTAGTATTCTTGAGATACTATGTTCCCTTCAAACCGCTCGTAGGTATTGTGCAATATAACATCACCTGTAGGGGACGTCTATCCCTCTGACTAACCTACATATTCTTTACGCTCAAACCATTCAATCCAGGCAAAAAAACAATGGAAATCGCAATAGAATTCTCAAATTGCTACGACGTCTTGAAATCACTCGTACAGAATGTACAGTGTGATATGATATGTGTGACCCGTCTTCGGTTAAAACCATATGTCAGTGTATTCAAATTATTCCAGGCAAAAACGCAATGCAAATCAACAATTTAATTCACAGCACATATTTTTGAATTCATATAGAGGAATGTTCCTAAAATGAGAGGTAACCTTTTGCGAAGAAACGTTCAAAATATAGAAATTCTTAATTGCTTAAATGAGTTGCAATTAGAAACAGAAGAAAAAATACGGAGTTTTTCTTAAACTATGTTGTTTTATTAAAAGAACGACCGGAAAAATCTGTAACACGTTACTTCAACCCAATTATTGACAGGCGAAAAAGTTCCCAATTACATATCATCCTTTTCCAGCCTCAGCACATTACGCAAAACTCAAGCACTGGTACTACGTTTTTTAGGAAAATTAGCGATTTGCTGATTATGCTATTCAGAAAGATTTTAACAATAACAACTATCGTTAAGTGGCGAAAAGCTATTGTTACCGAATCGCTAAAAGAAAATTCAACGCTGGCATTCATAATATTGGAATTATTTCTAAGAGAAAGCGATATTCACGCGAGTATACTCCATAAAGAAAACAAAAAAAATTTGTAATACAGTGTATCTCAAAAGTCATTTCATATTATCCAAAATTTTATATCACGAAATAAAATGTGTATTAGTGAAATGCCACAGATCATGGCGGTTTCATAAAATTTTACGGATTTTTTTCATAAAAATTAAATTTGAGATAATGCCTCAGAGGAAGCATATAGCTAGTAAAACAGTTCTGTAACCTTCCTTCTTTCTACAGGTACTGAAGGCACTTAAGTTTAAAGTTTGAAGCGTTCTTAATTAAGCGGAAATTTCCAAAATCATATTCACCCCTATTCTGCATTTCGATTAAGTCTCCGCATTCAGTTCCGTTGCGATCGAAAATTGGTATTCTGCAGAAAAACGGAATCGAAAGAAAAAGAAGAAGACAACAATGTCTACAAAATTAATAGCATCACTGTGGAATGTTGAAATGAAATAGGAAAATAAGTAAGTTTGTTATCATTTTCATAAATAAATGTTTAATTTAATGCAAAAAGTTTATTTATACATAATAAAAATAAGTTTTTGATAAACAGAGCAAGTTGTAAGGTTGATAGACAGTTTTTCTCGTGAGATGCAGCAAAATTCTATGACTTCTTACTTCATACTGCTCTAGTGTTGTTGTTTTTTACCTCTACCATTATTAAATATTAATTTAATTAAATAAATTAATTAAAAATATTTTTAAGTGTTTTTTTAATCGCTTCTGAGCATTTTACTTCATTTTCTACTTAAATTTTTTTCAATTTTAAAGTTTTTAACTAAAATACACAGATAAAAAAACTCCTCCGTTAACAAAAACTCAACTGAGAAAAACGGAGCTCCGATCGTAATGCAGAATACATACAATCGAAAGAAACTGATCGGAATCGAAACGCAGAATACCAAAGTTGACAGACGGAGAAAATTTCGATTCAAATCGAAACGCAGAATAGCCCCAATTAACGTGGGTTTATAGGCGAGTTTTAGTTTTGTGTCCGACCGCAACTTTATTTGCAAAGTTACTTTTTTTCAAAAAACCAAAAGAAACTATTTAATATTAAATTTATTCTGTTTCTGAATGTCGAATCCAAGAAGAATGGCGTTAACTGGCAGAGCTGAACATCAGGCTGCAAGTAACACCATTACCAGCTCCATCGTCAACATCATCATCTCCACCGTCATCATCATGCTCATCATTATCAGTGTCATCGTTGCAACGCATTATTGCGCTGCCTTTAACACATCTTTGGGATTTTATATTTATGTTGTTGGAAAGTTAACGCTTTAAGAAACATGTGTAAGTGTATTAAGTTTGTCATTTTGACACAGAGTTGTACGAGTATTAATCTAGTTGGAAAAACAAACACACACACTACATCACACCCAGTTGCCTTAGATTTTCTCATCAGACAAAACTAAAAAAAAAAAACTAAAAACAACACGTTGTGCAATTTATTCCGCAACGGACCCGCGAAGCAATAAAAATTAAACGGCAAAGAAGCAGCAGACACTAGCAAAAAATAAACCAGCTACCGAAAAGATTTTTTATTAAAACGTTTTTATATTTCGCGCAGGTTCCGCAAGAATGAAAGATGAAAGTTGTGGCGATCCTTTAGAAAGCGACTTTCTCACAAATATGAATTGATCAAGTACGAGTATTTCTGTTACAGCCGATAACGGTTAGTTAAGCAAATAATTTGTCAGTTTGGCAAAAAAAAATAAAAAATAAAAAAAAAACTCCCATACATCCAATGCCAGACGATGTACATATAAAATTTTTAAAAATTACTTTTTCAACTCTATAAAATATTGACTTTTGGGTCCCCTGACTGCCAATGGACAAAAGTCTCCGTAGGTTTGCATTCGAATGCAGTTTTATAATTCATAATAGATACATTTATTGGACATTGACATATTTATAAATATTCCTGCCACAAAGTGGACGTGGTGTTGCGTGCTCACCTGCAGGCTCCACTCAAAATAAATTGCATACACTTTGTCTGTATTTTAAACGGCTTTCACAGTTACGGTTGCACCACTAATTAACAGCTTATGAGTATTAAGAGTCACTTCTGGCAGGAAATTTGTATAACCGCTAGTTAAAATCATGGGCCGATTAATGGCGATATTGCAACGTTTTCTTTGTTGCAATAAAAATAAATTTAAGAAAATAGTAACTTGATTAATAATATCGGGATCTCTTACATTTTCAGCCACAGTATACGTTGGCCAACCGTGATCACAGTAATAATTTCTATTCATGCACATCTACTGAGTGGTCATTGCGCTCCAGCAGTCTATTTGTCAATACGTAAATTTTTCTAGAATTCACGTGCGAGCTTATTTTGTTTTGAGGATCATCTTCAGTTGAATTTGGCATCATTTAAAAAAATATGCAGCAGAGGTCTGCATCGCGTAGAATTGTCAAACATGTAAAAACCACTGCTAAGCAACAGAATACAGTAGCATTATTTTAAAATATTGCCATATCTTAATAAAACTCCTGAATATAAGGAGGAACAGCTATTGGTAACAATCAATGTTACTTGTCTAAAACTGACTTTGCAAAGTTAGTACATAAAAAATAGATAAACAGCGACAAGCGTATTTTTATGGTTCATTGTCATTTCGTGCAAGCACTTTTACAAGTATTTATTTAGCAAATAACAAAGGATGTCTCGGATATCAAGATTCCCTGTATATCTATCAAAGAGAAAAAACAGCAATTTCAAAACATAAACCATAAAATCTCTATCTCAACAATCTTTTGTCATTAAGTCATTACGTCATTACGTCATTACGTCATTACGGCATTACGTCATTACGTCATTACGGCATTACTTCATTACGTCATTACGTCATCATATTCACAGACGATACAAGACGGAAGATGCACCCATTGCCTTCATATTAATTTTGCAGATAAGGTAATACCCCAACTATTTACTCTTTTGATCTTGAATACGGACGATGTAAGGAAAGCAGATTTTGAATATTTATAATTTTGCAGCTATATTTTCTTAGTGGGCAAATACGAAGGGCGGCATGCGTCTTGTGAATGTGTCTTAAACATTTTTTTCTAATATGAAGCCTTGTTGTGTACCTAAGGTGCGCCAGTCAGTATATAATTTTAAATACAAAAACAATATTGAATCGGTACGAACAGAGAGGTGCCGCAGTTATACAACATATTATTGTTATCTGATTCTTATTGTAAAAGTTATAGCTTGCTCTTGTGTGAACTATCCTCGGCTTTCACATTTCTCTTACACTGTGTGAACATAGACTTTATTGAACAAAATGCTTGGATACACCAGCCTCCAAATGCCATCCCATTTTGTTCAAATCTTGTCCCCATTTAGTCCAATTGCCAATAGTATGCCAAGCACATGTTACGATGTTAATACTAATATTAAATAGGTTTGGATTAAGCACAATATGACCATTCGGCAGAAGGACCAGCTGACTCACCTCACAGAGAACATCAAATAATATTGCCTCGATTACTCATTTAATGTTTTTATATACTTTTTAAACGCTCATTTTAATTAAATTTTATTTATGCTTGCATTAATGTGGTCTATTAAATAGACATCTTCTCGTTTATATAGTGTTCTTAAGTTTTTAAGTTGTCCCAGATTTTGTTATGACAGATAAATAAACGATCGCAAGCGAATGCTGAGGCAATTACATATACATATTTCCATGCAGATTCGTTTCTTAGTTGCATTGCATTTTACAAGTATCTAATTCTATTTGAATATATTTTATCTTTTCATTGTAGAGAGCGATGAAAAACAATCTCTGAGTTATTGTCGTTATTTATAATCGTTTTAGTTTCGTTTTCAATTTATGTATTTTCAGAGATAAAAATGTTTTTGCAAATAAAAATGTAGTTTTGTTGCCTGTGAGCTTTAAGAAGCTTTTATTAATTTACATTCGAAAAATAAAGTGAACGATTTTGAATAAATGCTGATGAGTTCGAAATGCAATTCATATAATTGTGGGACCTAGTGTTTGCGATAGCGATATGATAAATCGCTGGCTGCAGTTATCGCCTTGTAGTATAGTACTTGTACTTCTCTGTGTAAGAGGCCGCAGCAACATCTCAAAAACATACCACAGAATATTTCAATGCCAGCCTTTCCAATAATAATTCTTTATTATCGTTTTCTATTGAACGCAACATAATAATTGTTTACCCGCTCTGATACTTCACATTGTTTCTTATCCTGTCAGCATTGTTCGTTTCATTGTTGTCCACGAAAAATGTAGATAAATTGTCGCTGGCGCCAAAATAATCGTTTTCATGAGTATTTTATTTTTGGTGTACTCGTATTATGATCGGCAGTCTGCATAAAAAGTGACAAGGGCTTGTGGATTTGCTTATGAACAAATTGCTAAATGTCGAGTCCATTTACCTTGTAAATGGACTTTGAATTACAAAAAACTTCGAAGTAAATCTAAAATTAAAAATTGGCCAACTTTAGTACTTGGGGTACACATAGACAAACCAATTGGAAACCAGCTGATAAAATGACATGTATTTTAAATTAGTGTTGAGTGAAGAGGAGAGAGTATGATGTGAAACGTATGAAGTATGGGGGTTTCTGCATGTCTGTATGTCTATATTTTATAAGAAATATTTCAAAATTTCTCACACACTCTCTTTTTGGTTTGAACAACGTTTAAACGGCAAAATATATAAATCAGTAAACGTTTTATGCCGCATTAAAATGCAGAAAATTGGGCGTTTAAAGTACATTTACGAACCATATGATTATGACAGACGTCAAGTTGAAAAATTGTATGTTCAAGTTTTTTTGCTGAATATAAAATGTTTTGTTCAGCGGATGAAGAGAATTGGAAGAAGTTTGCTTTGAATAAAAATATTCTAATAATAAACTAATAAGCTGGAAATAACCACGTGTTATTTGACATTTACTGCAATGTTACTGTATTATTATATGGAATTCAAGAAAAAAAGTTTAAACCAAGTTTCCTTTAATAGTAAGCTTAGCGAAAACTAGAGTTTAAACATTGGCTGATTCATTAAGTATAGCAATTGTTGCATAAATTGTTAAAAGGCTGAATTTGTATTGCCAAAAATATTACTGGCGTCAAAATTATACAAGTCGGGTTATTGAAACTTCAAAAATAATGACTTCAAAAATATATCAGATCAGAGTAAAAATAATTCCGGAATATAACCTTCCAAGTGATTCACCACATTTGAAATTTGAAAATATCTTTATGTGAGCTGGCTGGTCTTGCACTTAAATTACAAATTGGATCAGTTTCAATCTTGCAATTAATTTTATATTTTTTTTATCGTGAGCCTCGATTTCGACTTTTTTATAAAAACCGTCAAAAAAACATTTCCTTGTCATGTAGTCTGACACAAAATGTGAATTCATTTATCGCGCACAGAATAAAAACTACTTAGATAAAAAAAAAAAGTAAGAGGAAAACACTTCGCGGAGCGGCGATTAGTCCAGCTTTGATTATTACGTGTTCATCAGATATTTCAGTCTCACAAAAGTTAAATTGAGTTAAAACGCAACAAATAAAATTATTAAAAATTTTAAAGTGTAAGTAAAATATTGTCTGGCCGTAAAAACATTTCAATGAGTCAGTAAGACGCAAGAAAAGACTGCTCGTAGACGTTAGACTTATAAATATGCATATTGAGTGAGATGATTAAAAGAGAATGGAGCTGAAAAATGCCGGGAAACCCCTCAGAGAATGCAAATGTTTGTCTGTGGAATAATTGTGGCGTTTTTGGTTGCAAGAAAACAATGTTGGTGCAAAATAGAGAGCGTGGCGTAAAAAGCCGGCATTTCATTTCCTGCAGAAAGTTGTGTTATAAAATTTAGCCAGAGAGTATGAGTGGATTTCGTATTTGAGACTCAGGGATGGAAAGCTTGTAGATACAAACAATCTAATATTTGAAAAAAAATTTCTTAATTAAAGTGCTGTATAGGGTTTTTACGGAACATCGTGTTGCCTCAGTGTAATAAGAGATTCAACACCCGAATTGGCATGCATTCGCAATCGCAATCACAAACTGTTTCAATAGCTTCACAGAAGGTAAGTTTGGCTTCCAATGTTGCAGTCTCATTTAGGTGCATTAAGAAAGGATTCGATGGAGCGGTCAAATAATTTTATTGTAGCATAGAAAATGTTCCATCATCAACAGTATACAGGATAAAAGAATTCTTGAACGGCTTTGCAAATCCGTCGGCATTGTCTTGGGAAGTACTTGGCTTACGAGATCTAAAAACGAAAACTAAATGTAAGTGGTGTTCAGGGTAGTTAATTTTAAACAACAATGTGTGCGTCCCAGTTTTACATGTAACTAAAAAATAGTTTTAAAGACGTGAATCACGCAATGCTGCCTAAATTTTTGTTAATTTAATTGCTGCGCCTGCAGAGCCTTTTCTATATCCTTAAACAGCCAGCTCTGCCTACAATTGTATGATTTTTTCCAATTTTTTAAAAAAAAAAATTTAATAACGACGCATTTAACAAAATTCTAATATTGATGTAAATTGATATATTTGATGAAAAAGCATGCCTTTGCATTTTTGTATAAATTTAACACTGATTGCTGAATTTTTTATCATATTAATTTATATTTACATGTGCATATGTGCATGTGTGCATTTGTACACCCCTGACGCAACAGTAATTGAAAATTGAGATCTTCCATCTCTGGCTGGAGATCTCATTTCACTGTTTGTTTTAAATTTTAATAAACAGAGAACAACAAGCAAATCAGCTGTAAAACACGTACACGCCAATCTTGACGACGTCGTCGACGTCTGGCCGACGAAAACGTTTACAATAATGATGTTAAAGATGATTATGATTGCGATGATTATGATGATCATTACAGTACGGGTGATTTGGGGTTTAAATTATTTAGACGTGTGCCGTTCCATCAGATACGCGAGAACAGCGAACAAGCTCGCAACGTTGAAGCGCTTGTTCAATATAATTTTCTATATAAAATTTCGTTTCTTTTCAAGACACTTAAAGGAAACAAAAAATAAAATCGAAAAACAAGAAACAACGAAACGCTTTTCATGCATATTTTTTGTTGGCCAATAAAGGATTTTATTATGAGCTGTTCGATTAAAGCACAAGCCCACATCATTTATCTTTTGTGCGCAAATTGATCGACCGATGAAGAAAAGTAGAAATAATAATTCCGTAAAACAGATCACTTTATTTTTATGACTGGTTGCGAGGTATCGATATTAAGTAGTTTGTGTTAAAACAATAAACTAATTGTGTATGAGTGAATAAAGAAAATTAACTCCAACTGATCGATGATGAGATTTGACAAAACAAAATTAAATAAAGAAATAAAAACGGAGACGGTCAGTAAACCTAAAAGCGTTCAATTTTCAGCAACAACAACTAATTTCTATATTAAATATAATATAAAATAGTATAAAATTATGTAAGTGTGCATGTGTGTGCGTGTCTCTGGCTGAGTGTGTGCGTGAAGCAATGAAATTAAAATTAAAATGTGATGACTTTTTATTGCATTGATTTGTCGAATTAGACAAATCAATACATTTAACGATAACGAGCGGTAAAATGTTTTAATTAAAAGCTAAATTTTTTACTGCGTTAGACCAGTCCAAATGCGTAGCATACTAGCAGCAACCACATCATTCATTCATTCACCCATCGGTCCATCATTGGTGGGCGTTAAAGAGCAACTGTTAGTTTAAAACACCAATTACCGTACATTTATGAAACAATTTACCTGAAAGCCAAACATGTAATTTAAAAAGTGTTAAATCCATTGAAATAAAAAAGGAATAAAAAATTGAAATGAAATGCATATAAAGCAAATAAAACTACATCAGTGATTTTATAAAAATTCCAACACGACACTCCAATAAATCAAATCCACAAAACACCAAAAAAAAAAAAAAAAAAAATCAAATTAAAATAAAAAAAAAGTTTTGTATGGGAAAAACATTCACAAAAAAGCCTTAACATGCAAAGCGTTAAGACACAACACACAGATATAAATTCAACACATACAACTTTAAAGTTAAGCAGACACTTTAAGTGTAACACTTACTTGATACATATTTAAATGATAATTAACAAAGATTTCAAGTGTAACATGCAAATTTTAGATATGCAGTTTATTTTTTAATTGGGTCGTAGTCGGCTTCAAATGCACGGCAAGCAAATGTTTGAAATTTCATCGAACAGCCGCAACAGCCAGCACACACTGGGTGAATGCAGTGAGAGGCGGTGCATCTATTAAATAAGAGTTTTTAAACGCTTTAACTACTCCACTCCAGCAACATTTCCACGCAAGCTTGCCCTCTTATACAACTAACTCTTCCCCCTGCTGCTCCTTTTCCACCTCCTGCCACCAGGCGTTTGCAAAACTAAACAGCAACACGAAAAACAAAATGTCTCCAACTCTGCGCAATTTCAAACTGTTGCAATATTTAATCAAGTGCACTCGCTTTGCATAAAGTGCGTAATTAAAAAAATAAGTAAATTAATATGCAAATGCAAAGCACATTATTTGAATAAAAACTGTCGCGTCTTGTGTTGCCTCTGACACTGTTTGATTAATAATGCAAAACAAACAAAAAAAAAAAAAATAAAAAATTAAAAAAAACAAAAACTCGAAAAAAAAACAAAGAAAGACAAAAAATTTGTTTCTCTTTTTTGTTGGTTTTGTGTTCAGCGGCAATTTAATTAGTGGACGTTGTGCCCGCTGATGATTTATTTTCAAAAGATTAACCAATTAAAAGCTAACTCATGTTTAAGAGCATTAACAAAAGTTTGCCTTAAACGTCTAATACTGCACAGTGGGCGGTGCGTTATCAAAATAATCCAACTAACATGAAGTTGGGGAAATTCCAAAATATTATACAAATCCATGCAAATGCCAGTCACATAATAATGTATGGGAAATTATCTAGACGTGTTTAATGTAGCTGGAGCCCGGTGCTTTTAGTGGTAAATAGTTATTGATCCTGTCAGAGGGGGCATAGGTGGTATGATAGTTGTTAAACGCATTTAAAAACTTTCTTACAAATTTCGTGGTAACAAATAAGAAACATTTTTCAACAATTACTTGCTTTGCCAACTCAGAGCTGTTGGAACACTGCGACAGAGTAATCAATTCACTTGCTAGAAAATCAGCTTTGAACGCTCCGACACTTATCGGAATGAACTCTATTTCTTTAGAACGAAGTTCTGAGAATAGTAAATATGAAAAGGGCTAAGTCCTTTGAGACCTCTTTCTATTACTTATTCGTTAATTTGACTGTGTTGTTGTTTGATGTGTCATGAGTTCAGAAAGCATGGTGAGGCTATTTTATAAGGAGAAGGTTCAGAAGAAGCATTTCTTATTTAATAGATGCGCCACCTCTCGCTACATTTACGAGTCACTTGCTGTGAATTTAAGTATTTTTTATGTTTTTGCTGCGACCACAAAGTGCTGCAGATCACCGTGACAAATAATATAAAACTTCTCAACTCCATAAAGTGTTGAAAGCTGCATACCGAACCATACAATCAAACAACCTGCCGATTACTGTACATTAACAGTCCGCAATTTAAAAAACGTTTTATGTGAAAGGCCCTGCGGCACATCTATACGATATCTACAGTTGATATATAATTGCCACAACTTGCTACTTTCATAGAAATTGCAACGTTTTTCTCGAGAATATATTCTTTCAATTTCTTTTGAAAAATTATGTTTCTGTTAAAAGTCATGTAATGGATTTTTTATGTGATAACGATCCACCTGTAGAACTTTGAGTTGTGAATTGGACTGATCGATTTTAAAATAAAGCCTAAGGTGTCGACAACCAATTCGCCAGCTTTGTAATTTGTGTTTCCTCGGAAAATCCTAATTCGATTTTTTTTAGTAAAACTGTTGCAGAACGATTTGTGAAATAAATTATTTTCAAATAATTTCATTTTAATGACTCCAAATCTGTTAAATAATATTTTGTGACGAATTCATTTTTTTTATTATATTTCTATTTTATATTTAATATTCAGTTTTGCAGTAAAAAATTTCGACAAGTTTTCATGTTAAACAAAATCTTTCAAATATTAAATCAGAATTACAAAACTTATTTTTGAATTAACAATAATCAATTTTTTATTATATTATGGACCACAATTAGCCATGTTTTGGCTGATAATACCGAACACACAAATAAAAAATCAACTGACTGAATTAGTTCGTGTTCATGTCGAATCAATTAAGTTTTTCAGACTAACAAGTTTTAAAGGATTTAAATGTAATAAAAATTCACTGGTTTTTATTAAATAATTTTCCATTTTATTTCAACTTCATGAATCGTTCTTTCAAGTTGTGAGTTTTTTCAAACTGAATGGCAAAAATATTAAAATATTAAATTCAATGTGAATGTCATAAAATATTTTTAAAAATTTCCTAAAATATTTCAGAATAAATTTAGAGTAAGTTTCTATTAGTAAAAGAAAAATTAAAAATTGCAAATAAAAGAGTTCTTAAAGAAGAATCAGAAGGTCTTCACCTGAACTTTTATTTATTTATTTATCTCCCTCAAAGACTTCTTTCCGCACCACAGAAGAGTACCGAAAATTAATTGATTCATTTATAAAGTGGCGTAAAAGGACAATGCGAGACATCCTTCTAAATAATTTTAAATATTTTCTTCTTTTTCAAATAGAAAAAGCACTCTTCAGTCGAAGTGGAATACATTCTTAGCATTAATTTTTAGTGAGAGTTACTCGCGAGAAGAATAAATAAAAGAAATAAAAAAGAAAAGAAAAAAAGAAATAAGAAATAAAAGAATAAAATGAAAAAAAAAGAATTTTTAATTTGAATTTTAAATTTTTTTGAATTTTTTTAAATTTTATAGAAAAGTAAAGGCAATGTGGTTCTTGGAAGGCCGCTGGTGAAAAATGATCTATTCGAAATTTTTTGTGAGCCTAAAGGTGGCAACGATTTAGAAGAAAAATTTCAGAAGGAGGATTATATTTCTCACAACAAACACAGCATATTTTAAAATTGACAGCCATCAGTTAATCATCTTCTGGCTCCCTTTTTGATATTCCCACTTGAGCAAAATTCTTTTACTTCATTTGATATTTAAAACGCAAAAAATTCTCAAAATGTTGCATTCAAAATCGGCAGTGTTACCAAACGATTCTTTAAAAAAAAAATGAGAAGCTTAACTCACTCTAAACTCGACAAAAAAGAAATAAATATCATTTGAATAATTCTTTAGATAAGTTCGTCTAATAGAGGGGAAGTTTGATATGGATTTGCTTGCGTATTTGCCAGTGTATTTTTCCCGACTATACGAACGCTTCTTAATATGAATTTTTGCGCCAAAGCTTAACCCAATCAGTTCTCTATAACCTCCAAAGAGAGAATCCGAAGAGTCCTGTTTTTCTACCAATACGGAGGAACTAAAATCTCTTACAAATTGGTGCTACGCGTATAAAAATTCACGTTTGCAATTTATTTTTTTTATATTAAAACTTATTTCATTTTTACCGCGATATCAAAGATTTTTTAAAAATATTCATGCGACTTTTTGCTAAATTTGTAAATATAAGCGTACGCTAATGTCAGATGAACGTCTGATGATCGTCTGATGATCGTCTGATGATCGTCTAATGATCGTCTGATGATCGCCTGATGATCGTCTGATGATCGCCTGATGATCGTCTGATTTTAATGACATAGTTCTCATGAAAGCCACACTTTGATCTATTTTCAATTTCATTAACGTGAAACCTCCCGATTTAATGCAATTTTCAGTGAAACAACAATACGGAACAATCGACCGGAAAATTGCCACGATACTGAATTTTTTACAGAGTTCACTGAGAAAGAAAGAATCTCGTTCACTGAGAAAGCTTTCTAAATCGCTGCTACATTCATATTTACCTTCCAACATCTTAAGAGTAAAAATCGGGTACATTGTTTAGGAAAGCACTTGCTTAAGTGTTCTGCCTTAAGAAATACACATTAGACATATTTAAGTGACCTGTTCCAAACAAAATAAGTACTACAAGTACTACACACTTGCTGCCATTGTTTCAAAAACCTGAAAACTTTCCCTAGAAACTTTACTTAATATTCGCATTTATATTTCAGTGAAAATATATAGGCAGTTGCCAAATTGTTATGTTATCGAAGAATCCTCTGCCACTGCGATTTATTTTAAATATTCCCAGATGTGGGTGTTGTGCTACTAATGAGCAGTTTGCAACCGAATTTAAGGTCTATTAATACAAAATAGTAACACCGAAGACTGCAATAGAGGCGTGACGCTCGACTGAGAAGAATCCAGCAAGTTGCATGCAAACGAATTGTAAATATGAAAATTAATTTTTGATCCTTCAAGATGGCAGACTGATCCGCTACGATTCACCCATGCACTCTCAGAATCCAGAAATGTTAATTATACTCACATAAGATTTTCTGTAAGATTTAAGACCTTTTCTTAAAAAATAAAATTTGGAAATAATTACAAATCGATCAGTCTCGCAATTGAATCAAAATATTTTCAAAATTTTTTTTAACGTTTTCGCTTCGCTCAAAAACGTTTTGTAAGCGAGTGTCTGCTTAAAATAGAAAAACATTCAAAGTACGCGCGATGGCAAATGCCTTAGAAACAAAACTAATTTAGACAATAAGCAACTGCGAGCACTTGTTAACATTTTCCATTATTTGCTTGAGCAATAAATTAGAAAAAGTTTTCTTTAAAGCATCTACTTGAGCAAGAAGAAGAAGGCAACTTTTAAATAAATTGAGAATGGGAAGGCGCAAGCATTTTAATCCAAAGTAATTATTTTTTAAGAACAACCATTTATAATTTTATAATTTTCACACGCCTGTAGCCGACACACAAATACATGCACATTATGATTCCGTTATTAAAAAATATATAGAAAATATTAAAAACATGAAATACAAAAGAAATTAAGTGAGAATGAAAAGTGTAATGAAAGCCGGAGGTGTGAAAAGTATTCATACGAAACAATTGAAAATACATTTTTAAAACAGCGCAATTTTAACAAGAAATTGGAGAAAAAAATCTAGCTCTGACAGGAGTATTGAACAAGTCGCAAATAATTGAATAAACACGCAAAGAAGAAAAATGAAAAAAGCTAAGCCCAACCTTAGGAAAATGTTTAACTTTCACACAGTTATCCTTGTGATATTCGTTATGCTGTTGTCAACTTTGCACGCACACAGCGGTGAGGGGAAACTTCAAAGGGTGCACAAGCAGCATCACAGTCACAGTTTTAGGCAGCGTAACGTTATCGAGGATTCCGCAATTGGTGCCGGTAATCAACAGCGTCAAACTGGTCACAATAATCATCATCAAGTCCTTCATCAGCAGCATCATCATCATCAACATCAACATCATCATCATGAAAGGCAGCGGCCACAGCAGCAGCATTACGATGCCACCACACCTAGTTTAGAACTTACAACCAGCTCTTCCTTTTCCTCTCCGTCCTCCTTGCCGGTATTCACTAGCGATAATGAGTTTTTAATTAAACAACAAGAACAGCCGCCCATCAATAAGGACGAAATTTATTACAAGACAAAAACAATTGTGCACTCTTTAGCCACATCATCGACAACTTCAAAGCCTTCACTTTCCATACAACTTATGAAACCGCAAAATCTAAATCACAAGGAAAACGCATCTGGTACAAATTCATCTTCCATGCAGGCAGAGACTTTAAACAATTTTAAACGAGAACACACCCATCACCGTCACAACACCAGATTAACTTCAACGCCTTTACCTAAAGCTGAGGCTGGCAACGGCATTGACAACAACCACACAGACGACGTCTTTGCCGCAATGCACTCCGAAGGACGTGAATATACGAATTCTAAGTGGAACTTGACATCCAGCGATGAAGCAGTTTCAAAAGCCCACGAGCACTCAGTGCACTATCAAAATCATAATCAAAGCAGTCACAGCGTTGATAAACCAGATTTCAATAATGAACAACAACAGCGGCGGCCACACCAGAACTATGAAGACTATTATTCAGATGATGCAGAGGATGATGAAATCGATGATGGCGGGGATGATGAATACGGCGAAGATGACGTTGACAACGATGGCATTTCATATGACGATAACAACAATTTAAGTGATCGTTTGTATGCCAGGATAACTCGTTCTAAACTTGATGTAAGTACAAGTGTGCACTGTTGAACTAATTAAAAGTTTTCTTACTTTTCATTCTACCTTTATTCCATTCGCTCCCACTCCTATCACTCTCTCTCCTTATCACTGTTTTATATAGTTTCAAAACCATAAATAAAACAGTTCAAACAGTGGGCGAATTTGTAAGATTTAAGAACGAGAGATCGTTTTTTTCTTGTTCAAATTATAAAACTTGTTTATCCAGTAACTATATTCATCTGAAATGAATATGCTAAGCTTAAATATGTAATTGCATCATTTACGCACCACTGGTTATTCAAATAGCGGCATTTCGAATCTACTACTACTACTACTACTACTGTTTTATTGCTGCGATTATCTGAAGTTTGTATAACAAGCCAGATAATATATTTTTTTCACCATGGCTTTTCAACACCATCCGCAACTTTTTCCATTGTTCTCTGCAGTCTCCGCCATTAAAATAAAGAAATTACTTCTACGTACACATGTTTGAATGTGAAACATTTGAAATCTTAGTTTTGTTGCAATTTGAGAGTAGTGATGTATAAGAAGGTGGTGAGAATCACCGACTAAACAAATAACACTTTTTATCTTGAGCTTATTGGCACTAGATATCTGTACGGGAATATCGTACATGATAACGAGTCAATACCTACATCTATTTGCAACTGCGCCCAGAAAAGTTAGGTTGGGAAATACCTTTTTAACAACTTTCTCCCGCATCAAGATTCAAGTAGTGGGCAGCTGTACTCTGAAACCATCTCTTTTGTGGCGTTCAAATATCCAAATCACTTTTAGGCAGCGTTGTAGGTTATAGCTCCCCGATTACATATACTTAAGCAATGACAAAACCAGTCATTTTAAAGTGTCCATGAAGCCTATAAAAAATTTGAAGAGTATTCGAAAATGCTATCAAATTCTTGTCAAAAAGAGTGACTTCATACAGAATACATACAGAGTTATCCCCCTTTTAATATTTCATCAACCGAGAAGAGCTTGAATAACAATTTTTCCCCCAAATTAATAAAAAAAAAACGTTTCTGCGTTCTTTGCTATTTATAATAAAAGTTGCTCCGACTGCGTTGGTTGAAATGCTAGAAAAAAGTTTGTCGTTACGATTTAATACCTTCAAATGTATGATAGTGTTTGGAGTGGGTGGTCGTGTGGTGTATTGCATCAGATAAACAACAATTTGGCGGGTTTCCCCTTTAACATTTTGATCGTTTGTTAATTACCAAAAAATAACGCTAAAAATTTGTTTAACAACTTGAAAAAAAAAGCAACACATCTGGTCAAATATAATAAGTTGCCGGGCATAACACTGGGTAATGCAAGGGAGGCGGGCTGTGGGTGAGACCAATAAACCATTTTTAATGAGATGTACCATATTTATGCTTCAAACAGCTTCTGTCTGCCTCTCCACATTCACACACACGTGCGCATCTAATTGAATTTTGTTAATTATTTTTTTTTTTTACTTTTTTTGACAAAAAGCATTTTGATTTCAAATTGTGTGTTCAAATTATTAAAACAATTAGACCAAATTTCCTTTACATATGGATCGATTTGTTTACATTGGCAGTAAAATATATTTTAAATTTTATTTTTAAGTCTTTAAAAAGGCTGCTTTGCGATATTTTATTAACTGGAAAAGCATTTATCAAACCTTGATGATAAAGAAGAATTAAAATGTCTGAAACAGATTTGCGTACGAAATTTACCAGAATATGTAAGATCAATTTCTTATGTGACTTTTCAGAAGAACACGGTGAAAACGTTTTGTTCGGAGGGCATTGTGTTTGCCCGGAGTGATAATTGCTTTGAAGCCTCCTTCTAATACAATTCCGATTTTACAAAAGTGAGATTCCACTGTGGCAGCTTCTTCAGATACTTCGACTTAATTAAAATGTTTGTTGATTTTGAAAGCAAACATTTGGTGTTTTTTTTAATATCGCAATGGAACGGGGTATTCTATATTACAATTTAACTATTTAAATCGTTCAACCATTCATGTATCCTGAATGTATTAGAAAGAAATACTTCTTAAGCTATGCAAAAGCATATTTAACGAAAACTGAACCTTGAAGGAGTAGTAGGAGGACTTTAAAAGCAGGAAGTGAGAAGGCTTAAACGAAATACGTGTAGAAAAAAAGTTTAACTACTAAGTTACCTTATTTTTTCTTGGTTAAAAAGACCGTCTCTTTTCCACGGGCATTTTAAATCATTTTTTCATATTTCTTCATTTTTATACATCTTTCTTTATTTGCCAAGTACACCCGGTGTTCCTCGGTATTCTTTACTCTCTATTATTATGCATATATAGTCATAAGAAACGGTGTCTGCCCCTCGTATTCCAGTTGTATTTATTCACCCTAATAGAATAATTAATATCAATGCACTGTTGGTAGTCCAAAGCTAGAAGAGTGTTCTAATAAAAATTCTGAAACGCGAATTAAAAAATTATAGGAAAAATCCCCTGATGAGCAGAAGGTACATGGTTGAGAATGCAGAGCCTTTTTATGAGCTGCAAATACATTTGAAATAAATTATTTTGTGTTCTCAAATGTGACATTTTTGCCATCGCTGTCGTTTTCATAAGATTTTAGTAGCTGACTGCATGGCAGTAATTGCACTTGTGTCGCCTGCTGGGGTGAATCCGTTACAACTTTTACGTGATTAAATAAATTCCAACCATTCGAGAAATGTGGCCCACAAGATCAACTCTAAGCGAGAGTTTCATTAGGTCACGTTGCCAAAACTATAAGCTATAGCCTGGCAGTTGAGAGTGCCAAAAAACGAATAAATTCATTTAACATACATGACCGCACAAATATGGTACTGCCCTAAATACAAAAGATCGTGATAATTTTCCAAGTCACAAATGAAAATCGAAAAAAGAATCCCAGTCAGCTTCATTCAGTAGTAAACGGTAAATTATGGCAATTCAATTTTTATTTTTTGTAACTGCAATTAACTGGACGAACGCTTTCTTTTGTTTGGAAATCCAGCAATTTCGTACATGGCAATTTTAGCATGATCACCCAAGACGAACAGGAAACCTGATTCTCTATGCATGTGTGCATATGTGTTTAGTATGTATGCAAGTGAACTTGCTGCGTACATCTGTATGTACATGGCAGTTGGAAACATATTCAGTTCGTCATAAACGTGTGACAGCATTTAATCATAAAGAGCCCTTCTTACGACACGGGCACACATCAGTCGTGTTGCAACACCAACCGAATGTAACGTAATGTGAGTGGTGGAAATAAATATGAATGCATATATGTATGTGTGTGTATATGCCTGCAATTGCATGTTGGTACATGCCCATATCAATATCTTTCTGGTCAAGTTGCAGGTAAACTCGAAATTCCTTACCAATCGACATCTTCCTAATTGAATTAATTTACAGCAGATCTTTCAAATTCCAAAGAAAAAACTGCCACATTCGTGATAAAAATGGGACGAAAAAAAAAATCACAAAATGAACGGAAAACCAGAACAAGGAAGATGGCAGAATAAAAAGGCAAGAAAAATGTAGCAACGTGAACTACATCCGATACAAGTTTGAGCGTTTCATTGCTGCAAGTGGATTCAAGCCATTTTCCTCTGCCGGTTGGTTTCACTTTTATTCAATTGCTGGTGGCATCCGATTCAAAAAAATATCTTCGCTTGCATGAAGCATTGGAGCAACTTTGAGCCGAATATGTGGACAATATTAAACACTGCAATGCGTACGTAAATGGGGCGGCTCTTTGAACGACCACACACCTGCTTCAGAGTTGCAAGAATTATGAGAAAAATTGCAAGTGATATTTTGAAATTTGCATTTAAAATAACAGCGACTGGTTTAATAACATTCATTTCTCCCCACTTACATGATTTATAATGTCGATACTAGTAATTAGTTGGTCTACGAGTATATTACAATGGAGTCAATCAAAATATTCGTAGCCGCAAGTACTCGTCTCCAACTAACAGTCCTCCCTGTTACGTTGTAACTAATTAAAAATGTTTTAATAATAAACGTAAGAACTGAGCAATTGCCCATTACTTGAAACAAGTTTTCATTCGGTATCGCAGGCGAGATCCTTTTAATATTTCTTTTTACGCCGTTTAGCTTGATATCTTGTACACCATGGCAAAGTACATCATTAATATATTCCAGCAAAAGTTGCCAAACATTAAAGCAAGTCCAACATTCAGATCCCTACGTATGATATTTGTGTAAACAATTCCCTATATTCTAATTCTCTCAGTGTCTGAAAAAAAAATAAAAAATTTAATTAAAAACATGCAGCAGATTAATAAATTCTTTATGTGAAAATAATCCTTTATAACACTGGGTCAGTTGAATAAACAAGCGACGTCATGCCGCTCCAAATAATCGACAACTTTTTCACGAAACTTTTAATTGTTTATGGTCTTTAACATTTAAGGAAGACGTAATACAATAGAAAAAGTATTGGGGTAGCAACAAATCTCCACGTACAGTGGGCTTTAATAACACTTGACAAGAAATTGCTATTTGAAACATTTATTTTCGAGTAAAAATCAACTGTTTTTAAATAACCAATTCCGTTCACAAAATAATTATTTAAACAAAAACAAATAATTTAATAATTACGTATATAATCTCCTCCAGGAATATGTTACAGGACCTCTTTTGGGCTCTATCATTATACTGCATTGAAGTAAAATTTCATCTCGCAATACATTTCCCTCTACTAAGAAATATTAAACCTTTTAGTAATAAACACATAAAAGTCTCCTCAAGAAAATAAAAGAACATTAACAACAATATATTTTCAAAAAACTATTTGAGGAAAATATTGAAAGAAAATAATTTTTGAAAACAAGCTCTTTAAAAAATACTTTTATAAAACAGTTGTAAAAATATTCCTTAAAAATTCCAGTTCAAAATATGTAAAAAAATCTTATAGAAAAGTAAATTAAAAAAATGGACTTGGATTGGGAAAAAGCTCAAGCACACTTCGAAAGATCTTAATAAACTTTTTTTTAAATTAAAATATGAATGTAGGATCGTATACACGATTTTAAAAAGTAGCAAAACTCTTTAATCGATTTATTAATAATGATTTTTTTTATATACTTTATGAATATTGAAAAAATTTTAAATAAAAAAATCTCTTCAGGAAACTTTCTTTTTCAACAAATACAATAAAAGTTTAACAGGAAGAATATTTTAAAAAAAAAAAATTCGCATTCCATCCCACTGTGCGTGTTTCACTATTTAGTTTGTATGTACAATTGCAAGTTGTAAACAAAATCTCCTCTATTATAATTCGCACAATTTATTAAAACGAATTTAATTTATGGCCGTTGAAAGAATGAAAGGAATTTAAAAAATAAACTTCATGGGTGTGATTGCTTTCCTCTAAATTGTGGCAGATTTTGTTTGTTCTGGCAACTCGCCAATGTTTGCTGAAATATTATTTAACGGCACTGTAAATCTGAAATGTTAATTTGGGCAGACAAGGATCAATTTTTGCTTTCTTTTAAATTAAATCGTATTAATTATCCGAATCGAGTGTGACTAATAGTCCTGGGAAAATTCCCAGCTCAGTATGAGCTTTTCAGGTAGTGCAAGATAATTTCAAAGTTCTATTCTAAGGCGATGAAACGCTGTAAACAACATCAAAATAAAATCTGGCGATAAAACGCACATTAACATTCAATATTTATCGAATGCTTTTATGTATTTCCCTTTGATGCGATCTACGATTCCCATTTTATTGCTGAAGCAAATCTGAAATAAAAAGCTCAATATGCCAACCACTCTTTTTTTAACCATAAAACGTCATTATTATTTATGCTCGTAAATCCTAAAACTATAAACGTTGGGCATTCTGTTCATGTATGTAAACTAATACTGGCAAGTTGGTAGGAAACAATTATTAAATAAATGGGGCGCAGGCGCCTAATAAAATTGCCATTACATTTTAATGTGAGCAACACAACAACTTCTTGTTGCCGCAAATTAGCGAATTAAGCAAACAACAACAAAAACAAAGAGAGAGAAAATTGATTCAGAAATTAATAAACATTAAATGTTTGCAATGCTTGCAATGCAATTAAAGACAGAAATGTTATTACAGCATTTACAGTAATGGACAAAAGTGGTGGAAAAAATAACTTCTTTTATGTTGTCAGCTCAAATTCCGTACACGATTCAAGTTCTATTGCGACTGTTAGTCACAATCCGAAAGATTTACTACGATTACTTCCGTTGACAAGCCACACAGATTTAGTTTTGTAATTAGAATCTATTGAAATGCGGAAAGCAAACAATTTCGCCAGCCACTTAGAGAGGAAAACTTTGTCAATTTTGGCAAAATGTGGGCATATCAAATATTATCTGTGTAAAAGCAATTCTAATATCGGATAGAGAATAGTTCATGGCTCGGAATTTGACACTTGATAGAGGGGAAGTGATAAAATTCACACCACTTATTTTACAAGCAAGCGACGAAATTTATGTTACCGTTCGTAAGACTGCAGCAAATACAGAAACCAAGTCGTGCAGAGACAAGATAAAGAACGGCAAAAAGTAGGATAAGCCACTTATTTCGTCACATTGTAACTCCAAATGGTCAAAAATGTAAACCAACTATATTAAAGTTATTCTAATTTGACACCGTTTGTATTTCCGTGCTCATGGCGCAGTTGTCTCTGGTTACGAAATCCTGAATCAGGACTTTTGCACTCTCATAATTGGCATCTCTTTATACTTCTTTGTGAGGTTGTCAAATTTAATTGAATTTTTGTTATTGCACAGTGTGTTGACTCAACTCACACAAATAAATAATGAAAATTACCTTCAAAAATTCGAAACTATTTCGGGTCATAAATTATACCGATTCGATCTTATAATACAAACACACCGGCATCGCTACCCTTTTCAAATTCATAACAATTTCACACACAAAACTATTTTTTATTTAAATGTAAAGACAGGAAGCCCTTAAAGGCATTCGTTCAGCAAATTATTATCAAAATTTATTATCAAAATTTTTTTATGAAAATTTACAAAAGTTTGGGAAAAATTTTTATTCAATTCCCCTAATTCTTTTTAATAATATGTAATTGTATCATTAACTACCAATGACTAAGGTTGTGGGATTGATGAGTATATCCAGAGGTATCAAACAAAAAATTCTTTTGTGTTTGAAATACTTAAGTAACGTAGACTCAATGACTTGTAAACAATTAACATCGACGATATTCTGTGTGCTACTGCAGATGAATTCTTCCGATATACTTGAATACCTCTTGCCGTAATTCCGACACAATGTCGGTCTTAGAATCAATCATTTCCCACACTTCTTTTAATAACATTTAATTGCATCATAGAGTGAACTAAAAATTTTGACAACTACAAATTGAAAATAAAGGATGGTTAGATTTTGAGGGCCGAGGTTGAATGTGAATCTCATCTGAACGAGATTTTGCCTGCATTTCATTCGAAATTTCTCAATTTAAGATTAACTCAATTTAAACCAGGAAAAGATATGCCAACGAGCAACGCATTAAAATGATTCAGGCTTATTATGATAATGGACGTTTATATTGAAATGCATATCGAAAGAAATCATCTTCAGTGATGAGGCACATTTTCTTTTCAGTGGAATTGTGAATAAGCAGAATTGCCGCATTTGCGCGAATGATAATCCAAGAGTAATAGTCGAAAAATCAATATTTGGTTCGGTATATTGGCTATAAATATTTATACTGCTTGATAATCCAAGAGTAATAGTCGAAAAATCAATGTTTGGTTCGGTATATTGGCTGGCGGCTTCATCGGGGCGTATTTTTTCCAAAATGAGACCGGTCAAGCAGTTACTGTGAATGATTTTCGTTATCGTGAGATGTTAACGCACTTTTTATGGCCCGAATTAGAAGCTATGGATATGGACCATTTGACACAAAGCTAACTAAACAATGGCTCTTTTGCGCGACAAATTCAATAGCCGTGTTATCTCACGTGGTGGAGATAGACCAACAAAAATTCGAAAGCTAAAGTATGAGATAATTCGGCACATTAACGGCATAGAACCTCAATTATACCTCAGTGTCATCAAAAATTTGGACCCTTGGATCGAGGTGTGATGGCCATGTTAAGGCCGTAATTGTACCTATAATTTGTTTCATAGTCAAAGTCTACATCCGCCCTTAAAATTTAACCATTCGTTATATAAATCAATAATAAAAATGAATAGCAAATTAATATATTGTTTTCCTGTTAAATATATAATTTATTTCTTCCCTGCAAAGTGCAATAATAATTCGTACATTCCTAAATTTAAGCAAACATGAGCTGCAATAGGAAATTCGAAGGAAGACTTACAAAAATTCATGACATACAAAAGCTTTATATTAATTCACATCGAACTGTTTTAGCCACCACTGTTCCTTTATACTCGTACAATACATTTACGAATTTATATATTGTTTTTTATTTCATGTGGATTTATTGTCTAAACACATGCACAAAGTAAACATAGACACGACTAAATATACAAACAAACTGACATTCAGGCAAACGTACAAGAAACGTACATATTTGGATAATGCCAAGATTGGAAGAACAGATTATAAAGTCTTGAAGATCCCCACAGTCGTATAAATGTTTATACTGCTTGCCGGAAATAAAATAATTGTCTCCCTCTCTCTCTCTCTCTCTCTCTCTCTATCTATCTATCTTTATATATTCCTCTATGAACACCCTGTTGTTCGATTGTGTCTGTGGCTGCGCCTGTATCTTTCTTGTCCATTGTGTGATATCTTTATAGCAAATGTGCTGTGCAATAATCTGAGTCGGGGTCAATAAATTGCACAATATAAATACTTTCGGTGTTTTAATATTTTTTTTTTCTATTTTGCTTCGGGTATGGTCATGTAAGAAATTTTACTTGAAATTACAGCGAAATTTCAGCGAAATTACAATAAAAATTTATTTATACGGCAATCGGTGTGGTCGAATTTTTTTATTGCCATTCTAATGGCATTCTAGTGGATTGTGATTGAAACTTTATTTATGAAAATTTTAACACATCAAAAGCTCTTTGGTACGCCTTTCTGTAATTAGAAGTTTCACGTAGGAGATCTATTTTAAGTTAGAAATTTTTGTATTCAGAGAAAGTATTTTCGTATTGTTTTAATAGATGTGGTTGCAGTCGTATATCTCCAGTGCTACCAGTCACATTATGTCAACCCATATAGTGTTGGAAAGGTGAGATTTTAAACTCCATTACGAAGTAAGAAATGTTTGGGGAAATTTAAGAAATTTTACTAAAAAAGAGGACGAGCGAATGTTAATGTTCAATAAATTGGAAATGAATATTACATTTAGTTCCAAGCTACTCCAAAATACATATTCAGAAAGGGATTGTCATGCCCTCTAAAAATACTAATAAGAGTAATACGAAAAAAATATTGCCTGCGATAGCTCTTACTTCTTACCGCAATTATAATTTTATTACGAAAATATAGTTTATAGTTAAATGCAACTTTCGCCGTCTGCCACTTTTAGAGGATTTAACTAATTGAATACGATTAATTAATTCGACTGCTACAAATATTACGAAATTGTCAAGTGAGTGAATCGTTTGTTAGTACGAGTGCGACAAAAATGAAAACTTTGTAAAAGATTTTAATTTTAAACTCAATTATTCAGCGTTTTATTAATCTATTTGTGTTATTCATGAATTTATTTCTATGCGAATGCCAGAGCTGAAATATTGACTTTCACGGTTTTGATAACGAGAAAGTATCAAATGTTTTCTTAAATTATTATTTCTGAAATTATTTCAAATGACTTGGCAGCAAAGTGTTTCAAGTGAATTGATATAAGGAAATAATACTATTCAGCTTTAAAAACGCTTAGGAATATAAATTGTCTCTATCTGCTTCAAGATGACCACTAATGAGATGATAATTGTTTAGAAATAATTTTTTTTTAATTACATGAAAATATTTTTATAAACTTAACTTCAGTTCTACACTCAAAGAAAAGAGTATGTTTGTAAGAAAGTAATTTAAGGCTTGAATATAAATTATTACACACGAAGCCACAAATAAATAAACGTCCTCTAATAATTAATAATATATTGGGTAGTCGAAAAGGTCTTTCCATATTCCTAATCAAACTTCAACTTATTATTTTTATATTTGTAATGAACTTTAATGAACGAAATAGGTACCGTTTTGGTTAACCACTTTTTGCCATTATTCCTCCAGAGACATTATTCAATCAGAGTAAAACTTTTCCGGTTTCTCGCTGAAAAACCGCGACAAGTAATTTTCACAGGCTTCTCTTGAAGCCAACTCTACTCCATTAAGGGAGCCCTGCATTGACCGAAACAAATGGTAATCCGATGGTGCAAGATCAGGGCTATATGGTGGATGCATCAAAGCTCTCATAGTTTTTGCCGAGTCAACAAAGATGTGTGCGGTCTAGAGTTGTCCTGTTAGACGAAGCCCTTTCTGTTGATCAATTCTGGCCGTTTTTCTTCGATTTCTTGCTTCAATCTCATCAGTTGTTGACAGTAAAATGTCAACAAACACTCAGCATAACCTTTCGAGCCATCAATCTTGGCTTTGCGACCATTTGATAAGCTTCACAATTCTTGGACCATGATTTTTTTCGCACATTATTCTCGTACTTGATCCACTTTTCATCTCCTGTTACCATTTGTTTCATAAATGGTTCGATTTCGTTTCGTTTCTGCAAAGAATCAGAAATGTTTATTCCGTCTATTAAATTTTTCACAGAAAATTCATGTGGTATGCAAGCATCGAGCTCGTTTTTGTACCTAGCCTTTTTTAAATGGATCAAAACCAAAGTTAATCAAAAATCAAAAGTTACTTAGCGATGTCATGGCTGTTTATGTAACGGTCCTGGTCAATCTTTTCCATAAGTTCATCGACTTTTTTAACGATAGGTCGACCTGAGCGAGCGCACCATTGCCGAGGTGCCCGAACTCATACAGCATCGTCTCCGTACAATTCACAAATTTCAGTGGTGGCTTACGTGCCATTCTTCCCTTTTTTGTTTAAAAATGTCCAAATATAGCGAATTTCTTCATTATTTTTACTAATTTTTGAACAGCTGTAACTTTTTTTCAACTTCGCCGAATTTATTTTTTTTACCAAATTAAGCTTAAAATCTTACGTGTCCAACTATATATCGTAAAATACAATGTGATTGGTAGCACTGGAGATATACGACGGCAACTACATCTATAGTTAAAAAGACTTTATCGACTACACTATATTAAAGATTTTATTTAGTAAAAAATATTATTACATTTACAATAGTTGCCATAATACTGGAGTGATTCAGGGATGTAGTTCAATTTATTGGTACACACATTCTGTGATGACAAATGGGCAGCTTCATGTACTTATATTTGATGTTACATTTGGGAATGTGTAGATAATAATGGTAAAGGACTACAAGAAATGTATTGTAGCGATTACACATTGATCATGTTTTATTCACATCAAGCGTTTTAGCTTAATTTTTGTTTTCACTATACATTTCTTAAACATAAATCTGTATTACTACGATTAGTAATATCGTTAATATCACAATGTAACCAACGAATTCACAAAAAACCTGCTAATAAGACGGAAATAACGTGTCCTTGCAACCACTTCAGCACAGAATTTACAGTCAGTTGATAAATGTGTTAACTTTAACTTACAGGATTACAAATAGAAAAAAAAATTAGATTTTCATGTAGCATCAAGGAATAATTTAACATCAAGGCGTTTGTATATGCAATGCATACTTTGAAGATACAAGAATATTCATTTTATCAGCTCTATTCGATAAATGAACAAATTTTTAATATGTAATCAAAATTCCACATTTTAAACTAATAAAAATTATTCTGGATTAAAAATAGATGCGAAGCCTAATACGAAATTACAATGGAATCTCAAGCTTTTAAACCTCAAACGGAACAATATGTTGGAGTGGTGACCCCACCTCTCTCTGATTTCATATTTGCTTCCCTACTAAGGAGAAATTGTTTGTAGCCAAATCTTACGAAATTACAAACTATGACTGCACTTTAAGTCTACACAGGAAAAGCCGGTGGAAAAATAATTTCAGAAAAATTATTCAGAAATACTTTGAAGTACAATTTATTTCCTGTAAATATTTCTTCCTTCATTACTAAAATTTTTACCAGTCCACATAACGCAGAAACTTTTTTTATATCCATAAAAAAAATGCAAACCGCCCCAAAGACGGCATTTTCGAGCATCTTTGAAATCATTTTTAGTTATAGCTATACCATTTTTATATAAACATAGAAATTTCCAATCCTTAAATAAAATTTTACAAATATTTTAAAGTTCAAAACGAAAAATTGTAAAATAAAATAGACACAACGAGAATCGCATTAAAGAATAATTATTAAGTTTTAAATAAATAATTTATTTTTTTTTTTAAATTAAACGCAATTCAATTAAGACAGAAAATTTTAAATTATTCTTTATATTAATTTAGGTTTACTAATTGTAAATGAAAATGTTTATTAATTGTTAATTATTATTTTAATTTAATTATTTTCTCTAACCAACTTCTTTACTTACGGAATTTTAAAACTTTGTCTATATTTAATATTTAAATCGCTTTAAATTCCTAAAGAAGTAGGGACCGGGGACCGATAACAATGTTTTTAATTAAAAAAAATTTTATGTTCTCTTAAAGTAATTTTAGAAAAGTATTTAAAAAATCAAATAGAGAAAATTATTTTCTTCTCAAGAAAAAATACTGGCACGTTTTTATGGGAAAACAAATTGAGACATTAATAACTCAAAACGTTAAATCCAATTTTAATCAGTCCACTTTCAGAGCCGGTCTTACGTAACAATTCTTAAGAAGACAATTTAATTGAAAGCATTTAGAAAAAAAATTCAATTAAAGTCAAAACAACGTTTTCACAATCATAATTTTCTCAAAGTTTTAAAAAAATAATAAATAAAAATAAATTTGTTTATTGATTATTTTCATATCAATATAATCAGTATGTCAGTCGTACTTGAACTTTGTCAGGAACAGTAGAAACGTTTGAATGGCTATGCATGTACGTATATACGCATGTATGTATCCACAGGGTGGTCCATTCAAAACGCATAATTTTAATTTGAAATAAAACAAAAAGTTTCCAGGGAATTATTTTAATATTTTTTTGTTATAATAGAAGAATCTACTAAAATTGTGAGTGAAATAAAATATCGCCCCAACGATCTGATTCGGTAGCATATATCTTCTAGATGGCCCACATTTTCAATTGCTCTGAGATACAATTCCATTAATGTACCGAATTAGTTCACAAGTGCATCTTTCCTTTTTAAAAGAAAGAGGTGTGTAAAGAAAAAGCTACAACGGTGTGAAATTAAGAGGGATCATATAATTAATTTCGTGAAATTCTATTGAAATTCTCGCACAACAGAGCTATTGAACTTCTCGTGCAAAAGAGCCACTGTTGTTGGCTGTCTGGCAGATGGGACCATCTTGTTGGACCCACATTCCTTCCATGCCCACATCTCAGAATCCGTTACATCCCAGAAATCCGTTATAATCACGGCAACTACTGGGCCGATCTCATTTTGGAAGAAGTGCGATCCGATCACGCCGCCCCGACAGTCACTTTTTGTGCATATATATGGAATTTCCACTAGCGGATTCTTATTTGCCCAAATACGGCAATGCTGTTTGTTAACAATTCTATTGAAGTGAAAGTGAGTCTCTTTAGTGAAAGTAATTTTATTTGAAAACTCAACATTCTCTTCTGTCTCTTCAACTAACCATTCGGTGCATCAACGACGCGTGAAATGGTCAATAGGTTTCAGCACTTGACTCAAATCAAAATAAAATTGGATTCAAAGATTGTATCAGTAATTTTCATCAAATGTTCAATTATTGGCCGCGAAGGCAAGTCGAAGCTGCACATGAGTTTTCACATTTCTCCGTATTGTGGAGAAATTATGCTCTATGAAGCAAAATTGCCAAGTGGACGAAATGCAATTTGATTTCGACGCCTATTTTCGTAAAGGATTCAACCCCTCTAACGCACAACTCTATTGCATAATTATTCGTGATTGAATTTGTCAAATAGCGAGGAAAAATGTCTCAATTAACATCATGCATAATATTGGGGCACCCTTTAAATACGTACTTCTATCAAAATATATAAAATAATAATAATAATTACTTTTAGTTTTCCTTTAACTCGTACATTTACGAATATATGTGGGCTTATTCATGTCTTTATTAATAAAACACTGACTGATAAGACAGACAGTGTGGCAGATACCGATACTTTCAGCAAACAAACACACATTCAGTGTTTGATAATTAATTATGTCTTACTTAAATGGAATCTCAAGAACCATTCGGAAATTCTTTTGTCATGCGTGTGTAATTTACAAACTTGTTGTGGGCAATTTTCTTGAGAATCGTTCAGAAGAATTTCAATAGAATTTTTGGATGTAAATTAATTGTTTTAATATTCTGAATGTGAGTTTATCTATTAAATCACAATTAGCTTTAATTGAATAATGAAGTATTGAAACGTAACAAATATTTACAGAGTGTCTGGATGGCTATTGAAAATTATTATGATTTACGGTCTGTGTCTGTGGAATTAATAAAAATATACGAGAAGCATAGTAAATTCCATTCCGTTCTGTTATTATTGTGGCCACTAATTTAAAAAACCGAAGAATGTAGAATAATTGCGATTATTGTAACTGCAGACAATTGTTTGTTCAGCAAAATGATGCACAGATTGTTCCGATACAACGTTTAACCTTTAAATAGCGGGAGGTAATCGCCCAATATTAGACAGATGATAAGGTAAATACTTGGCGTACTTTCCACCTGAAACAAGTGTGTGTAAGACTTAAGCTAGATTTAAAAATTACGGCAACCAAGCCGGCTGTTTAGCGTGTGATTTGGCTTCGCAGCGTCATAGTCCCATTCTTCTTTGTTTTTTCAACATAATACATTGTGAAAGCGTGGTCGTCTCAAGCTGTAGTTATGTAAACTACCAAGCCTGCGGAGGGTGTCATTAGTTGAACTGGTAAAATGTTCATCTTTGAATGGTTAAGTTCAATCCCTACTTCCGACAGTCACATAATAAAAAATTGTCAAGAATTTTTTGCCAAGTGTTCATGTATTAATTTCTATTGCCATGTTGAAGCAATTGAGGAGTCGACAGTGGTCACTTAGCATTTGGCAGCAAACATTTCACATCGCTCATAACATACAGATCAGCACATACACATGTTTTTATACATCAAAAGGATGGAAGTGTACACCTAGGTTTGATATGATGAGGCTAATTTAGTTTGTGACCGTATAAAGTATATATATTCTGGATCCATCCGTGAACGTAAAACAACCCCTCACGTAATAATACCTTCCTACACCCTTCTCCACCACGAACGATATATATTTTTTGGCTTGACACGAGAACGGTTATTTCTACAATATTAGTTTGCGACCCTATAAACTAAATATATTCTGGCTGCATATAAGGACGGAAGTTCCTTCAGTTATTTTCGCCTATCTGTCTGTCTGTCCTCCCTATTTTTATTACTTATATTATTATAAGTTGAGTTTAAATTTCGCTTAAAATCAAAAATTTAAAACCCCATTTGCTTAGAAACTTCTCCAAATTATCAAGTATGGAAATTTCCAAAATCGGGTAATAAATAAAAGAAATTTAGCCGCAAAAGAATTTTAAAATGAAAAATTAAGCCATTAACATCAAAAACTAACAAAACAGGAACGCTGGAATTACAAGGTGTAGAAATTGTGTCGCAGTCAAATTCTCTGTCAAGTTTCAATTGTATGGATTGGAAGAGGGTGCATAAGACTCAGCTCAGCGCTTATTCTTTATTTATTCGCTGCTAGTGGCGCTCATATTTAATAGTATTGCTATTGTCCAACTAAATCCTTACGCTTCTATCCATGCTCGCACTATGCAAATGTATCTATGTGTACACATATCTCTATTCCTCATCACTTTCGCCTAAGAACTTACAGAAGGCTTATTCCCAAACAGATTAATTTGGTTACTATTAATTTTTTTTATTACTAATTATTATTAATCAGTAATAAATGTTTTTATTGTTGGTTTTAAGAGTTTTCATCATTTTGCTAATTTGTATTTCAATTTTGAACAAGAGTTTTAAGCAATTTTTAATAGATTTAATTAACAGTTTTGTAGTACAGTTCTTTCGTATCATTTAGTCTGCATTTAAAATTGGGTTAGTATAAGCGTTCCCATGTCATATATTTACAGACATTAACTATAATTTACGCTCACAGCGCACTCTTATGGGCATCTGTTGTATGGAACGCCTGCAGCTGATACAAACGGTATCAAATTGACAAACTATATTGCATATAATTTTTCTTGTATTGTTTTGCAAAACGTGTAAATATGCTCGTAAAAAAGTCGTTTCGCAAGAATCAATAAAAATCAGATAAAAATATGAATATGAAACTTCACTTTAAGTACAAAAAATAGCGAAGCCAATATTTTAAAGCGACAAAACTGTAATCTTTCTTTTCATAAACTCACATATTTCACACGTGATCAGGCCGAAATAAATGGCACACAAAGATAATAAAGTTGGAATCTGTTTTTCGATCACAAAGCGTGTCGACAAAGGTGCACGTCGTGCTCTCGTTCTCTTTACTTTAAAGGATTTTTAGTATATCTCCGCTGAATTTCTTCACTGTGCCACACACCAGCCTCCTAATCCGATTATAATTTATGGTGACAATGTTCCAATATTCTATACAAACGTTTTTTGTTTTCTCCTCCCATGACAGAGGCTTGAAAGTAAATTCTAAAACTGAAACTAGCATAACATTTACACAATAGCGCACAGGAATGTATCATGTCGCATTAGAGTAACATTGAAATGAGATGGTAGAATTAGTGAGACAAATGCAATCAGAAGCCAATGCATGTAAGTGTATGGCAGTAAGAAAAATAAGTAAGAGGGCCCTTACGGAGGCCCTCTTGCACATTCTCAATCGGTAGTTAACCATGTTATGACACATATGTAAGATGATAGAACACAGTCACTAGCATTCTTAAGTCCAATCAGAAACAGTTGTTTTTTACAGCCGTCTCACAGTGCAGTCTTATTGCCATCTATTGTATGGAAACGCTGAAACTGATAAAAACCGTATTAAATTGCATATAATTTTTCTTGTATTGTTTTGCTAGAAAAAATATCAGTCACGCTGTTCACATCACATATCGAATACAGAGTACAAAATTAGACAGCTTTTTCAAAACAGGAATGAAAGCGATTGGAAACATAATGAAACTTAAAATAAAATGATCCACGTGTTGCAATATATGAATTTGCAGACATATAAATTAAAAAAAAAAAACCCCTATTTCTTGAATTATCTGGATAAAGGAGGTAATTCAATACCCTGTATCAATTCATTATACAAAGTATTCAATTTGTAAATTGTTGATAGATTTCAAATTATCTTCTAAATTAAATGAAATGCCTAATGCAAACCTTCTATATAGATTGTACAGTGAGCGAAAAAAGTTTTCAACTGACCAGCACTGAATGATCACGAAGCGTTGATGATTTTTATTTTGATTCGTGTGTTTGTTGATTATTAATAGACATATATTTGTACAAAATAACTTGACTAAATATAATTTTCTGTCTGAACACACTGCTTGCAAAGTCGCAAGTCCTTGTTACCATTTGCTTATTCCTTATGAAGGTTTCGCAAATTAAGGCCCCTGCGAATAAGGACTTACAACATACTGCATCTCAAAAGTCTATTGAGGAAACAAAAAGTCTAACTGGGTCTCAATCACGCTAACTTTTTTGGCCTGTTTTTTTAATAAAAAAAAATGGCTCACAAGAAAATGTATATTATTTTTAGTTATTCTGTCAAAAATAACTTTAAATCTGTGTCACTTTGTTGAAAAGTTCGAAAACACCTTTTTCAAATTCACACAAGCTTTTGCTTTCAATGTGCAGCTTTTAATTAACCGGCACTAAGATGCTAAAGAGTTTTCAAAACAAATTCCTTGAAAGTACTTTACTCAATGTCACATGCTCTTGTGTAAGTGTACGTGTAATATCTACTTGGAAGTCATATGGATGTGTATAGGTAAGTATCTGAGCAGCGATGTGTGTATGTCATTTTCGTGAGGGAAATATTTCGGTGGCACTTGTGCAAGTAAAAGTTGCATCTGCAACTTTAAGTAGTTATGGCAGTCAAGAATTTCCATTTGTTGGAAAGGATTCTGTTAGTCGTTGTTAATAAAAATTATTTTCTCTACCAAAAGAGAGAAAATAGCATAAATTATTTTATATCAAAAATTAGGTGTTTTTCATATTTTAACGGGTGATTCCATAGATTTATGCGCCGCAAATGAAAGAGACACCTGCACCAGAAGTATCGACGAGGGTTGTAAATTAGAAAATATAAATTTTTAGTTTGTTTCTTAATCCTTTTTTTTTGTTTATTAATTTAACCTGCAAAGCTTTTGACTTGTGTGAAGGAAAACCTGAATGTTCTAGGCAGGAATCGAACCCGCAACCTCCGGTGTAGTAGGCTGTAGTACACTAAAGTCAATGCAATGTACATGTACTCGTTTCACTATCCTACACAGTCGTACGATTTGTCTAATTTGGCATGTAGGATGAAGACAATAGTATGACATAAAAAGATTCAATTTTGTTTAAGAAATCGTACCTAAAATTGAACAGAGTTGTTTTCAGCTCCAGCAGCAGAGCAAAGAAAAAATTAATCTTTTACAACCAGAAAACATATGTTTTTTATCACATTTAAATAATAGTGAAGCACTAACAACGCCATTTTGATGCGATTTCTTAAAACATTCGTGGAATGTGTAGAACAGAGGAACGAAGCCTTTAATTAGTATTGTTTCGCTTTAGATGCCACTGTTCGACATTTCCAGCAAATTGTTTAGCAAAAATATAATAAACAAATTTTCCCTATTTGTTCCTTTTCGCAAAACATTAAAAAATCTTCTTCTTTACAAAAAAGTCCGATGCTCGTTCCGTGAATAGGTGCAATCAATTGGCAAACCAAAATCTATCGGTTAATCACGATTTATTAAATGCGAAAGAAAGGGTAAAAAGTTGATGACGCCGTCTGGAAAATGTTGTTTCGGCGGCAAAGAATATTAAGCTAACGTAGTCACTTGACTAGCCGTGATTGTTTGCGGGTCGCGAGCAACAACATAAACCAACTGCATTTCTCAGATCACTCCACATTTGTATGTAAATTTTTTTAAAAGACAATTAAAAATGTTTATTCTAATTGTATCCGCCAAATATGCAAATATTAATTTGATTCAAATGCTGTGCTGTGTTTATTCAGTGACTAAACGAAAAAAGTTTTATCGAAAAACAGCGCAAATCAAATGAAAAGAGTCAGCCACACCTTTAAAGCTGACACTTTGTGACACTCATTTTTGTTTAAGGATCACATTAAACGATTGTAAAAATATTTATTGACAAGTTTCTCTTGAAATCAGCGTAAATATTAAACACACAAAAGATTAAACGGCATAAGCATATATGAAATATTGAAAATGCAAACATTTTTTATTATTCGAATGCCTTTCAAAACTAATTGGTTTCAAATGACCCAAATTAATATACCTGTTAGGACACTGGTTGAAGCCATGCAAAAAGAAAAAATGTAAACAAGTTTCCTAAATAATTTTGTAACTTTTACATGGTTCTGAATTGAGATCTAAAGACAGAAATGAGTAAGTATGCATTCAGACAAAAGCTATTTAAAAACTGTATGTCGAACTTAGACCTGTTGAGACATAAGACAATGAATACAGGGCAATTAATAAAGTAATTCGTGTTCGTTATGGTTTACAGCCTGCTTGATTCCTTTCAGTCAGATGTAAAGGAGACTCTCATAAGACGGGGAATTAAAATTTTAATAATTACTGTTGCATTCGACGTAAGAGCGACATTTTAAGAAAGTGATGGCATGGTGATTGGGCCTGTGACACGCTTTCACACGCCTCCCCACCTGTGAAAGAGATCGGATTCTATATTTTTGTGTACGATGTCAACTTTATATATTGAATTCGAAATTTTCCTCAATATTTTATATGCTCCAATTCTTATTTCTTCTAATTTTTCCCGATTTAAGCGGTTTCCATTCTCTACATACACTAAATCTCCTATTTTTCATTCAATAACTTTTCCGTGTGGATCGGATCTTACTTTATTGTAATAGTGGGATTTTTTTTGCATTATTTAGAGCCAGTTTCCCGTCTCTTTTCAGGCCTTCCTTCAAATAAGTACTTTGGAGAAAACTGTGTTACAGTATGTTCCGTTTTGGCGTATTTTTTCTATCAAATTCTTTGCAATAGTTTTCCATGCAGTCTTTCTTCCTTTTGGATTTGCGTTCATTTTACATCTTATTTTTTTTTTACTAAAGTTTGATCCATTCGCTCATTGGCATTATTTTCTATATTATCTTTTGTACTTACATTTTGTGCGATCATTAGATCCTCATGTTGAATTAATTTAAAATTGTTAATACAATCTGGATCTATTAAAAAGCCATGTTTAAAATGTTTGTTATCTAAAACAAAAATTGTAGATATTAGTGCATATGCCGTGTTATGCGACGGTCACCTGTAATTTAATTTAATTGTAATATTATTCTCTTTAAATGAGCAACAAAACGTTAAAGCAGAAGGCGTTTTGTAGGCGCAGTTCATTTTAAATACTTGTACTTTACAAATAACTGTTTTCATTCTCCAAAAAAAAATAAATAAATAAACTTCTTTTGGAACGAGCAGTGGGTGTTAAACAGCACAACATAACTGAATATTCAATTAAACAATTTTTAACAAATTTACACAAAATTTAAAACCATTATTTGCATAAAACTGTATCATTAACTGCGAGCGTCATTAATAAAAATTAAACTAAAGGAGGAGGAAGCAAGCAATTTAATGGAATTTTCTGCTTAAGCTGATTTGGATTTTGCATACATATGTATTTGACGTATTTTCTTCTCTGTGAGTGTATTTGTTTTTAGACGGTGCAGGCATATTTTATCCTTGATATAAAGCTTAGAACAAAGCGCTGCTTTAGTTTATATTTTAAGCGAGTTACCCTACGGAAGTGCTTGCAATGTGACATTCAAACAAGCCACACCTTTTATGCTACCGTTGCTACTCATTAAATTAAGGAAATATTCACAGCAACAAAGGCCAGAAAGAGGGTTATATGAGAATTATTTATTTAAAAACTCCTGACATTTTCTAGAAACGAACTCACCGAAAATTTGTTTTACACAAACCAAAGTTTTTTAACAACTAATCTTTAAATACAAGAAAAATAACTGGCTTGTTGATAATAAATCATACAGAGTTATTGTGCTTTATCGAGGATCGCACCATGCCAGTTGTTATAAGGTTCTATTATCAGATATAACACTGTGGATAAAACGCCCACTTGAGTTTATAACAGTGTCTAAAAGTGGCGTATTGATAAAGTCGGTTTAAACTCATGCATGCTTAAGTAAACACCATGACCGACCGGAACGCATTCCACATGCATAAACATGGCTCATATAAATATTGCGGGAGCTCTTTATATTCTTGGCATGAAAATTCGATGGAAGAATCAGACCTTCATGTCGCTAAAAGAGGTGTCACGATTTTTCACAATATTAGAGATATTTCACTGCATCCCATGTCCGCCAACATGAGAGCGAAAATTAACTCCTACTGTTATATATGGGACGGTTCAGCTATTCTACTTCGTCTAGCAACGAGTTCCTTACCCTCCTATTTTAAAAAACCGCATCAATATAGCGTTGCCGATGACACACTTTCATGCAAAAATATTTTCGTTGCTGTCAGTTTAAGAAAATGTTCATAGACTTTTGCTTGTTATAAAAATCTGTCATTTTAAGGCCACGCTATCCAATTTTTTGAACAGAGATGCCATATTTAACAAATAGTATTAAATATTAAATAGTATGCGAATTTTTTTTATTTCTTCAACGATTTTACGGTTTTTTTTTTGAGAGGTTTCCATTGAAATAAAACGGAATTTATTGGGTAGAGAATATCATGAAATTAATCTTTAAATTTGATTTTGATGAAGTGGCTGCCAGAGTGGAACAGCAATTTCCACAAATTTTTCGCAGCATTTGCGGCCACATTTTGCTACGTTTCTTCGAACGTTGATTTCGTATGCAAGTGACTTTGCACAACAGCAAATAAACTAATTCAGTGCAATTAAATCACACGATCTTTGTGGAAAATTAATTATGCCATCATGTGGAAGTATTTCATGTATGTAGCATGGCAGCTAATTGAGGCACGACAAAATTTCTAATCCCATCGCCTAATTCGCCTTTTGCAGTATAATTGAGGGTATCATCGTTTTCTAAGAAATATGGAACATGGATTCCGCCAGCCTATAAGATACAATAAAGAGCAATTAGTTTCACTTTTACTAATTTCCATACCCGTTAAAACAAAAGTGGTCTTCAAGGGAGAACAATCCTAAATCAATATCAATTTGTGCTGCAGCCCTTTCGAAAGCATTGATCTGTTGTAAATCTATCAGTGATGAAATGTCAAAGAAAAGCAAACATCAGCTGTTAAATAAGTTGTCAAATAAATCAGTGTTGACAACTCACAATTGTGAATCTGTAAAAACCTCATTTTACTCGTATATGTTTGTGCCATATATAAAAGTCAATTAAATATTAGCCTGAATTCATTTTTCCGTTATCAAAATCAAAATGTGGGATTAATCAAATTGCTGCAAATTTGCCAGAAACTTCCTTCACCTTTAAAACAGTTTTTGCAAAACTGTTATGAAAGTCTTGCTATAATCTAAAAAGCAATTATGAGCCCGGTATTTTGTTCGCAATTATAATTATTTTGAAATATATTAAAACGAATGAGAAAAAATTTTTAATTCCATGAATTTATATATGCAAACTGGCAATTGTCCCAGTTTCGCGTGGCATAACAATAGAAAAACTTTAATTTCAATTAAACAGTAAGCAAAACAAATTTTCTCCATTTAATAATAATAAGAGGCAAGTCGGCGCAAAAAGCAAAACGCAGAGAGTATTAAAAAGTGAATTATAGAAATGGTTTATCATCAACTATTAACAACTCTTTCCCAGCTCGTATTTGCCTTGAAGAGGAAAGTGTATCCTTCTGTATGTGAAAAGTTAATAACAAAATAAATGATTTAATTAATATTGTCAAAAGTGCTGGAGAAACTGCAAAAGCGACGGAATGCATATGTGAACTCTAACGATGTCATTTCCTAGATTATTTTAATTTATTATGCTGTTTGGATTAATGGAAGCCAATACTATTCTTATCACTCCAAATAATTTATTTGCCTCTTTTGTTTTATTTGCAGGACGATTACGTTGACGATGAGCCTTATCGCAATGGAATTAATGAGCTGTCCATGCAACGTGATGCTGCACCTGGTGTTTTGACCGAACAAAAGTATTTAGATGTTGGCAATGAAAAAGCTGTGCAACAGGCTAGAGAACGTTACATACAGGAACAGAAAAGGCCAAGTAGGTTGTTTTCTTATCGCCATTATTATACTCTGACATGTGCCATTTTTCAAAGCAAATGTGAATTATTGTACGCGAGAAGCGTTTGATATTAAAAGGGGCAGCTCAAAAAGTTTTTTTTTATTATTGTCCTTAAAACTTATTTAATCAGACTGGGCTTCTACAAATTAAATACAAAGATTGTGATGTAACAAAATTTTTTGCAAGATTTTCTTCTAACAAAGGATTTTTAAAAGTCTTATTGCGGTCAAAAGAAAGTAAAAGTGCAACTTGATTAAAAGAGCCGCAGCATTGAAAAATTTCACAAATCCAAGTTTGAGAAAGAAACTAAAGTATTTTCAAATACATTTAACCTTCATTCAATTACAATTTTATTCATTCATTTTAACATTCATTTGTTACTCTTTATAAATTTACATCTACAGTTTATAGTTATGAAATTATCGAGAATTATATGCATCACAACGGAGAAAAAAGTAATTTTTATCTTTTTATCTTTAAGTTTCAAAGAAAGAGAGAATACCTAAATTGATACCTAAATGAATATGTCAAATAAGTTTGAGAGAAGGGTTGCTATTTATTTCCATAGACTTGCAATAGGAAACCGCCTTAAGAAATTGCCCATCAAAACAAAGTCGGAAATGATCGGTGGTCAGTTCATACATCACATACTTGATATAATTAATCCTTTAAATCGGTTGGGCACATTGCCCAATGTGGTAGAATATATGTCACCGTCCAATTAAACTTGATAATCATTAGCTTACAGCGGTCATGGGATTCGTATTACTTTAAATTTTACAATGTTGTTTATTTGATAAATCACTTTCCAACTGACATTTTGTTAAGAACATATTCCTTCGTTTGAACGTGTTTTTTGGAGCATTACATCCGCCTATGTTGATTTGTGTAAAATATTATTGTCAATGCGGTAATTTGGACCGAATTTTTAAACACATAGAATTCGTCAGCACATACTTTAAAATTTTTGGACGTACTTGAGGTGGAACGTCAAAGTATCCTAACGAAACAGCTGATTCGATATTATTAAATGTCTGATAATTGTGAGCCAGGATTGTGAAATATATCCTTTTTTTCTTCCTGAGCTTTTCAACGACAACATCTGCTGAATTTAAGAAAAGCAAGTTGACATAATGCACATTTGCATGTTTGTGTGTAATAAAAGCGATTAAGACATACAACATATATATAATTCCACGCATACATACACACACCTACTCGTATGTATGTACAATTTTGTTACTTTTTTACAATAAAAAGCTTTTGGTCTTTTTTGACCGTCTCTTTTTTTATTAAGAATTTTATCATATAATTATATTTCTCAATGCTTCGTTAGTTCTTTGTGTGGTACATCCTATTTTATAATTATATGAAAATGCAATAGAAGCAGTTCCAGTTCTATTCCACCTATTTTGATAATTTTTTAATCAAGCACGTACGAAGACAATTTTTGCAATGCCCATAACTGTTTTGAACAGCTGATTCTCTATTGATTCTAAACTTTTGTAAGTACACGAGCTACGCTAAGCTAAAATTCGAACAGTCCAAAGCTCGCTTAACTCTACCTTTAAATGGTCCTAATTGCTGGCACCAATTTTTAATACATTTTAACTTAATAAGTTCCCAAATACATATACATATGTACGTAGACACGTGCATATGTGTATAGCTGCATATTTTTTGTTGAAAAAGGGAAGTGACAAAAAAGCCGTATTTATGCAGGATTGCTGCTAAAGTATCCTTTGCAGTGCATATCCAGTTTTTCAACGCGGCTACTAACTGTTAAAGTCGAGATACCCCTAATGAAAGAGCCTTTACCATTTCTGTTAAATTTGCCGCTTTTCTTATTGAAGACAGTTGTCAACAGATGACAATGAAATAAAGGAAATTCAAATTCTACAGCATGTGGTTTTGACAATGAAATGATAGAGAAAAAAACCAACAACACAGATATTTTCTTTTATATCAAAAGTAATTGCCAAGTATTTTTAGTTTAATTTTTCTCTCTTTGCTCTTTTCTGTTTTTTTCCTTGTTGTTTTTTTTGTGTTCTTCTCATTTTGTATATGTAATTTCATTCAATTACGATGTATTCACATAAATCAGTAATTATTTGCAGCTACACGCAAACTCATGCATTGGACGAGGAAAACAAGGTAGAAGAAATTTCTTAAAGCTTCAATTATTCGTATAATGGTTACATCGGCAGCGATCGTTAAACTTTAATCTACTCGGTAATTTAGGAAATGCTTTTCTGCCATTTCTGAAATGTGAAAATTACACTAAAGAAAATGTGTGAGAATTTCAAAAATTCATTAGTTGGCAGTTGGGTAAGAATACAAACGTAAGACGCCGATTGGTGAGGAAAATAATTTTCCCAACAAGCTGTGGGATATCATAAATCAGTTAAAATATATTCAAATACGGCTAAGCAAATATTTGAGAATGGCATCATTACATACTAGGATTATTGTTTATGTGTGTCAGTAAGCAAATGCTCTGCCATCCATAAAATACGGCTACTGACTGTCATTAGTTTGTTACGACGACTTGACTAGTGTTGTCAACAATTCAATGAACTTGAATTTTTTTTTCTTTTTATGTTTTTCTATTTTTTGGGAAGAGAAGCGGCAATTAAATTGGGTTATTAAAGAGAGAAGTAACGGTAAAGTAAAGTTTTACTTTTCACCTGCCAGTTTTTTAAAGGCAGAATAGCAAAAGAAAAGAAAAACACCAAACAAAATAGTTTTTTTCTGTCTGCCTGAATGTCTACCAAATTATTTCTGATACTTGGCATAATGACTTGATGTATGAATTGCCATTAAAAGCGAGAGGAAAAGTAAAACTGAAACGTTGATGCCAGGCAATTTTTATAGCAATCTGTACGGGTACAGGTGCTAAGGCTTTATATAAAATTGTCATGTTAATGCAATTTCAGTGGCCAGCCTTGCAAATTGTTTAGAAAATGGCAATTTGTGGTCCATAGTAGCAGAAGCAAAATGGCAAAAAGTTTGTTTTCAGTTTGTGGAAAATTAAGATGTTAACAAGGTTGAGAATTTAAACGATTTTAATGATGACTGTTACCAGAATTATAGAAGGGCACAAGAGCATGCCTTATAATACTCCATTAGATATTCCTTAATTGGATGTCACTGTTGCCAAGGCAGATATTTTGTTTTCCAAAATGTTCCGGAAGTTTTCCTTTAAGGAAGTAAAGTGACATTGAATAATTCATGTATACTTTGTACTCTCGCAACGGGCATAAATGTGACAGCGGTAAAGCTTGTCACCATCAATGTTTTGTTAATGTGTATTAAATCAGCTGTTTTTATCGCAAGTCCTCATAATAAATTTTAAAGTAGATATTGTGACAAGTGCCAATTCTCGAAGTACTAAACATATACTAAAAGTTAATAATTGCCGCAGTTTTGTACTTGGTGTTAACGAATTCTTACCACTTATAAGTCGGCTAATATTATTATACGTAGTTTAATTCAGTTGTTAGTTGAGAGAGTACAAAGTATACGTATGCATGTCTACAGTTCGGTATATTGCAGATCCAAAAATTTTTATTTTTTTGTATGCCAGTATAAATTTTATTTGAATTTTTGCACTCAAATACCACGATGACTTGGTTGGAGACCTTTTCGATGTCTCCAAAAACATGTCAGTTTTTTTGACAATACATGGACTATAGACCAATGTGAACTTAATTAAGCGTTTGCAGCAAAATATTATGTCAAGCTCCTGACAACATTTTCAGGATAAAAGGGAACTAGAAAATTGCAAATACATAATTCATAAGTTGGGTATGGAGGATACTCAAATCCATGGCGTATACACATACAGAAATACATAACTCTTGGAATGACAAAGAAATAATTATCAATTATAACTTTCACTTAATGGTTAAAAAGTAATAGACTAGAATATTAGATTCTAGTGGAGCACCACTGATTTGGATCCCATGCAACCTGAGAAGCATCATTGGATTAAAGATGTTTCTTTCCAAGGAGCTTGTTTTCAAATAATATTAATAGTGCTCATGCAGCCTTCCTACTAATGGGCTTCAAGTAGGGGACTCCAGCAGTGCTACTCTCATATAACTTTTTTTTAATAAACTAGAAAATCTCGAGAAGTTTAAAAAATATCTATATGTATGTGTTAATATCGTTGAAAAACGTATTAAATAAGAAATAGACGATTGCCCATAATAACCTCTACTCGTATATAAATTTCTGTCATTTCTATTCAGAAGGATTTGAAGATAATATTCATTATATATTTTTACAGTAGCTTTTATGACTATGAAAATATACTCTAAAATAACTTTATATTTAATTGAAAAATGTATACCTTCGTAACAGAATTATTCTCTAGTTGCGACAATTAAGAAATTTCTCAAATATCTGCTGGAAATTCATCATAGAAGTGGTCTCCTTACCTCATAAGCGTCGCTGTAGAAACTATCTCATAATTTATGGCAGCACAAATTATTTTGTCAGTGATTGTTGGTAAAATGCACTATATTGTCGCTGTTCAGTGGAATAATATTAATCCTCTTGACCACATACTTAATAATATACTTAATAATATTCAAATTTCTGTAATCATGATCTCAATAACTCGGCTTCTTCAATGTTCATATCATTTTTGCCATCGAATTTTAAAGATAGTCGTACTATGAAATGTCTATATACAATATCTTACGTGCATAAGTATGTGCGTGTGTATGTATGTTGAATGTAATTAATGGTATGGCATTCGTATGTCCCGTGTATCTACACATGTTCATAACAACAAAATAAAGTCATAAAACGTCACTTATCACGTATTAGACGCGTTTGCATGCACAAATAGCCGCATTTCCCAATGAAATTAAGCAAACTGTTCGATCATGCAATCCACTAGTTGGCAAGCCATCTGCATAATCTATGATCTGCTTCGATCTCCTTTATAGACCAACCGCCCATTTGGCAGTAGTAAGAGGCAGTTTGATCGTGTTGGTCAATAAAAATAAGAGAAAGCCGTTTTCGTTGTCTTTTAGTGTTATTTTTTCTTTTTGACGAAACTAAATTACACATCAGAGCTTCTAAAAGCTTTATTCTATAATAATTCTTCTTACTTAAGCTGTCTCTCCACTCTGTTATACCAATAAGTAACTAAGAAATCCAAGAATACGAACTCTTTGTGTAATTCTTCTATTATAATAAAAACTTAAAAGCGTAGCACGACATAAAAAGCAATCCACTTCTAACTACGCAAGGCGAATCTATACCAAGAGGTCTTACTACGCCAACACCTATTTCACCCCAAAAAAACACTTGAAACCTTCTCTTTTCGCTATAAGAAAAGAACGTAAAAAGTATTTCGACATGCATAATGAAAAAAAATTCTAAACCCGTAACTTATAAGTAAGGCGAACTTCGAGCAAGAAAACTTACCACGACAGTAGCTACTATATAAAAGCCTATTGTTTTTGACACAAGATTAAATCCGCCTTGCCAACATTTTTTTCTTATTAAACCAGACTTCATTCTCAAAAAGTAAAGCAGCTTATTGAAATTGTACTATGAGGCAGAAAGAAAACTTGATCACCTGTAATAACAGCGTTACCTGCTTGAATTCGTATTACACATGCAAATTATTATTTAAAAGAATTCAAAAACCCAATTTAGTTTGTCTCACAAATTTTTGGTTTTAAGTTTGGATACATGTATTCCATAAAAGAAATTATTACAGTATTTCAATATGAAATTGAATACGCTACAATGAAGAACAGTTGTAAGAGAATGCCACCCAAACAAACAGCAGAACTTTCATATTCATTATAAAGGAGTCTTTCGAAAACAGTGATGTATTCTTTTCTATTCGGCGTTATAATCAAGTGATTTTCACAACAACATTAATAGCATTACAACCAAAAATTAAATCCAACAATTCTCATTTTAAAGGCCTGGCGAACCCAAGTAATTTTATTAAAGGCACACGGTTTAACACAAAATACACACTCAGAAAAAAACCAAAATGATTGGATCGATCGATTGCTAGATGGCGAACGATAGTTTAAATTGTTCATTTAGTTTACCACCCATTTTGTTTATGCCACCCAGGTTAAGCAAATTGCCACCTTTGTTGCCACAATGTACCAAGGAAACATTCCTCAATTTATTTTAAAGCAATCCGTGGCTTTTTCCATAATCTCTGCTAACGATTGGCTTAATAAACCGGACAGACAGAAGAGACATTTCCAAGCATATAATCTGATTGTTTGCGATTCCTTGCGGTGATCTTGTAACATATTTACAAGTCTCTTTTTTCCTTCTTTTCTTGCTTATTATCAAGTTATATGTTGTTCTCATGACAAGTCTTTAATTTATTCAGAAAGATTTAGCTTTTAGGTGGAAAATATAAGCTAAATGGACAAATAGAGAGTTTCCGTTAGAGTATTTTAATATGAACTTTAGGAATAACAGTTCAAACCTTCTTCTTTCACTTTCTTTCTTTCTTTTTTCTTAATTCTTAAAATTATTTTTAACTCTAAGTTTTTACTAGAGATCTGCATTGAATAAGTATCTGCGGCTGTGGGAACAGGAACCCCAATATTGTTGCTCAAAATAGTTTGGCTACCTTGAGGCCAAAGTTTCATCAAGTCTTTTAGTATTTGTTTGTTGTTTTTTATTTAAATTCTTAAAATTACTTTTAACATTTTTAGTTTTTACTAGAGATGCATCGAATAAGTGTTCTTCTGAAAGGACACTTGTCCGTTTTTGTGGAAGCGGGAAGTACAATATTGTTGGTTTCAATGCAAAATTGGAACGGTGACTTTCAACGCGAATTAAGCTATTTAATTCACTTTCAAATTGTAAAGAGCGTTTGCCGAGCAGAACTACATGCATGGGCAGCTTTCCATCACCAAAATTGGCAATTAATTTGCTATGCTATTTGATCACTGCAAATTAACGCATTTTTGACATCAGCTGACCCTTGATGCCAAGTGAGAGGGTGCAGGATTTCAAATGTTTGTTTCTTTTATAAAAGTTTCTATAAAAGTTTTCTTTCTTTTTACTTTTTAAAAACTACGAATAGGCTGATTAACCACTACAAAATTTGTTTGTTAGATACGTATTTCTCAGATTAGCTAAATATACAACGTTAGAAATCGAAGCATTAAAGTTGGACATTTCTTATAATTGTAACGAAACTTTGAGAATATTTCATATTGCGACGCTATAACGTACTTTGAAAACAATACTTGTTTTATTTATTTACATTTTACGTACACTCGAGTTTCAAGGCTTGAATCATGCTCACTTAGCATTACAATTTTATAGGCGTCTGCAGCAAAAATAGATTTGGAATTCAAATGGAGCCTTCCAACTGATTGAATTCAAGCCTGGAAATACGATTGCTTTTACCCTTTACATTTTAAGCTTTAAATTACAAAAGCAGAACTGCAAGTAAATGAATACTCCCAATTACATATAAATAAATAACAATTAATTCAAGACTTAAGACTAATATTCCGAAAAAAAAGAAAATCGAAAAGTAATTCTTTTTAATAAATTAGTAAAATCCTAAATACACGTATTTACTTGCGTTACACGCAAGCAATCCGGTTTTAATTTTCTTTTTTAGTTTTCTCTCCATTCTGTCAAAAGTGGTTTGAAAAATTACGTACATTTTTTGTTACAAATATATTACATTGTTGATGACAGTATGCTGCCTCTACTACATCACTTGTATGAAGTGGCATATACATACTTTACAACTGATACACATTATTTAGTATCAAGTAGATGCAAGAACTCATCATTTTTTACATTATTTTAATCTTTTTTTTTTTGCTCCTATGATCTTTTGTATATAAATTTTTATTACAAAAGATTTAAATAAACCACTAATCCTTTTTATTATTAATGTGAAATTTTGCACAAGCAGAATTGCCACATTGTCCGATCTTATTAGTAAGTTTGTTAGATCTCTACATCTGAGATGAATTTTTTCAATGACTTGTTAGCTGGGCACATAGTCGTGTTTCAGCGGCAAAGAAAAGCAATTAATAATATGCTGGCTGCCAAAAAACACCTGAATATTTTTAAATACATATTTGCAGTCCGTGTTATCATTTCACAATATAGGCATTATATATGTATGCCATTCTGTGAAAAGCATGATTCAAATATGACATTTCTGCTGAAGATGCATCTATTTGATAAATTTTTTACGATTTGCAAAATTTTATAAAAATGGTCACAAAATAATCATTTCCATTCGATCAGAGTTACATTTACTTCAAGCCTTTTTCCACTCAAGCCCCTGATGCACTATCCTACACAATCGATTCGTAGGATTAGTTAACGCGAAAATCTGACACCCACCTTATTCCCTAAAAAATCACATAAAAATTGCGTTGCTGGTTCAAGTATATTCAACTCTGCTCGCATGAAAATTATCATTTGTTTATTGGGACATTCTATCCACGAATTCACGACAAGTGCACAATCAAGAAAATAGCTCGGGCACTTGTCACGTTGAGCTATAAGTTCACAGTCTTGCGCCTGCTAATAATATGCATGTATGCATGCATTTCCACTACTTCTTAACACACCATAAAAAAATAAATAAAAATGTAATAAAGATAACGATGCACATGAAAACATTACCACTCACCCATACCAACACAAAAGTTTTGATGTGGTCCCTTACCATCGTAGAAAACATAAAAATTAAATTAAATGTCATGTGCACAAGTTTCCAAAGAATTTTTCACACAAAACCACTGCAATAAAATATTTAATTTAACAATTTCACTTTCAATGCACGATTAATTTTATTTGCTCAAAACATCAGTTAGATTTCAATTAAAACAAGCATTTTACTAATTGAAACAAGCAGCATCACTATACACGCGCACTTAACTCACTTGCGGCTGTCATCTAACTAAGAAAAGAAGGGAGAGTAAAAAGCTTTTACACAGCCGCCATGCCCTTGTAACCATAAATCACGTAGCACACGGCAAAATCTTTTTGGTGGCGAAACTCACACCAGTAGCAATAAAGATTATCAACAGAACGCATTTAGCCGGAACATTGACCAGGAGTTTGTCCGAACTCAAGCTTAGCAAACAGATTGCAATATTTTAATTACCGCAGTTCCACGAAATCTTTTGCAGGGGCGGGGAAGGTTTGAAAATATTTCATGTTTTTTTGCTAAGTTCTGAGGTTACATGATACAATTCCATGTCAGCAGTCACTTGTACTCCTCAGGACCAGAAGAGAAGTTCTATAGACTTGTTTAGCATTTTTTATTTTCAGACGAAAATGTTACGTCTTTATGAACACCGATAGGTATTAAGAACTAGACACTAGACAGATAGAAAACGTCATACGGATGCTTAATACTTTCTCAACTGACATAGAGGTGGCGACAGAGAAGGTTGCCACAACGAATTGTTTGTTAACGTATATTAACGTTGCGGTTTTTGTCGCGCATAATAAATTTTATACGGGATGTTTTAACAACTGGAATTTACCAGCTACCAATTTTCAAAGTACTGAAGGTATACAAAAAAGTAAAAATTTGCCGAACTTTTGTACTTGATATTAACGAATACTTATAGATTGTAAATCAGCTGATATGAATGTACGCATTTAATTTGCCATTTTGTTGTCAGTTGAAAAAAGCGCCGGTTTCTACACATCAAATCAAGAACCAAGAAAAATCACTAACAACAGCTGAAAAAAAAGGTGGTGAAAAACCTAACAGCAGTTGTCAAAAATACTTTACTGTACTTCAATACAAATGGTTAACGACCATTTAATCTTAATTGCTTGAAATCCCCAATATATTTACTTGCACAATTCATATATAAACCTTTTTTGTGATTCAAACCTATTTTGAAAAAATTGCATGAAAATAGCCACATCCTCATACAAAAATTATGCAAACAAATTGTTGTTAACAATTAATTAACATTTTTAATTTCTGTCACACAGATGTTTCCATACTCCAGCCGATCACACTATTTGAAAAATAGTACGATTGTATAGTGTAGTGAATACTGGCCTTTAACGAGTTGTTACACCTTGAGCCAAGTGAACATTGTTTAATAAATAATTTTATTATTTATTTCTTTCTTTAAAACATAAGAGAATAATTGCAAATCATTAACTCATGTATTTATTAGGCCATGGCAGCAGGGCCCTGTTCAACGTTAAATAATAAGAATCTGAGCTGAGTTGAGAATTATTTATAATATTATAACAAGCAATTTTATTTCAAAATCGTCGATTATGAATCTATTGCTGATTTCATGCAAAGTAAAAATTAAATAATTTTGCGATCGCACAGTTCCTGGTGTTGAACTTGTGCATTTAAATGGTTTCAATTGCCCTTTTTGTCATTCGTAGTGGTCCCTAAAATTCAAGCATATGTTTATCGGCAATGGGGAAATCCCTAAAATTATTTACAAATAAAAAAAAAGAAAAATTAATTTCAAAAAAATGGTTGAGTGCACTAAAAAAACTCCCAATTAAAGTTATATTTCACATAAAATGTAAACTTTATCTAATTATTCACCAGAAGCTTTTATTTATTTACGAGCATTATTGTGTTTGATTTATGATCTGCAGTATTATTTTTAAGCACTTGCAGATACAAAAATTTGCGTCAACATTCCATGTTAAGAAACATGTACACTCTGTTTAAAATTCCAAATATTTATGCAATAATTGTTTATTAAATATTGACTTGTTTATTGCAGGAACTCCACATGAATTGGCAACGGAGCATTGGCACCGCATGATCCAGGCAACCAAATGTCGTAAACCATTGCCACGCGTCATTCCAGTCTCAAATAACACATCGAAACGTTACGAGCCATATGCCACAATTTTGCATCGTTGTGGCGATGATACCGGCTGTTGCGGTTCTACTGCCAGCGTTTGCACAGTTAAAAGGCATGAGATCGTTATGGTTTACGTTTTTGTAAGTATTTTGTTACCACTGCTGTTCTCCCATAAATTTAAAACATCTTGACGGCAAACTATTCATAATGAATACTGGATTTTGTAATTGTGAAAATTTAAATTGAATCGAGTCGAAATTGTATCTGGAAAATTTTTGGTGCAATTGTTATGAAGCAACTTTTTGTTTTAAAACTTTTCATTCCGAAGTCACCTCAGTGATGGCCAATACCATGGAATGCGGAGCAAATGTTAATGATCACCACTCAATGGCGCCTGTTACGGAAATGTATTTGCAAAAGGAAACTAATTTTCTACTTTGCTCACGAGAAGTTCCATTCCTATTAAAATTTAAGTTTGTATAATTGTAAAGGATGGGCCAAGGAAGACCTACGAGCATGATCCAGCAATTGCAAATGATATTATTATGTGTCATTCCAATTCAAAGGCATTGTGGATAATTTACGAACTTTAGCTGGATAAAAAAGTCCTACCAGCTTTATTTAAATTCCATTGATACCTAAACTTGGTCCCAGTTTTCGTATTGTTTATATTTTTCTGTTCATTTATTTTGTTCTTCTCCAAACGCTCGTCGTAAAAAAGCTGACTAGGTAGTTTGAAAGTTACATATGTATGTATGTATGTATGTATAAATATTTAAGGGGGTATTGGGCTCATTGCTTGATTTGTATAAAAATTTAATACGCATTTACAAACGACTGTGTGAATTCGCCTAGATCTACTTGTTAATGATGAGAACAATAAACTTTGAAAATTAACATATAAAGGGTTTTTCAATAGGAACCAAATTATATCACGTATACCTTGTATGCAACTCCACAGCAGCGAAAATTATATATGCACTAATATATTATGTACCATGATCTTATGAAAGTTCGACAGAATGGTGATACAGCTAAAAAATTGGTCAGAGCATAAGTTTCCTATAGGAACAAATTCGAATAACACAAAACTTTTGTTATTGTAGTGGATAGAAGCCTCATCCACAGTAAAACATATGTTATATTAGTATCGTATAGCTGCCTCTTTCATTACATTGGCGCACAGATGTCATACTATTTTCTTATTCGCTCATTGAATCGAATGTGATTCGAACCTGTTCACTTATGGCAGTTCGGGATTCGGGCAGCCGTAACAATGAATTGAGTATAGTTCGAAATAATAAAAAATGGTTGATCGACTGACTTATGATGGAGGTGCAAAAGTTTAGGAGCTTATTTTAGCTGACTATTTCGAAATCTCTGTTGTGATTACGAAGTCATATATTCAAAATCCTCAGAAAACTATTTTATCATCACAAAGTGAACATACTCGAGACCAATTTGAGCTTACAAAACCCATTCTTACAATACGAGTATTGTTAACAATTCTGAAGCCAGCTTTCAGCAGTCGGTTGATCCAATTTCTTTGTTATACAAAGTAAGAAGTATCGCTGTAAATGTCAAATGAAATTTTTTATTTGTGCAACAATAAGTTGCATGCAGTGCTTTGATGTGACGTGACTGGGATAGCTGCATTTTTTAACTAAAATATGTGCTCTAACATGCCGGGACTAGACGTTAAAAAGAAAGAATGACAAATCAAAAAGCTTAAAAAAGATGTACGACTATGAATGAATTCACTGGCATATACAAACATACATATAATTTTTTTACTTTTTTCAAATTTCAAATTAACAAAAGCAAAGAAAAAAACAAAAATGGCTGGAATGGTGAGCAGGCATAAAAATGCGTCGTCGCACACTCCCAATTTTATTAAGCCATAACTTAACTGCAACCGCTGTCAAGACTACTTAATGCGAATTATAAACTCAACAACAACGGCTCGAGGTCGCATTAGCACAGAAAGAACAGGAATAGTATTTATTTAAAGGGAATTTTTTGGTTGCGATGTACTGTTGCATTTGCCCACAACAACTATGTGCGTGAGCTTGTTGCAACCGTCTGCTAAAGGTGGGTGTGTTCGGTAGCTGATGGACTTTTCAAAAGTCATAATGCGATTAACTTTAAACACGGTTATAAATTTCAATGTTAATAATTCACACATTCATAAATCCATGCATGTATAACACATACATACTTTTGTATGTAAGCATGTATGAAGCAATGAGTGTAATGTTTGTGTGTATGTGGAATTAAACCTCTCTGGTTATTGCATATTTTGTAAGATTAGTTTGGGCCAAAAGTTCTTTTCAAAGGAATATTAAATTATTGGTGTTTTCTTTAAGTATTCCTTTTCTTTAGAACTCGCAATATTTAGGATGCATGTATGTGTGGTTACCAGCTCAAATGTTGCTGATTTCATATGCAAGATGGGAAACAACGTTGGCATTTTTAAGCACACAAAATCTCTTAACCTTTTTTTTTGTACACCCTTTTCGTACTTCAAGCTATTTTAATACGGGTATTTTATTTTCAGTCGTACGACTTTAATTATCGTAAGGAAATCGAGGCGTTGCCAATGCAAAATCATACTGAATGTCATTGTGTCAATCGGGGCAGCTTGTTGCACGACTCTATGCCACGTGATAAAAGATCTGGAGGCAGCAATAATTATTTACATCATTTTCAACGTCAGCAAAGGAAAGGTGAACAGCAGCAGAAGCAGCAACAAATACAGTTTGATTCCCAATCGTATGGCCAGCTTCAGTTTCATCATCAACAGCAACTGCAGAATATGCTTGATTGCCACTGTCCACGGCACTTTAATGTATTCGAAGAGGATGTGGAGCGTCACGTTCATCTACCAAAACCACACAGTGTCTTCATACGCAAATGCCACTGTGATTGTTTGATCAATAATCAAACATGCCTGCGGTTTAAGCACGGCGAAGAAGGATTTTCCTTGGAAGATCGCAAGTAAGATTAAACATTTATTATACTTCTTTTTTCCTTATAATTAAAAGCGTGATGATTTTGCATTCCTGTAGGTCCAATTACTTTTACAGTAACGAAAATAAATTACATGGCGTGTTTTTTTTAGATGTATAGTTTCGGATAACTTTTTAAATTTCTTCTCAACTTAATACGATTTTTCAATATTGTTTAGCTGTCACATAAGGCAAAAGCTTATGTGGAACATCTCTCATCGATATCTATACCAAATTTAACCATTCTTCTATCAACCGTTATGCGTTCTCGAATGAACCTTCAAAATACGAATATTATGGCTGTTGGCTGAAAGGCGTCATACAGAATCGACATTTTCATTTTCAAAGGACATACGAGTTTACAACAGGGAGGGGTTTTAAAACATATAAAAACCATTTAATGTTATATTTTGTTAAGGGAAGGGTCTCTTAATTCAAATTGTTAATTGAATTGCACTGAATTACCAAAATTAATATTCAACAGAATATTAAATATGTTTCTGGGTATCAGCCACTGCCTGTTCGAATTCCTAAGCAGATCCTCAGGCAACCTTTACACTCTTGCTTCTCAAAACAACTAGAGATTTGTTCAACTTTCAATCAAAGATAAATGGAAATTTTACTTAAATCAATTAACTTTAAGAAAACAGCACAAAACAATGAATTTAAACTTACTCATTTCCTTGCAGCTTTTTGCATTGACTGCTATTTGTCAGTTCAAACGCAAAATAAATAAGGAAGAGAGAACAAATGAGAAGACGCAACATTTATAAATATGTGGCACAATCCTTTATTATCGATTTTTATGACAAGCAAAAGTTTACGAAAATAGTTCTCGTGCGATATGAGTTGCTTTTGCTTCAAGCAGCTCAACAAAGAATTATTCGCTTGTGACGCAAAACAAGAAAAAACTGGAGAAAGTTTTGTTTATACTTTAATATATTATTTCAATCAGCCTTTTCTACAGCATGAAATATAATGAATTATATTTGCTTACATTTTTCAATTAGAAAACATAAGTGTTTTTTAAATGATAGTGGGGCATCAGCAACGCTGTTTTGATGCGAATTCCTAAAATAGAAGTGTTTCACTATAACATTTTCATGAGAGGCCTTTACCAAACATTTTTAAACATGTGTATATGTATAAGGGCATCTATGCACATATGTATATTCATGTATGATATGAAGTGCGGTATCTTGTTTTTAGAAATATTTGAGATCCCGTCTTCCAAGTAACATTGGTCTGCTCTCTATAATAAGAGTTTTATATTTTTAATAAAATTAAACAAAATGTCTCTCTAAAACTCGCGAATAATTTAATAAAATTACACTTAATTAATTTCAATTTTTAAATTTTTCTTTTTTTTGTGGTGTTCATATATATGTTTTGAGAGAGGTTTTCTGATCGACAGATTCAATTCTATTTTAGAAAATCTTATCTCTGCGTTTGTTATGAAAAATACATTTCTTTGAATACATTTCTATGCTATTCCATACTATTATGCAATTTATATGTAAATTATAAAAGAGAAAACCGGAAAAACTAAACTTAATAAAATTGTCTTATCCAAAATAATGGAAACTATTATTATAACCTGAAAACTACAAAGTAGAAACCGACTATGAAGTGTAATATTTGGTTCGACAACGTTTATTAGAGAATACGTATTGCTCGATAAAAAATCTTGCATTGCACCATGTTTCTTTCAATGAAGCAGATCGATTGGGAATTTCTAAAATATGACTTTCTGCTCTATTGCTTCAAATGTCAAACTAAATGCCTCATATTAATTCACATTCATTCAAGTGCTGAACGCACCTAATAATGAAATGGTAACACTTCGAAGTAATTTTAATAAGTTGACTGAAAGGCAAATAAGATGTTATAAGATGAAAATGCAATTGAAAATATACACATGTATAAGTAAGCCATTAATTTATACACACAAACATGCGTACATGCATACATACATACATGAGTACATCTAAGAATTCTTGGAAATATAAAATAGATTTTTTATGCCTCTCTGCTTCTGTTTTGTTGTACTTTTCCAGATGTATCTTGGAGAGAAACTGTAAGTTTCCGGTTTGCTTGTATGGCGATTATAATTTACGAGTCGGCCGTTGTCCCAGCTACAGATCACATCTCCTGCAAACGACTTGAATGGTGTACAATTGTTTTACACAAACCTGTAATAAACATGAGAAAACTTAAACAATTTCCATACAATTTTAATTATATAAAAATACTATTTATGCATTAAGTGTCATTTAATATTAAGAGAAATATTGTTTTATAGTTAAAAATGTAGTTTTAAGTAAATTATTTTCACAACTTGCCATAACTAAAGCAGACTAATACTATTTTCCTAGAAATATACATTTACATATGCAATTAGTTTATATGCATATCTTTAATATTTCTCTTTATAATAATATATTTTTACGTAAATACTTAAAACTAGATATAGTCATGCATTCATACTACAAAAATATTTATTTGCTAAAAGAGGAAATTGCTTAAAGTAAAATGAAAAATATATTTACATACCATTCAGTATTGGGCAATAATTTCCAAAATTAAAAACGACATTCTAATAATTAACTAAATTCAAGAAATATCTGAATGATGACTTTTTATGGGCAGCTGTACGAACTGACTACATAAATGGACTTTTTTTTAAAAAACTAAACCGCTCGAATAACAATTAATAATAAAATAATTGCATGCACACTGATGATTTACTGATATGTAGATGAAATATTTCTCAATATGTACAGGTACTTAATACATACATACATACACACATCCATACATATGCATAAAGCCATGCGAAAAAAACGTAAATATGCATATATATGCATATACATATATATGTGACCCATTCATTTCATGTAAATTTCTAAATAAACTACAAGATATTTTATAATTAAATTTAAGTATGCGAATACGAGCATTCTCTAATATTTTAATGTTAATACGAGTATTATTTCATTTATTTTTACATATATACATCCATACGACTACATTTAGCATACACAAACTGATTACAAACCAACATACATACTTAACTTACTTGTAAAACTATTAAATATTTCTATTTTTCGATAACTTTTTATAAATTTTTTGTTATTTCTATAAACATTCTTTTTGTATAATAAACACTAGTCAGATGACATTATTAAAATATTGAATCTCAAACTTCTATAATTACTACGTCTCTGTCCACTACGTCTCTGTTGGTAGGATATTTATTTTTAGTTTTGCTTACGACACCACTCATTAAATCAAAAATTAATTGTACCTTCCATGTCAACATTAATTTTTAAATACAGTCATTCCCTAATTGCTTTCACTGCATGTAGGGTAAAACATACGCTTCTGGCTCCGACATATTTTTAATAGATAACCAAAACAGGCCTGATGTAAAGTAAAAAAATTATGGCGGTGGAAAATTGAAATCCATATGTACACTCTTTCTTTCCCAACTCCTTTCATTGGCCAATAAAATTCAACTTATGTGTGTTCAGAATCTGCTGTTACAAAGCAATGAGTCCAACCAGATTCTAGTTATTCTTTTCCGTTTTAAATTTATCATCTTTTACACGCAATTAATTTTTGTAAATGATCCATTAGAATGTTTCATAAATAGATCGATTCCAATAAGTGACCGTGGTATTATCTAACAATCGAAACAAATCGCTGTAGTCGTAACTGCAATGAATTTCCCGAACGCAGCTTGAATACTGTCACATTAAAAAACTGGTTATAACATATTTAAGTTCCGTATCAATTAACCTACAAATTCAGCAATATATATCTTGTCTGCTGTAAAGGTGTGAAATTGTGTCCTAAAAATGCACTTGTGCGATCAGAGATCTCTTTATTTCAAGCTAGTAACCAAAACAGCTTTCCTTAAGTATCGAAAAAGTAAAGTATTGAATGTAAATAGTAATTCAAAATTATTTAAAGTTTTAGAGTCTAGTATTAATTTCAACGGTATTCAACGCTTTTCAAAATGACACCAACTCCAGATTTACTCATCCACTAAATGAAATTTGTAATTATTTTTTTCTTATTACATTATAGGCAGCCTCCAGATTATATCCACCAACTAAATTCATTAAATAATTAAATAGAAAATAAAAAAAGAAAAATAGGATTGAAGGTACTACGTACTGCCATGGACTGTGAAATTCTCATTTAAAATGAAAGTTGAAATAATACGGAAAGGTTGCCTTAATTCGTTTCGTGACTAGTTACGTAATAATAGAATAAGGGTTCAACGGTATTCTCGTCTTAATTTTTTTAATTTTTTTTTTTGGTAATTAACTCTTTGTTAATTATTGGTGAGACTTTTATTAGGATTGCCCTAATTTAATTTAAATTATAGGACGATTAACAGCTACTGTAAAAATCATTTGAATGTTAATCACTTATTAGCCAGTGTCGTCTCAGATGCCGTTCTAGCAATTTGCGCTGGAATTACATTGTATTATATTAGAAGTGAATGGTTGAATCAACGATTTATTAAAGTAACAAAATTTGACTTAATATACACTAATTATGTATTTAAGCTCAACAACAAAGCAGTCCCCCTTTTAATCCAGTGATCAGGTTTTTCATTTCCAGAATTTAGATCCACTGAGATAACAAAGGATCCAGATCTTTGGGGATAGTAATAGACTGGGCATGTGTAAATCCCTTTTGTTCTCTTCTTGAGTTGCTCCACAGGCTTGAAATGTATTACAGGCATTGGAGAAACCAATTCCATGGGCATTGGTTCAGTAAGACATTGGCCTTTCCGAAACCAGCCGGCACCTTCTAAAAACATCCCACGTATATAAACGCCGCCACCATCACGATTTATACGAGCTGTCGCAGCATCATCTTCTACAAAAACAAAAAACTCCCAGCTAAGTTCATCAATGGGTGTGTGCGTAGTTCTGGCAGATGTTTGTAAAACGGCAGTTAGAAATGCAGTCGGAAAAGTAAAGGCTGATAGCCAAAACAGAGTGGGAGCTTTGAGACTTTTCGACCAAATATTAAAATGTTCAACTCTAAGGACTAAGTCTCGAGACCAAGAGGCGAGATGTTTTTCAGACTGATAAGCTAAAATTGGAAGGTTAAGCTATATTATATAATAATATCACTTTAAGCCTACACTTCAGCCATAGTTCCGGCACGCGGCCTTCGTAAACAGCTATAAAAATTTCCTCCAAATCAGAACTCATTACCACCAAGCCTTTAATGCCATTCTGAAGATCTCTTAAATGTTTTTTCATTTGCTTCAAAAGCATATTATAGCGTTCTATTTCCTGTAGTAGAACTATCTCTAATGGCAATCGGTTCAAACCAACCAATTTGGAAGTCTGTTCATAGTTCAGTTCTGCGGGAGTACTATGCTCTATATCATGAGACAGACGTAATACTTTCGCCTCTTTACTTTCACCTTCGGCTAAATATGTTTGAACCTGCATGGATATTAAAGTTGCAAAGAGAAGACGAGTTTCGCCTATTAAAGAAGCAATATCGGCATTTGAATGTTGGCCAAAAGACTCAGGCTTATCAAAATTCGGAAATTGTTCTATGTGTTCCATAAACGATTTTAAGTCCCCAGCGGTAGGAATAAAATAATCGTTCAAGGTAGACAACCTTAAATAGAAAAATAATATTCTTTTTACATATAAGTTAATATTAACTGTCTGTACCTGAATTTTGGCGTGTGTAAGGCCTCGTTACAAAAATATTGATTAATATAAGTTATTAGCAGACGACGATCTAAATCATCTGTCACATGTCCACCGTAATTTACATCCGCTATTAAATATTTTAAGGAATCCCAAGGAGTTTCACTGTATTCATTTAGATAAAGCAGTAAAAGCGTTTCTGAAATCTCAAAATCCGAATCATTAAAACTGTAGATGACATTCCAACCCAACTGTAAAAATTTTTTGCGCTCCAAGAGTATAGTATGAAAAAAGCATAAGGAGAATAGAAGCTTTTTGTATATTCCCGGATCGTGAGCCAAGATAAAATTCGTCTCATTCACATTGCGGTATAAACGCTTCATATTCGCCTTTATGCCACTTGGAGGCTCCGTGGTCATTTTGATGCTCATTTGTAGAATGGAAATGGGAAAATCAGGATGAGGACTAGAGCTAAGCCATAAGCGAAATCGTTTGTGTACGTTCATTGTGGGCAAAGTGGCGATCATTTTATCTAACGTAGGCATCCAGCTTAAAGATAAGTGACAATTTGCTAAAAATACCCAGTGCCCTTGAAGTATGCCATCCATTATCATTTTTGTGGCGGCTGGTGCCTGCCCCTGTCCTAAGCTCAAAGAATAAACGTGAGCGGACATTTGCATTTGTTCGGCAAGAGTTAAAAGAGGTTGTGAGGGATCAACACCGGGCGATAAAACGAAAATTAAAGGTGTCTGAGGTAGAGATTCTTCAAATGCAACTTTTATATCCAAGACCGGGGGTTCTATAAATCGAGGTCCTAATGAATTGACGATAAATTGTGCAAGACAAAATTGAACGCGATCTGGTCTGAGGCATCGAACAATGCAAGTTTTCTGAAAATCATTCAATTTGATGTTCCACTCCCCAACAAGATCCTGCATTTCAGGTTCTGTGGTAGCATACCAAGCTAAGAGAGATAATTTGCTTGATAAAACAAATAAAAGTGAATAAGAAACCAGTTGGTACAGAGACAAGAACGTGATCATATTTACGGCTTCTAACATCGAGTGCATAAATATTGGAAGAGTTCAATGATTTTTTCATTTGGATTTCCCTTAAAATGTACTTATTTCTGTACCAAATCATGCAATTATACCTCGCCATGCCTTAGAGTTCTGCTCGAATGATTCAATAAGGCCATGAAAACCCGATATTTTGTCTAACTCAGTAATATTATCCCAAAACTGTTCAGTTATCCAGTCTTTATAATAAATAGAAAATATTTAGCATTTCTTTATAATCAAATAAATATAAATAAATGAACTTACGTGTCGCTGGATTTGGTGCTTGGTCCACTTTATCTAAAACAATACCGCCTTTAAGTATAAACTCGTATTCTGTTACTACTAGTTTGCCAGCATTTGCCATGATTTGAGCTGTCATATGAATGGAAAAGAGGAGCTTGTGTTTCTCAAACAGTGCTCGACATGTATTTTTATAAACAGCATAAGTGTGATAATTGTTTATATTTACAACTCGCTCATATACGATTTTTTGACGAGGACTTTTTTCAATAGACTGAGTGTACAGGAGAGTATAAGCAGCTAAAGAGAAAACATACATGGGATCAATACTGGCCAAGTCCATTAAAACGAAAAATAAAATCGAAGCCCGTTCTGCCGCAGACTGGTACTCTTGTCGTGCTGCATCGATTTCAATTTCTGTTACTTCAGCTACGCTAAGAGAATCTTTTACTAAGGCAGCTGTTTGCCTGGATTTCTGCAGGGTGACAAACAGTTCATCATCTTCTAAGAGAGATCCTCTTGTCTCATTCAACAATCTTAGAATTTCGTTATCTAAATCAATGAGCATTCTTCTATTATGGGCAATAGTGACAACGAGATCATCCTTCTGCTCTTCCAAAGACGGTTTCTCCTTGCGCACAACAATGCCTAAGAGCTGTGCCTGAAGACCGTCCTGTTTTAATGCAAAATTAACAATCGTAGTCTTGGAAGATATTTCAGGTGGATAATGTGGATTTGAAATTTTGGTAGTTATGTAAAGGCGAAAGCTATCATGGTAACTGATAAATTTATCATTAAATTTAATTATTTTTTGGCCACCTTGCATTACGTAGCTTTTTTTTAAAATAGGATAAATTGTTTGATCGATATGCTCTCCTACGTTTTCCAAAAGCACGGGTTTGCCATTTTGCAGGGCCCACTCCAAGATCTTCAAGTAATCTAACTGGGTAAAGTCCACAATTTTTAGATCGTTTCGTTTCTCAAATTTTTTCAGCCAATTGTTCGCTTGCATTTGGGGATCAATAATGAGAGGGCAATAACTGCCTTTTGTAACAATCATGCCATTTTCTGTACTAAAATCATCAGCTGGCAAACCTTGTATATTCCATTCTCTTACGCTGACGGCGTCTAAAAGAAAATAAGTTATTTTTAGCTCATCTGTAATCGCTATTTGCTTCTCTTTGATTAGATTAAACCAGTTATGTAACAAAATTTCTCTATATCTGATATCAAACGGCCCCATATAGGAAAGAAAGGCACTGGCTATTAAGCAGTCACCTGGTAGCTTTTCAAATTGGGCATCTAAAATTGAAACGGTTTCAATCCACCGATCTCTCTCACCTGCTAGAGATTCAACTAATACAATGGCTCTTTCTAGCTGTTTGCGTAATTTCTCTTCTCTCATCTTCAGTTCATTTAATTGCTCTGTTTTCTCATTCAGTTGCCTATATAGTTCGGTTAGATGAGCATTTAACTCCTCCAGTTTATGCTCAGCGGCTGCCAACATTGTTTGTTTTTCTCTCAAGGAATGCGTGGCAGTATCTAATTTCTGTTGCTTTGGAACAACAATGCGATAAACTTTGCCATAATTTTCAATAGCAATGATCCATTGCATTAAAGATTTACAGGCCAAGGAAACTAAGGCTACTTTTTCAGGTTCCAGGTCGGGGTTTCCCGTATATAAGGCTATTCTCTTTAGAGTTTTATCACTTATGTTATCACGATCAAAGTTTTTTAAGTCATTTAAGAAAGTACTTTCACTCAATACCTTTTTGGCATTTTCCCAAGTTGGTTCCTTACCCAACAGTATCAGCACAGCTTCCATAACTTTTTCTATTTTCATAGGAGGCCGGCCATATGACTTCACTTCAGATACATCCTTTTTGTTCAGAGAATCCAACGCATTAACAGCCGCATCGATCATGGGTAGCACAACATCTAAGTCAGCTTTGGCCGCAGCAGCCAAATTTAAACATACATTTTCTTCTCTTCTTATAACAACTGCCTCTGCATCTACTTTTTCCTTTTGGTTTGTCGCCTGCATTTTTTGGGTTTGAATTTTTGATATGAAATCTTGACATTCTGCTGCCAAAAATTTTACTTGAGTCGAACTGACCTTAAGTTCTTCAGACATGGTCATCACTTTTTCCTGAGTATCTGCAATTCTCCATAAACCATTTCTCAGCTTATTTGCTCTTGAAGATATTTCCAGCCTTTTATGTTCCACCAGTTCCTTATAACCACTCACAAGCTGCAAATAATTCAGAGAGGTGACATAATTTTTCCTTTTTACTTCCCTCCACATCACATCAGATATTTCTCTCACATTTGAGTGTATAATTGAAAAACAATATGCCACGTCACGGTGCAAGCTACTTTCGTTAGTATCAACAATGCCTTCTATATTTTGGTTAGCTGTCTTTCCTTGAGAGAGTACATGGATATCAAAACCTATTAGAAATTTTGAGGCAACTTCTAACAAGGCCTCTTGTGACCATTGCCTAAACCAATTCGGCGTGGTATTATTAATGAGTGCCGGATACTGACGTATAAATGATCTAAATGCATCTCCGACTGGAGTCATAGCTAAAGCAACATGCATGTTATCCCGTACATTTTGCATAAAAAAGTTGTACATGTCTTCAGTGGTTAAGGGCACATTCGCCTTTCTAGCTGGTCTCTCCAATTCAGTTTTTAATTCGTCAAATTCATCGGCCTTGAAAAGATTAATTTCGGCCGTACTCAACATGTTGTTGATAATTTCCAAAAATGTATCCTCCATGACTTGTTCGCCACTAAATAGAAACACGATCGTTCTCTGCTTGATACCTGTTAATTTATATAAAGCCTTTAAATCCTCCCTAAATTCTTGAGTCTTATACCGCTTGCTTACTTCTATTTGAAAGATGTCCATTTGCAAAATAAATGCAGCCAATTTGACTAATACTTGACGCCCCGAACCACCAATACCAATATTAAGTAGGTGACCTCGTGGTTGCGATATAATACGCACGATTCTGGCCACATGTTCGACGGCATCTTTAAAGAAAACTAAATTCATACGTCCCATGCCAGAATTGTTGTACTCGTTCAAGTGATCGTTTGTAAACTCAAAAAGCTTATCAAAACTTAAATCCTCGTAAAAGCCTTGAGGGCTTAAGAAGTCTCCGAAAACAGGAAATGTCTTATTTGGACACAAACTTTGAAGTGTTACTTCCATATATTGACCCAAAATATCATTAATTTTATTTTGAAACCAAACCAAGTCATTTTCATCCACCAGACGATCGGAATAAACCCTAAAGCTTTCATGGATCCAAAGTCTTAAGAATTGAACTTTCCTAACTTGAACACCAGAGTTGCTGCGCAACAAGCCTTGAAATACTTTTGATATATCTCTAATGTTAAACAGATAATGTGACTTATTAGGAGTTGGTAGCATTTTCTTTACCACATCCTTGTATAAGCATATCGAAGCGTCAGTTATAGAGCTCCATAATTCTCTTACTTCATCTGAAAATGTTTGCAATTTCTGCTTTACCATGGTCGCAAAAATTCTGCTTATAGTCTGATCTGTTGGAAATGTTATATTGAGCAGAAAGAATCTGCTTATAGTACGTGAAGAAACCACTTGCCTACCACCACCAGGTGGCCCCATTGCAGCCATTAGAAGTGTATTGAGTACGTAAATTTTCTGTTGGTTTTTGCGATTGAACCAAAATTTGTAATCGATCCATTGCCTAATTAGCTCCAGGGGAGGCTGAGACCCGTAGACATCTTTTGATGGCATATTGAAATCATCCATAAAGCATATCATCTTCTTCCCACCAATTGGTACAAAGTGCGTTTTTGTCCTTTTTTCAGTACGATTTTCGATAGATTCTTGCAAACCGGCCGCTGTGGTCTACCATAGCAGAGATTCAGGGTATGAAAAAAGAGCAAATAAATCTTTTGAGTTGTATTAATTATTTCTACTGGATAACAATCTAACAGGATATCTTAATATTTTGACTAGGAAAAAACACACCCTATATTACTTCTGTATGAGTACTCATACTATATACGAACCAACCACACAGAACGATGTTAATTATTGGTCACATTTTAACGTCAAGTCTTTTGCCTCGTTTAATTTCACATTTCTTAGCTTCATTATTTGAAAAGTTTAACAAAGAAGAGGTACACAATTAGGCAGCGTGTTAAAATTGCTCAATCCATTTACAAAAATGGGCATTTCGTGCAATTCATGTCTTTTTTTGTCAGCATAAAACTGACATACATATGTAAACATCCGTGCATACTCCCTCTGTTCTCTCCGCTTTGAAAACATTGCTGTAGTTCGGAATAACCACTTGCATAAAACTGACATACATATGTAAACATCCGTGCATACTCCCTCTGTTCTCTCCGCTTTGAAAACATTGCTGTAGTTCGGAATAGTATGGGTGAAGAGTCACAACTGCGACTCGTCTTCGTTACGAACAATTGAACACTCACGAACATTGCAAAAGAGAAGAAATGCAAAGGCCATGCTATACCACGTCGTGCCGATGTTAATTGGTCACCAAACCCATGTGATTTGGCACCATTACACTTCTCTCTTTTGGTGTTTCTGAAAGTGATAGTGTACGTCAATAAGCCAAAAAGAATTCGAGAGCTAAGGAATGAGATAACATTCCTGAACAAAATGGAAAATATGGAGTTGAAAATATAAAAGAGTTTTGCCACCGATGTCGAGGCGAGCATTTGCCCTATATTTTGTTTCACACATAATTGCAATATATCTTGTTATGGCAATTATGTATCACGTCTATCTTTGTGTTCTGTTTAAAATTAACATCGAGCAATCGATGGGGCCAAACGTAATTCAGAACCTTAAATTCGAAGCTCAAAAAAATTAGTTACATGTCAAGCGAATATTACTGAATGCAACACGTTGCATGTTTGAAAGTGCAAACCTATAACATCTACCAGCATTTTTACACCAATATTATCCAGTAGAAGCATTGAACTGTATAAGAAACCTGCATTTATTTTCATAAAACCCTGAAATGAAATAAATATTTAGGTAATGTTACTTACCCGAGCTGATATATTAATTGACAGTATTGAGTACTTGCTCTTGTCGCACGATTCTGTTACACTGTATGCTGTCGTGGTTTTACCAGTACCAACATTCCCCACTAAAAGCACTGGATGATTATCTTGCAGCAGTTTTGAAACCAAATACTCATACCGGAGTGTGTCTACAGTGGGCACAAGTATTTTATAAAATTGTACTCTAAAATGAAAATCAACTGACTTGTTTCTTCCAAAGTTTAAGAATTCTGGGCGAGCTTTAAAGTCAACTTTTCACTATCGATTTCTTTCTTTCATCGCACATTGAAAACATAATCTACTAAGGCGAGTATTTATACCACAATTGATCGATCTACAAGAAGTAACAACTAGCGGCAGCACCTGTAAGCGCTCATATAACTGAAACTCTATCTTTCATGCATTAAGTCTCTCGTCATTCCAAAATATGTTTAAATAACAATACTGTTGCAGAAAAATCTCAGCTTTCCACTGCCGCTTTTTTGTTATGAAAATTATTTGTCTGTCCTGAGGGCAATTTCTAGCTATCCAAAAACTGAGTTCGCGAATTTGAGAGAGGAAGCGCAATAGCGTTTAATGTTTCTAGAAAAACGCTATATTTATATTTTTGTGATTTATGTTGGTCAGAACCTCCGTTAACTGCTGCTGCTGTAAGCCTCTGAATAGGAAATATTTTTGTCAACAGGAAGGCGCTATGTGCTAAACAGTTCACTCCCAATGGGGCCATAACAAATAGCACATTTTAAATAAAAAACTTTCATAACTTTCGCGCACACATTTCGCTTGATGGAAATTCCTTTCGAAGTATTTACTTTATAATAAAAAGGGTAGCGACTGATTAAGAATTCTTTTTTTGGTATATTCTAATTTATTAGATTGAAGACCACTAAGTCAACATGCTCTATAACTTATTGAACCTCTCTAATGTAGAAACAAAATGGAAAAGATTGCGAATTTAGTAAAATTTTGACGTCAAAAATGAAAGGAAATGGAAGAGTAAGGATACTTCATAAAGCAACAACTAATAATTTCATTCCTAAAGCCGCGAAGCTCCAATGATGAGAAATAAGATAGCGAAAAGAAAATTATTCAAAAATTCGCTTAATTCGAGCAGATTACATACCGTTCATCATATTTCCACGAATCCGAAAGCTTACTATTCCAAGGTCGAAACGATTTTTGATAAGGATCAACGAAGTAATCATACACGGTATCTTTAATAGGGAAACTGCTAACCAACTCCCGTAAATAAGCGTCGATTTTAAGCCTTCCCTCCTCATTCACAGTGGCACCTACTGACCAAACCAAACAGAACAGAAACCAAAGTTTGCTCATAATTCTTAATAGTTCTTCATCACCAGCAACAATTCCGTTCTCCTTAGAACCAAAACTTTCCAATAAGTTACACATAGATATCACAGTATTTAATTCATTTGTGACAACAGTTTCCTTGCAATTGGAATGTTTAAAGATCAATACTTTTTCAAGATAATCATTAAAATATTGCCTTATCAGGTCAGCATAATCTCCAGGTTTTTGTTTAGCCAACCACGACTGAACATACGGCCACCAACCCCAGTCATTATAATCATTGTAAACCATGCCACAACGTGAAACTGTTGCTGGAGAAGCAACTGCTAAGTCGGCGACTTCGAAGAGTAATGAAACCTGGGGAGGCATAGTAATACGTTCGCTATTAACCAAAGTCAACAATTTGTTATCGTCCATTACAGAGTTCATATTTTCAATCCAAACTGCATCTACAGGGCCATCAAATAACAACCACTTTTGAGTAGAATCTGCATCAGCACATGTAATGCGCATAATTGAGCTTAGAACCCCATCCAACCATTCTCCAGTAGCCAGGTCATACTCTCCATAGAGTTCAGCTAAACTCAATGCTTTAGGATTAATGGGATAGACTACTACCCCTGGCCAATCGTTTTTCTCACTTGTGCTCATGCGCATAAAAGCTCCTTGTAAGCACTTCCATGTTGTCGACTTGGCTGTATTGGTATCTCCTATAATCATACAAGAATGTCTTGCATTTTTTGTTTCGTACAATTCTATTACTTTTTTAGTAGCTATCGGTATTAATTGCAGTCCCTGGGCTTTCAGCTCATCTTCTATGGCAACTTTAAAATTACTATAATCAACTTGAGGTACTTGAACTTCTGGGAATATGTCCGACATAATGCTATTAAAAAGTGGTAAATCATTTGCAGTCAAACGGGCTACATTCATGTCGCGCATTGACAAATAAACAACTTCTTCGTCGGTAGCTTTAGGCATCTGCCGTTTTTTGCGTCCAGCATATCTCAAAAGAGCTACCATGGACCTTAAACCGAAATCATAATGATATTGTTTAGACAGCTGTTGCTTGGCTAACTCGTACAGGGTGTATACTTTGCGTGCCAAACTTCTAGTGTTAGTGAAACCATCGGAATATAAAGTATTTTCGGCAATGATGACGTTATCAGGTACCATCATGGAAATAGGACGAAACATAGATTTTAAATTGTCAGGCAACTCCGTTCGGCCAGCATAGCCAGGATTCATCGTAATAAATAACCCAACGGTAGGCACTAGCTTTATGCACTGCCCCTCAAAATTTAATTCAGATTTTTTAGCTGCCAAAGCTGACAATATGGACAAAACTTGTTGGGCTACCACAGATAAAACCTCAATATTTATTCGATTAAATTCATCAAAACACCCCCAAGCTCCCGTTTGTGCCAACCCAGAAAAAATTTTGCCTATACTTTTGAAATCTAAGCCTTCCGAGCAGTTGGTTACGATCACCCACATGCCCAACGCCTTGCCCAAGTCTTTAACTGTTTCAGTTTTACCTGTACCAGCTGGTCCTTTGGGACTGCCACCTCTGAACAAATGTAATGCTGTAGTCAGGGTAATGTAACATCTATCGGTAAGGGGTGTTATGACAAGTCTGCCGGAATTCCCTATATATTCGTATCCATACCAATGAGTTGTATTCGTTTGCCTAACAACACATGACTCCGTATCACGATCCCAATAGAATCTAAGCTGCGAAAACCATTCGAAATGCTGCACCTCTTTACAATTATATTTATACATGCGTTCAATAACATCTCTGCCATGTATCTCCACAGTGATCAGTGTACTAACTTTTATCCGCATAACTTTTGAAAGTTCTTTCCTGCTCAATTCCGCCAACTTGCCTAAAATTTTAATCTGCCTTCGTTTTAACTTCTTTAAAGGCTTTCTCTGATTAACAGTTTTACAGTGAATTAAACTACGTGTACATTCAGTAGTCCATTGTATCAGAGAAGAGGTATTAACTAACTGACCGGGCCACATTGCCAGCCATTTCTCACGGTTTCCCCAGTGTATTCTTAAAGAAACTCTAGTTAACTTAAGCTGTTCACGCAAAACAACCTGCATATAATCTTCGAGGGCCTTCAACCACTTTTCAGAAGGGCCATCAATATACAATATTTTTAGGAATTCTATATATTCGCCAGCATTGTCATACATTCCCATTGCTTGCCAATGCGTAAGGTTCTTTCCCACTCGTTTAAGTTCCAGTTTCACCAAATTATCAAATAGTTTCCTTAAATGGATTTGCACCATATCGGGTCTCTTGCTATTTCCCAATATTTCCAGAAGATCATCATTTGATATAAAATAAAAGCGAGGAAACAATTGCCTTTTGCTTTCCAAATAAATTTCCAAAGCTCTTTGTATGGCTTCCAAGCGTTCGTCAATTTGTTTAAACCTTCGCTGTAGAAAAGGTGGCTTTTTAAAATGTGTAGCTTTTAAAGCAGTCACACTACTAAACATTTTATCGGTTAAAATTTTAAATTCTGCACTGATAATGTTAAAGCGATGAGCCTCATTCGGCAATTGCTTACGTATGTCTTCACCACTGAAAATATTTTCCAAATACAACCATTGCCTCTGCACTATCAAAGCAATTTCCAATGTCTCTGATATATACGATAACGTTTTCTCCCAATAATCTACTGCGGCAATAAATGGTTCTACAAATCTGGTCGATTTCATAGTTGATACTTGTACCATATGTTCCTCCAAAAGCTGAGAGCATTCATCCACGTTTTTGATTTTGTAGATGCCATCTCTGTGCAAAACCATTTCCAATGGCTGAGCGCCCCAAATGCTCGCAATATTTTTTATGCCATTCTCAATTTGTAGTTCCATTGAGGCAGCGTTCGATATATCTTGTATACCTTCCGAATATGACTGGAAGTCCAAATTGATAATTAATTCCAAAGTAAAGTTTGCAGAGTTTTCATCGAAATCGCTAAATGTACAATGAAGAAGAAAAATATGTATATAAGAAATCTGAAATGGGCAGAGAAGATTAAAAATAATACAAATCTATAGAAACATGCATTCGTAAGCAAAAACAAATCAATCGAACCATTCCGGCAAGACATTGTGCTTACGGTATTATCAGCAGCCATTCTTTTACTCAATTAATTGTGAACTTACTAGTTCATTCAGTGGCTCTCATAAACTGAGCTTTTCGTGGGGAATATGTTTAATGGTTAGTTGTGTAACGAAATTGTATTCCGCATATCCCTAATATAAGTTCCAAATGAGCATGGCAATTTTGATGGTAAATTTAGATCTTTTCGAATCAGCCGCCAGTCAAGGCTTTCGAGGAACAGATTCAATGTTAGCGGCACTGAGCGGCTTTGAGGAAAGAGAAAGATAGAAAAAATAGACACAATTTCGGTTTGCACTGATTTACAACATAATTTTGATGACATAAGTTTTAGTTTGTTAGTCACGATTTCTATTTTCATACTTTTTCACATTTCTATTTGCCCTGTTTCAATATTTGTTGTTACGCTTCATTCTTATTCTTTTTTTTTCTGAAAACGTTTCAGTTTTCATACTTCTCTTAACAGTTTTCGCTCTTTTTTCTCTCACGCGAATTTTTCTTTCTCCATTTTGTATGAGTCGCAGAGAGTTTTTGTTACCTTTGGCTATTACGAAAGGTAATAGCCAAGAAGAGTAATTAAAGACATACAATACTTAAGACAGGAGACGATAGGGGGAAGTTTTGTCCATCATTTGTAGCGCAGATACAGAATACTCCCTTACAGGTTTACGTACGTGTATGCACTTTATGTTCGTGATCGATAAACTCCAAAACTACTGAACCGTTTTCGAAAAAATTTTATATACATGCTCTATGGGGCGTGAGAAGTTTGTTTGTAATTTGACTTTCGTCCGACCGGTGGTGCAATATTTACTTTTTTTACGTTTTTTAGCGAGATACTCCTAAGCTCTGCTTCGCTGAAAGCGCTGTGTGCTTAATCGGTCCGTAGCGACGTTAATTTGTAATTTACAATTATAAAAATTTCAATTTTTACATTTTAAAATACATAAAATCATAACTTGAGTGTGTTATTACAGTTTTGATTTTTGGATTATTGAATAAAACCTTTTTTTCCTATTATTAATAACTAAAAATACTGATTTTGATTTTCTTCGAGAGACAGTTCAAAAGAAAAGAAAAATTGTGGGCCGGCCCAACTAGTAAGTAAATAAAACATATTTTGTAAAATTAGGAATGCAAAAAAAAACATGATATGCTTGAAATGTTGTAGAAGGAACTTCAAGAAGGAATTAGGAAAAATAGACGTCACAAAATGCATGGTGAGAATTGCGTGTTCGAGTTTGTGTAGCTTTTTCAGGGAGCAGAAATCAAAAATGGAGACAGTTTTTATAAAAAAGCATCTAAACATGATTAAGTACTGAAAAATTTAAATATGATGGAAGGAATATAAAAAATATATTGAAAAGGAAGGATACATACATATTTAGTACAATTTAAAACAATAATTTCTTCCTCAATTTTGAAATTTTTGAAGGTGGTGATATTAATATACTCAATATCGACTCTATAGTAACGCTGCGTCGCACAAAATACATGTTGTTGACTGCTAAGTAGCGTCAAAAGTAGCCACCGAAAATGCAATAGTAAAGTCATAAAGGCTGATATGACGAATGTGTTTAATGCATACGCTTTATGAGAGTGAGAAGAGTAATTAAAGACATACAATACTTAAGACAGGAGACGATAGGGGGAAAGTCCATAATTTGCAGCGCAGATACAGAATACTCCCTTACAGGCTTACGTACATGTATGAACTTTGAGTGGGAGGTTTTTAAGAATAAATTTTCTGATCTGAATATAGAAGGAGGTTTAAAACCGAATTGAAAAGACTTTAAAAGTGAAAGTATACTTTAAATGGGCTCTCAGTGACGAAATAAAGGAAATTGGATATGGAAATCTATTTAAATATGTCATGTAGAAGAATGTTTATGGCTCTCATTTATATAGACACAAAGGAGTACTTCTGGCAGGATTCAGTTACAATAGTTCGTAGTCATACATTTTGTACCTTTCTTAGAAGTTGTATTGGTATCTCAAAGAGATACCACTGAGCAAATGAGAGCTCTCATTGATTCCAACGAGTAAATATTTATACAGGCTGTACAAATAGCACATTTTCTTTTTGCATTAATTTCTTAGCAAGTACGCACCGAACTCAGTCGTTCGGTGGTAATATAAAATTTAAATAAAATATAAACAATTGAATGTTACAAATGTATCGTCATTTACTTACACCTGCATCAAATCTTTTACACGATCCCAATGCCTTTTACGCATGCTAGGATTTTTAAGCGCCGTAATCAGCGGCAAAGTCCGACGAAAACTGTCTAAATTCTTAGTTGTAACAATTAGCATTTGCCAGCCACGGTTATAATATTTTTTGCTCAGCGCACTGAATTCTTTATGTTGTGAAATTGCTACATCTTCTATCACATCGATATTGATATTCCAAAAGTTTCCCTTGCGCCACTCATTCCAGGCATTTTGCCACTCGAAAATTAATTCCCAGATGCCCTTTAAAATTTCTACTTCAGATGCCAGTTTCTTCAGATCTAAATTAGCAGGTTGATTTATATAAAATGTTGCCAAATCGTTTATTAAACTTTTTTCGAACTTTAAACAATCTTGAACTTTAGATTCAATTATTTTTAAATACTTCAAAGCTATTTTCGGATTTCTGGAATAAAATTGAATAAAAGGATAAAAGGATAATGGGATAAGGTATTTGAATTATCATATAAGAAGTTACGTTTTTGAGGAAGTGGGCAACTTAATCATAAAGTCTTCCAAGAAATCTTTTATTAAATTACGGAATTTTCCAGTTTGTAATAATAAATTCTGCTTAAAGTTCTCTTTTACATCATCCAGCATATCGCCGGCATTCTCAAGAGCCTTCAAATATTTTTCCCATGTGGTTTGTAGATTTTCAAGAAAAAATTTCAAAGAATCGGGTATCTCAATTTCATATTTATCTAAAACACGCAAGAGATCAAATATTTTAGGAAATTCAGCTTGCTTAATAGGAACTTCTTCCATTAGCCGATTAAAGAGCTCAGTAGCTTCACGCGCCTCCTGCAGTGAGCGAGACACAACAGCTACACGCTTCTCATTACGTTTCACATAACGATAAACACCTGCAAAGAGATTCACATCAGAAGGAAATGAAATAAATATATAATTTAAATTCGTATATGGCGGGCCAAACCGTTAAAAGGCGTAACTGTTGACGTTTATTGAAATTTAAAATATATATATATATCGCCGTCTTTCCGTCGTTCTCTCAAGTCTTAAAATGGTAATGCTCCTGCTTTCGCTAAGAAAATGTTTCGTTTCTTTTTATAAATTTAATAACATTAAAAATATTATCTTGGAATTTTTATATTCATAACTTTAATAAAGATTTAGATTTCGAATTTTGTAATACTAAACAAACTGTATTTTGAGGTCAAAATTATTAAATTAATTGAAATATCTTTGAGATGGAATTACTAGCGCTATCTTATAACTGTATGTGCTCCTCAACGCAATTCGGCAGTTTGGCATTGTTAAAATGTCTGTTAGAGACACCTCCGTAGGAGAGCGGACAGACCAGTCCGCTCATAGAAAATTTAACTTGGAAATTTGAAATACAAAATTTAGGAAACATCAAAAATAAAACCATCTCTGAAAACGCGCATCTTTTTTGGTTCTTAAATTTAGTTTTTAGCTTGAAAGATATCAAAATATACAGTAAAGAAGCAAAGAACAAGAAAATCAGAATTGCACATCACGTTTAAACCAGAGTCGATATTTCATAAACTGTTACGCAACTGCTGCAGTTAAGTACTGGCTAAAGTTGTTCGTAAAAGGCATTCAGAAGTGCCAAAATGCTTTACGTCAAAGTCCTGCAGATGTGCTGGATATTGTATGTGCACATGCTGGACAAGCAGCTCAATCATTCATTTTATGTCGTATGCTAAGATCATTCGAGACTTGTAGCAATTTTAAGCAAACAATAAATATATTATTTACCGAAAATATAATTTTAAGTTCTTCTAGTTTGTATTTGATGGCACCCCTTGCAACATAAGGACGAGTACTTACTTTTAACGCTAGAAGAAACTCTCTTGGTCAGCAAATCAATATTTAATAACTGCCATTTCTCTATACAGTCCATTATAGTGGACTTCAGTTGAGTTTGATTCACCATTAAAAAGTAGACATTTTCAATAGAATTCTTGGCGTCCAGTAGTTCTACCATTGAGCTGTATGTTTCAATACTCTGTTCAAACACATCACCGGTTTGCTCAGTCTCACCAAGAGCAGCGATAAAATCCTCCTCGCTCATGCTCCAAATATTTTTGAATATATTCCAACTCGTTATAAAGGTTTCAACTTCCTCTCTATTATACACAATCTCAAGGCGAATTTTCTCTTGCGTTTCCCTAATAATTTGATCGTTTTTCATTAGTTCGGCGAAACTGTTGCCGATAAGTCTTGCCGGTAACTCAAGCTTATACGCGATTCTCGGTATTCTACTGAGACTTTTGAGAATGCGTTCATACATGTCATTTACAATCTCTTCTATGGTGTTCATGTCTGGCTGCAGAACTACTTTTTTGTCTTTAATATCGGCCATTACGATTACAAAAGGTGATGGATTGATGTCACCTTCGGTGCGCAACGAACGATGAACGTTATTTAACGAATTTCGAGCACAAATAAGAAGCGCTTCTGCCAGCATGTTGTCAAATTTTAAGACGTAGTTTTGCCATTCAGCGACCATCTAAAAGAACAAAATACATTTGGAAAAACTTTAATAAAAAGTTGATCAATTACAGCTTTGGGGTAACGCGACAGTTTAAACTCGTTATCAATCCCACCAACATTAGAAAGCAATTGATTAGAAAATTTTGCTGACTGGATAATTCTTTTCTTCTTAAGATCTCTATTAGCAATTTGCACGCTAAGCACCAGTTTGTTTGTGAATTTTGTAAAAAAAAATCGTTTCCGAGCCTTGCTAGCATCAGCCGATGAAGCAGGATGTGATTAGAATATTATTTGTTTTGTATGAAACCCATTTTCGTTTGTCTGAACATGAAAATTATAAGGCAGTCAACGCATACGACGCGTGTCTATGCAAGTTCTTCTAATTTCAGACAAGTTCAAAATGCCTATTTGTAACGAAAGGTCGCGAAAGGTTGGAAAACTAAATATTTCCATTTTTATAAAAACAGGACTTGGGCTGAAGCAATTGGGCAATCATTCTGTAGAAAATGGGCGCACAATCCATAGATTTTCAAGAATTTTGTAAGAAAAGATTTACAGAATTCCTTCGACGTCCATATTTTGATAGTGCATGCCTCTCTTCAATTTTATTTTTATTATGAATGAGTCTTTAGTCAGAATGCTGACGATAGAAAATTATGCCTGTTTCGTAGTTCCCGGTAGCAGCAATTCAGATTTCGTAGTTCGAAGTTATGAATGCCGGCTGATTTCCCCACCTAAAAATTTAATGTAAAAAAAAAATCAACTTGCCTGATCCATAACAGACTGGAATTCTTTGAACACGGCAAACAACAAATCAATAATGGTATCGTATAAATTTAACATGAGGTCGGTGTTGTGTGTATTAAAAACTGAAAGCGTTTCTTCAAACTCGGGCAACTGCAGAGCATTCGCGGCGGTGAATCTGATCAGATGGATATCACATATTTTTTCGCAAATACGTCGTATGTGGAAATTGGCTCTCTTGTAAGTGTCTAAGGAATTTTGCAACTTGGAAGTGTGCCTCGCACAGTCCATTATGTACTCATCACTTAGCTCGCCACCCCATGTCAGTTTAAAGATACCGGGAGATATGATACGATCACACATCTGAATCAAGGCCATGAAAAGTCTGCGTTCTTCAGTCGAGAGAGCTTTAATTATATGATTGTAATCGTGGCAAACTTTTACAACACTATTGTAAACAAAATTTAAAGTGGCATGTTTTTCATAGAGTTTTCGTATGGCTCCGGTAACTTGGTAACCCAGGCGTTCAAAATGTTCAGCCTCTTGGCAAATCTCCAATACTGAAAAATCTATGTTACATTCCAATAAATCTTTTTCGATTTTACTCCTTATTAAGAGCGAGCGGTTGAGGCGGTCAATTAGTTTAGGGCTAGAGTGGGTTTTTATCCAGTCATCGAATGATTTACGTGAGCCTCCATGCAAGTCTTTCTTAATACTCTCAAACATTGCCAAAGCATTGGCCGCTTCTGGTACCACTGGCAACCAATAGGAGTTTACCAAACGGTCTCTTATCCACTGTAAACGTTCTAAATGTATGCGATGTGCTACCGCCCGAGAAGCATAACAACTTAACCATGACTCATGAACGTTACCGCGTTCTATAAGTGTGTTGGCACTGTCATTCATTTCATCTACAAACATTGTCCACAATTTGCTGACCATATTCAAATAAGATGGCCGTATTGTCGACCGTTTAGAGTAAAATAGAGTAGCATTTAAAACCTCTAAACTCTCTTCAATATTACACACCGCTTGAAAGGCATTCGCCATCAATCTCTGCACAGTTTCTTCCAAAGTATGTATAATGCTTCGATACTTTTGAACTTCTTGGTCCCAATTACTTTTATAAACATTCAAAATTAAGTTTTTGGAGTCCGTTTCTAGAGTCTTCATTACTTGCAAAAAGTCCTTCTCCACACTCTCAGCTGTTCTTTCAAATTCCCTACCATTTGTGCCGCCAAAACGGGGTGGTGGAATAACATCTTCTTCATCGAGACGTCCAAAGACAATCATGGACTCGCAAATGTCTATAAGGTCATTAAGTCTTTCAATAAATGCATCAATATGATTAAAAATCATGGCATTGTCAAGATCCCAAGCCTGGCTATTGGGCATTGAGGCCAAATCCTTGGACATGCGCTCATAAATAGCCTTGTACGATAGGCAGCAATCTATAGACATATGAGACATTTTGATACCAGATCGTGCCTTCCCTTTTAGTACTGCATCTACATTGACTTGTGCTATACAAAATCGAATTATTTGATTACTGAGGAATCGAAAGAGTGTGGTAATCAATTCCTTGCGGTTATAGAAAGGCGAATTAAGCCAGACAAAGCGTATATAATTAATGATGCGGGGCAAAAGACCAGCTACTTCCGCTGGACCTAAAGCCTTTTCGATTTCGCCGCAAGGCTCCACAAGCAAATGCAGATATTTTATATTTGACTTAGCTTCGGCTACTTCCGAATAGCATTCGCCAATAAGTTTATCTATCTGTTTAATATAAACAGAATGAGAGGTTCTTAATAATTTCAGAATACCCTGTACGTCGGGCTGCTCCAACTGCATTTGTATTCCATGCACAACTTCAACTAAAAATAAAAAGGAAAACTATTTTAAATATTTAATTGTTGAAACTGCCTTCACCGCAGCAATTAATTGCAATAACATAAATTCCGTTCTGGCATTTCGAGAGCTTTCGTTATGCACAAAAAAGCTTTACACAAATACTTTTTTAGAACAACCAGAGAATTATTTTTAATTGAAAGTTGCATTATTGTAATTCTCAATTGATGTAGGCAATAGAAGCATGACATAAAAATCTTTTGGAATTATTTTTGTTAAAGCTATTTAGTTTTAAAATGTCTGACGAGGAATAAAACTAAAAAATATTTCAACAAAATTATATACAATTCCAAATTATTCCAAATATTTTCTTAATAGAAAAAGAAACAATTATTTATGTCAAAATTATAAAAACAGTTTGAGCAAAAAATAAATTTGGTGAAAATGATCTCTGCATAACCTTCATCGAAACTTCAGTGCCAAGCATATATGATTGAAAGCACATCAAGAGCGGTACTTGAATGTAATGAATTGTGCATTTCAAAACATAATTTCTTATGACACCAGTTCCCACATCCACACAACCAAAAGTTTTTTAGCCTTTTCCCATCGATACGTGATAAAATTTACGTCCAAATGAAATTATTTATAACGATTTAAATTGAACAAACTTAATCCTGAAGAGTTCAAAACCTTTGCGGGATTCACAATTTTGAAAATAATCACGAGAATTTAGATTTGCAAACACATTTTAGATTCTTCCAAAATAGTTTCAGTTGGAGATTTCCCGTTAAAGGATCGGCCACATATAAATTCAAAATATCTTATTAAATGTCTTGAAATCTAGCATTCAAACTCAGTATTTTTTTTTTTTTTTGCTACTGTTTGTCTGGTATAAAAACGTTTAACACGGCAGGACCTATTGCCATTATTATTATGCCTCCTGAAAGGCACCCAAGCCTCATTACATTATGCCAACAATCAACTGAGAATTTAAAAAGCGATATCATATACAATGTGTTGAAATCCTCCTTCATTGGAAATTATATTTAATATTTACTGTGAGATTATGCTGTGTTCTGGGCATATAAGTTGCACATTATCGGACGAGTATGTTATAGTTTCTTTAGAAAAAGACATTATGAACCAGAGCCTGAAGTAGAGTGCATTGACGAGCGATAAATTCACTTACAGCGATACATCCAAAATTCATATTCATCCTGCAGCACCACTAAATCATGCGGTGCCACCAAGGCTTTGTCGCTTAGCAAGTTGCGAATTTGGTTGCTCCAAAATATTACAATGGATTCCAAGTTCTTAACAAATTCCCGATCGTGGACCACATTTTCCTTAGCCATCTGTTGCACTACATTCGGAATGTACAGCAATGTTATGCCAGCCATTTTAGAATTCAAATTCGTTAAATATGACAAAAATTTGTCCATTGCCTGGCAGAATTTTGTTCTAACGTTCTCGTTCCAATCGCTGCTATTAGCAAATATGGGTGCATAAACGAATTGCAGAACTTTCAACAAGCAAAATTCGACATCTTCATGGATGGTTCCAAAATTAACTTCATCGTGAAAGCCCTCAACTGTAAAAATGCAATTGGGTGTGCGACCGAAGTAAGATAGATCGGCCACAGGCACTATTGGAAATCCGAAACAGGCCGCAAGTTTATTGGCATCATAAAATATGGATAGCAGAGGCTCATTGACCTCTGTTAGCCAACGTCTTATTACATCGAGTGTTTCATCTGTCCAGTCGCGATGGTCTAAAGCAAAAAGCGTTGTCATGCGCTGTATAAATTCGACCAATTTGATTAGCTCTTCATCTGAATAACTCGGTTTCGGAATTTCCATCACTACTTGCTCCACCTCATTGGCATTTATATCAACTGGAAATAGAGTAAAAGCCATTTCTATAAACATCTCTCTAGAATGAAACGAAAGTACATGCACCACCAGAGATTGGCAATACCAGACTTTGGGAGTTTATTTTAAATATAAAAAATGAAAGTTTTAGGCGAAATATTAAAAAAAAAAAGCAAAAAATATTATTAAATGCCGATCCAGGCTGACGACCACGTGGTCAAAATTATGACGATAAATGTTTTAAAAGATTGCAATAATATTTCATTTAAAATACTCCTATTTCGAAGGCGCTAACCTTCTTCACCAGCAGAACTCAAACTGTCCACTTCCAGGGCATCGTTGTCTTGTACATCTGTGTTCGCCATTTTTTTTTCTCTCTCTTTCTTTAATATTGCAATTATCCAAAGCTTCTGACAATTTCAAAATTTAAATTGATTGATTTTCTCAGACTAGTTCTAGTACCGAACAAATATTGAAAATATAATTGTTTACTTGACAACTCGGGGGTGTTTCATACGTAAAACTTGTGGCCATAGCAACCAGTCAGGTAAAACTACTGGCGCAGCTGATATAACTCAACATTTTCTCCAGCGAATTTTGTTTTAAGTGTCCTAATTGCCTCTTGGAAGCCTTTCCCTATTTTCCAAATATGTCTTAATAATAAAAAACAAGTTGTTCGATCGTCTATTAACTAACCGTTCCATATTAACTAACCGAAATGTCCATATTAGGAGACTAAAAATGAAAATCTATAATAAAAATTAAAAGGTAGAAAAAAATGGTCGCAAAATTAAAGCGATACCTCAATTTTTGATAGCCGTAATTGGTACCTGTAAAAATCTATCAAATTTATTAGGGCACTTAGAGTCTCTGTATGCAACAAGCTGCTCATGTCTCAAAGATTCTTTGAAATTGCCTTGACAAGAAGTTCAATCAGTATCACTTCCCCTTGCCCCAATTAATTCACAGTAACTGTTTAATGATTAAGACAGGACCAACTTTTCCAAAGCCTAATACTTACATCACACACGTATATCTTCGCACAGTACAAACGTCGTTCTCTACGAAACTGATCACAACCACTAAGAATAACTTCGTTGCTGATTCATTTTCACTAGCCTCTGCTCGGAATTCCTTCGGTAGCATTTATTATCGCTAATAAAATTGTCAAAATCTCAATCACAACTTCCAAATTCATTTAATTTTTATTCATTTAAAATCTAGATTATTCCAACTCGACAGTTTCTCGCTAACGGATCGGATACAAATAAATACAAAATGTCTCTTTTAAAATTTAATAAATATATGTATGTGTGTGTATTTACTAAATTCCCACGTAAAATCTAATGAAGCAGAGGTGTATGATCATGTTTTGCTCGGCCCAAGTGATCTTCCTCAACTGCAGCACTATGATGGTTTGCACTAGAACATGGGCACAAGACCGCAGAAGATGCCAAATTTGGTATGTCAGAACCCGAGTAGGTGTTGGGCTCCTCTAAAGTTATGCATCTTACATTTGGCGGGCACTTTATAACCACTAAGGCATTTCCCTCATCATCGAACATGCACGAATCGTTGCTGAATTCACGATAACTTCTTCTATAATTTGTGGCCATCACATATTTAGTCAAACAGCATATTACGAACTTGAAAATTTGGAAAATCCAGTTTTAATTTCTCGTAAAATACTCGCCCCCAACCCTTTTTTGGTATGTTTACTTACATTAACAAAAACGGCAAATAAAATTAAAATAAAAATCAAGTGCACAGCAACCGTTAAGTGCCATTTGAACAGTGGAAAGCAGCCTTGCGTATTAATATCCGATAAATTTAAATGCGCCAAACTTGAGGAAGGACCATGCTGTGTCCTTATAGGCATGTAGTGTTCATAGCACAACGTATTATTACGTTTGCAACAGGCATAAGGTGCTAAAATTTTGTGGCTTAATAAACAGGACCAAATGCGGTTAATAAAAAATGTTTTTAGTTTTTAAAACGGTTGTGCAATATCATGCCTACCTTTCAGGTGGTAGCGTTAAAGTTTCCAAATCGTCATAATCAGAGTCCTCATAAGTTGGTGGACATTCAGTTGTGGTCAACTCTTTTGACTGACAGTTATGAATATCGCGATTCTCTCTGCCGGTGTCGGGCATCCAGGTTGCATGCATCCAATCCTGATAGCCATGAACGCCACAACATTCCTTAGTGTATTGCAATTGATCCCATAACAGCTTCCACTCTGGCTTCATATAATAAACGTCGATACCTTTTAATAAAATTACTTCTGCACTCTCTGATAAAGTATTACGATTTGCCATCAGTGACCAAATGATGGCACAGCCGCATGCAACAATAAGAAAACAAAATATCAGCCACATGCTTAGTAAAAGGTGGACATTCTCACTGTAGCGACGAGGCCATACACGCGCCCACAATGAAATGCCACAAAGGAACGATGCCACCAATTGAACCCCCAAAATGTAAATATTAAAAAAATTCGTCGTCAGCATTTTACGTTCCGTTTCTGCTACAAAGATTGACAATATCCTCTGATAGAAGCAGGTCACTCCAATTATCGCCATTCCAAATAAGATTTCTAAGCATAGAAGTGAATTAATAAATATACGTATTTTTGGAATTGTTTCAAACATTTTGTTGAACACTTTCTTTTGAAGGCATTTTTACATTTTTATTTATAAAAATTAGTGATGGAGAAAAACATTTCAATGTGAACGATAAAATACACAATATCTGATAATGAATGTGGTGTTTATTATTACTTAAACGGTTCTGCCCTTCTACAAAGCAAGTACTCTCCGAAAGTAGTGGCATGCTGCTTAATCATTTCAGATAATTGACCAGGAAATGCTTCCTCGCTTGCGTCGCGCTATGAACACTTTCAAACCGTTTTTTGCAATGTTCTCCTACTTTCCGAACGTATCAGATAATCGCAAAATTTTAATTTTTCATAATTGGAGTTATCGCATTTAATTGCTGCAGGCACAAAATTTAAAACTGATTGAAATGAGAACACACGGGCAACCAATTCATTCTTTCTATTGAGGGTCGAGTAATCGAAGAAGTTGTGCAGATGTGTTTTTGGCCTAAAAATAAGAATAAAATACGATTTAATTACATTTTTTTATAAAAAATGTTGAATACCTACATATTTGCCGCATCCCCTTTAAAATTTGCTGGCGGAGTTATTCGCAATAGCCGGTATCACATTCTCCCCATTATTTACATTTGCAGTACCTTCTTTCCACAGTTAAAAGCTAGCTTTTCTCGAAATTAGTTTAGGAGGGGAAAGGAGAGGAGAAAAAATTTGCAAGGCAATTTTCTTTCAAAATAGGGATACTGTGTATTATATAGAATTCATATATAAATCAGAGAACAAAATAGTCGAGTAAAATCAGTATCACACTACACAATACTTTGATTGGATAATTGCAAACATTTCATTGAATATGGTTTCTTGGCTCACAACATGTTGGCGCCCAAGGGTATGATTCGGTGTCCCACAGATTTGTATGATTCATTGTAACTAACATAACTGACATGTAATTCCATCACAATGGCATTAAAATGGTTTTTGCTCAGCTGCTTGAAGAGAATTTAAATGGGATTGCATGGAAAGTATAATTTTGGGAAAAAATCCGTCACACCGTTCCATATTTACTGAATCACACCATTGAGAAGGATAGTGAAGGTAATCAAAGGTAAACTAAAAGCAATCCGAAATAAAATGTGATTTTTCTGAAATTGAAAAAAAAAATTCAAGCACATTACCCAATATGCTGTTCCAGATTCTGAAGGCCGCTTAAAAGTTTCTAATTTAAAGCAGTTGCCTGCATGGACAAATTTCTGATGTTTTCTGCGGCTTTATTATAAGACAAGTATTTCATTTTAATAATTATTCGAGTTTGAAATGATACTCAATTTGTTTATTTTTAATAATAATACATATTTATTGCATTTAATAATTTTTGTTTGTCTATAGAAAAAGGTGAATATATGTATATTTTTGATTTGTATTACATGTATAACATTTTCATTTAATGTTGCATATTTTCTTTATATTTGCATGTTATTTTAAAGATATAATAATAAGAATAATAATAATAAGAATAAAAATAACTATGAAGAAATATAAAAAGTATAATTTAAGGCATAACAATTTTTCACAAATAGAAAAAAAAGGTAAATAAAGTAATAAAAAAAATTATAATTATTACAACACACTTAAATTAACAATATAGTAACTATAATAATAATAATAATAGTAATAGTAATAATAGTAGTATTAACATTTTAATAGATTGTTTCACCATACAATACAATATTAAATATCATTTAGGGAAATAAAAAAAAAGCGAAACAAATTAAGCAGACAGACAGACAGCAAGCTTTTAAAGTGCCAAAATTAAATAATAAAATTAAATTAAGTTTAGTGATTATAATAGTTATATGGAGGGAGTTTCTTTATGTTTAATTTCTTGTTTTACTTTATTTTATTATTATTGGCAATCTTTAAACAAGATTAATGAGTTCTAATACAATAGTAGTAACATTAACTTCGTTATTTTTTGTTTTATTGTTGGTTTAGCACCGGCATAGGACACTTGCTGCTTCGTTTACTTGATTATTATGTTTCCATTATAGTTATCTTTCTGAAACAATACAGTTAACTTTAAAACAATTTTTGTTTATAAATTTCGGGAATGTGTTGTTTTTTTTCTTTTTGCAGAGTGCTTCATAGAAAGTTTCCTTGGCAAGAACTAAAAATAAATTTTAAATATTTTCAATGGAGAGCAGTGAGAATATTAAGAATTTATTTTTAAATCTGAACAAGGATAATTTATCAATTAATTTCTCTTTTGCCTTGAACTTGAAAACAGTTGGGAGACTGGTGGTTTTTAAGCTTAAAGGAAAACGAGAAATCAAATTGCTTGAAACAAACTTGTCGCTTAACAGGGCCAGGATGAAAAGGAGAGAAACATTTAATAAAAAAAAACTTTATTGAAAAAATAATTGCCTTAAAGTTTTTATGTATTGTTTTCTGTGTTCAGGTTTTCTTTTCAATTTTCCATACGTTCAGTGTTTTAAATATAAAAATGTTCCACAACAACTATATTTAAAACCATGTCGGTTAAAAAAAAATATATATGTATCTAATTTCGCTTTACATAAACTAAATAATAACATTCTTTTTGTTTATTTCGTTTTCACTTAAATGTGCGTTTCGATTACTTTAGTGTTTAAATTTTTTAATTTAATGCGTTTCTCTGTTTCTCAGAGAGTTTAAAGCATTTAAAGGAAATTTACAAATATAGAATTTTTTTAATTTTACATATCCACACGCACTTACACACACCTATACGCACATACATACATGGACGTGTATGCGTAGAGACGTTTTGCCGCCAAATTTCACATTAAACATATTTTTTTACTACAAGTATAATTCCAAATTAATTTAAAATTTACAACCGGAACTTAAAAAAGAAAAAAATCAAGTTATTTTAATTTTTGCTTAACACTTTTTACACAATTGCCTTTGCTTGCGTGTTGTATTGTTAGCGTACGATTATGCAGTTGCGGCTAAGAATGCCTGTATAATATAGTTTTGTTTTATACCGGCGGCGGTCCATTCGGATACGACAACATAGGCTCTAGGCTGCGAGCAAAGGTATTTGAAAACATGCAGGTATAGTCCTCACCATGGGGCACAAGTGTGGCAACGCCCAACAACAGTAACATGAGCGCTTGTATGGGCAGCGAGGCACGAGCAACACGTCCTAGGAATCGTGCGCCTCGTGCAAGCACGGTGGTATTTATGGCATCGCCATCTGCAGCATCGCCATCTTGAGCGCTAATCAAACAATAAAGTTATTAAAATCATTTAGTGCATTTCATTAAAATGGGTTAAAAGGAAAACACTTTTGTGTTTGACACTTTTGAAATAATTGTGTTTAAAAAGCGTGCATTATTTATATATTGATTATAAATAAATAATATATTAATTATAATTATAATAATAATAATAACAATAATAACAATAATAGTAATAATAAGTCAAGATATAATAAAAATTTAATTACAACAACTACAAAAGACAACAATATTTACTTTGCATTTTCAGTGTGTGGTGCGGCTGCCTGCATAGAAGAGGAAGAAAGTAATGAAGTTACGGATTGATCCAAAAGCTGTATAAAATAAAAATTAAAAAAAAAACCAACAAATGAAAATCATAAAAAGAAATATAAAAAAAAACAACAAAACAAGTTAACTAATCAAGATCTTTAAAAAATACAAAAAATTAGGATATTCTTCGGCAAACATGGTCTTCCCCCAAAAAACCTGGCTCTCTAATGTTGCAAGAGGAACTTGCATGTTTATTTGATAAGCAAGTGTGAGGAATCTGTTATAAGAAATATATTCCGGCCAGAATTTTATCTTGTTCTCACTTCTTCCCCACTATTTTAATGGACGAGATCTTTGTAAAGGAAGTTTAATTGACTTTACTTAACAAATCCTATTTTTAATAATTCTTTTTTAAATATAATAATCTATGAAAGGGCATCATACCAACTACTTCATTCGTTATAATGTAACCGCTTTTGGTGATCCAGCAGTCAGCAGTTATATCAGAAAGAGATCATGGGCATCTACCGATCATGTTTCTTATCATCGATATAAAGTGAATACAAAGTTTGCGATTTTAGCCCCATTTAAATATTTAATAACAGCGATATAAATTGTTTGCTGGTGAATGTAAAGTTGTGAATTGATTTGCCTTCGCTCCTTAAAGAATTCACAACAATTATAAAACCACATTAATAAAATTCATGAAAAGTTTTTTTTTTATAACTGCCGGAAGTAGGTAACGAACCCACGACTTTAGCCACTAACAAGCTCAGTCGGGGACACTAAATTTTATATTTGTATGTGCAATGTCCCGCAAAATACTCATGTATATTTTATTTTTTGAAAAACTGTTCGCTAGTAATGTAATTCACAGTTGTGAGTTGTACAATGATCAAATCAACAAGTGTTTCTCCAGCTCACACCGGAGCATATATCGCGGTCATGGCGTTTACAACAATCTGGGCATCTCAATAACAAATGAATGCCCCAAAATCGGCTTCGGAGCAAATAATAAGTGGCACCACACATAAAAATTGGGAAATTTCAATAAGAAATTTATTTGCCGCAACAAAGCAAAAATGGTTAATTAAATTCTCGGTTGGTTGCTTTTTTCTAAAACATGAATTTTGAATCACAACAACGATTTTTAATGTGTGGATACCATTTTAAAGTGGATAAAAAATATTAAAGCTTTTTTTTTATACTAATTTATTTATCTTTAAAAATATTCTTCTTCATTCGCTGAGGGAGCCAACTAGAATCACTGCGGTACTTCTACCATGTCATCAGGAAGTCACAAATAATTATATCAAAAGGCGATTGCATTGGCCCCCAAAACAACTCGTCCAACATTAACCTATAATATAAGCTGTTCGTGCTAATGTTTCTCCCACCTAAAGTCTTTAAAATTACTTTTTGCTTTCCTTTAAATAAGTTCAGATTGTTCTGTGCACGAATGTTTAAGGAACTTCATGTGCCACAGAACATTAAAGTTACAAAGGTCCCCAATATCTTCTTACTTCGTGACCAAAAGACATATTAAAATAGTTTGTTCTATTGAATTCGAATGGTGCAATAAGTAACTTAACTTTTGGCTTAATATAAAAAAAAAAAAAATAGACTTACCTCAGTGGACAACATGTGCAATGACACGCCAAGATGATCGCCTTCGATGCCTAAAACAGCACCAAGTTTAACAATGTAAATGCCAGATAGGCGCCTCAGGGATTGTAAGCGGAAGCGTAGATCCGTTAGCCTGGAAAGGGTTCTTAAATTTAATGATTGAGTTGGCAGGCTGTAATATTTTAAGGTGAATGAGGGGTTAGAATGGGCGGACGAATAAATTTCGAGTTCAAACAAAAAATTGCAAATAATAACAAAAATACAAGTCATTTTTGGTTTTTGTTTTATAAAAAGCAAAGAAATAGGAAAGAATTGAAATAACTTTTCAAATATGCAATCCGGAACAAAGTCTATTTATATAAGGTATGCGCGCAAGCAATCACATATTCCAAATTTTTTTTTTTTTTTTACAAATCTTGTTTTGCGTCATAAATCTTGCGATTTTTTTTTCGTTACTGTGGGCTGGCATATACTTTATAAATTATATACTTTGCTTCGGAGGAAAGAAATGAATTTTCATGGCAAATGGGAAGAAATGTGTCAAGGATTTGAATTGATATAAAACCAAATTTAAAATTTTTATAAATTATAAAAAAAGAAAACATTGTGAGCAAACAAAATTTTTTATTGAAAATAATGAAATGATTTTATTTTGTTTTAATGACTCCGACTAAAAGAGATGTTTTCTTTTGATAAGTTTCTAGAAGCGGCATGAAGTAGAAAAATAGCACAAACATGAGAGCAGGTGCATTTGCTAACGTTTCGTGTTTCAACAGTAGGCGTTTCAATCTTTTGAAAGCTACGACTGAGGACTATCTTATGAAGAAAGTATTGCTTTCAAAGAAACAACTTTATACAGAAGCTGTAAGGAAGTCAGCAATGCAACGCACCAACAGATGTGGTTCTAATACTAAAAAAAAAATGAGAATATATATTATGTGTGTACGAAAAGTGAGCCTTCATTTCAAAAGTGTCGTATATCCTTTAAAAACCACATTTTGAAAGACATCGTTTTATATTGAATTATTGCCCCCTAAAATTACGCTTTTCAACTCGACTCTAATTCAGTTCAAATTTCTCTACTCGGTATTACCGATTGTAAAACTTGTTATTGCATCGGATTGACACTGCGTTGGCAACTCAAAGCCCGCAATTATCTTAAAAACTCACCAGCAATATCAAATGGAAAGTGCTTAAGCAACTGTTTAGAAAAGCAGTAGAACTACTACAAACCAAAAGTTTGAAAACCCCCAAATAAAACAATGACAATAGAGTATACGAAATTACGTTTTTGGGGGATACAAAAGAGATATGCGATAAAGTACATATTGGGGCAGCAAAGTGAAATTTATGTCAGTCCATAAATGAACTTGAGGTTGAAAGTGAAAGAATTCAAACACAATACTGATCGAAATAATGTAAGAATTTTAGATAAAGAAAGAAAAGAAAACAAACGATACTCATTGGAAAGCTTACGAATACAATAGAGAGTAAGTAAAGCTTAAAACAGGAAAGAAGACAGCTATGACATTTTATTTAATGTACATATAAGACTATTAACGTAAAGTTGTTGATAACGAATTTTAAAGTAATGAGATAAATTAATTACCTACGCAATACAAAAGTTTAGGTTGTAGTGAATGGTATAAATAAAAACTATTTCTAAGTAAAATAATTTAATAAAGAATAATAGGAAATTAACCCAAACATTTATTTTGTTGACAAAGTGTTCTTTTTGGTCATATTTGTTCTATTGTATACAATTTAATGGCTGTCGTATAAATGTGGTTGCTATTGTGTACTTGTAGTGTACATTCGGTCAGTTGTTTCTTGTTTACAAATTCAAAGCAATTCGATAACTCTTTTCAGCGCAATACAGTACACCGTGCTATAAAACAGTAGCGCTATTCGTGGCGCTTCAATAGTAGCTTATCCTCTTATCGCTTTAGAACACTGTGCAATGAGCCATTTTTTATTGTTCTTTTTAAATATATCAATAAACTAGGCGATCAATATACATTGAAACATATGGGAAAAAATAAAGAAATTTTAGATACATATATTTATATTATTTGTTCTTTATGAAATATATACAATGTTAAAAACAAAGGAGACATAGAAAAGCCCAAAAACAGAAACGCAACAAAGGTTTAGTTTGGGAACACTATGTAAAACATCGCACGAGGTGGGGCAGATAGTAATATTTAAGTGCCCTATAAAGTAAATTTAAAAAGAAAGATGGACAATAAGAGAAGTAATTATTGTAATTATTATTGAAAGAGGATCGCAGGATACTTTCACGAGAATCTGAAAAGTTTAAATATTAAAAAGCCCTTCAATAAGGAAATTGTATCGGCAATATCACAAAATACAATTTTAATTAATAAGGATCTCACTCTAACAAACAACTAAATTTTATTTTATTTAATTCTTCGTCCCAATAGATAGCACCAGACGCTTACCTTAATCCCGTGAGTGAGTTGTACACCGTAGTGGGGTCATATACTAATTTATGAACAAACTCTTTGCTTTTGTACTATGCCACTGATATATCAATAGCAACGCAATTTTACATATCAAGTAATTGAAACCATTTTCTGTGGAATTTAATAACAAACCAATCAACCATTATAATTTCCACTTTCCCTATTTTATTTAACTTCGAATGTTTAAAGACACTCTAATAAATAGAATAAATAGAAATCATAAATGTGATTATCTCAACTACTCTCATATATAAATGGCTCATTTTGTACGCAACATCAGGCTTTTTGTATATGTTTGCAAGTGTGTCTTTAAAAGGTATGAAAAGTGAAGGGATCAAACATAAGAGCGTTAAATCTACACACAATTGATGTATTTGAACGATAACGTCGAATATTGCTAAAAGTATAAGAATAAGAAGAAAATAATTATAACGTAAATCTCGAAATTATCGCCTTTGGTTACAAAGCTACAATTTAATGTCAACAACTACTTTGACTATTTTCTAAACAAATTACAAAATACATTTACAATTTAAATGCTGAATCCCAGTTAAAATTTCAATCGTGCCGCCCCCAGGCATTGGCCATTACCACACTCACCTGGCATAGGTTTGCGATGCCTCGGATTCCGAACTATCCACACTCTTTAAAAGTTGATCTGCGGCATCTTGTAAACTAACCACTCGTGGTTCACAACGTTCCAATTCCGCTCGTAGTTCCTTGAACCTTTCGAACTTGGATTTCAATATTGGCCGGTCCTCAGTCAAATCTACTGGCTCGGAGGCTTTAATATTTGCCTCAGTTTGTTTTAGCCACGAACACAGTTCGTCGATGATTAAATGGAATTCGGTGTTACCCATTAGAGCAGTTTGTAACTGTCCCTGCCATTTGTTGGCATTAATGCATACAGTATTCCAGCGATCATTGTCATGTTCTAGACGAGCTCTCAACTGACGGGCCTTTTCATGGTCCAAAGTATGAGTAGCCAAATGATCTCCAACCACATTCAGCGATGAAATGATGGACTTGTGACTTTCTAAATCAAGCAAGAATTCGCGATGATCCTGAACGACATCTTCGAGTAACTCAATGTTTGAAGGCGGTGCCGTTTGAGATTTTTGCGTGCCTTCGGCAAATTGTAACCACTGCTCCAGACGCCACAGATCATTGTCAATTTGTTGCCAGTTACGTTGTGTACAGAGCGGACATGTCAGCCGACCGATCTCGCTAATGAAGATGAAATAATAATAACCGTTTAATATTATTGAAAGTCAAATAGAACAAATGGCGATACGGTTAAATCTTAAGCTAAATGAGTGAAGAGTTAAAGGAAATTTCTGATTAAATTTAGCAAGATGATAAAATTATTTCTCAAATTTAATTGGTCCTAACTGAAATAAAAAATTTTACAACTTGAAATTTAAATAAAATATTTGTTTTATTTCAGAAAATAATTACAGAAAACATGGAACATAATTTTAAATATTTTCAAATTGAAATAGCAATTCTTAATTTGAAGTACAAAATTTATTGACTTAAAAAATGAGTTTAAGTTTAATAACTTTATTTTGCAGTATAAAGTTATAAAAATGCATGCAAACACGATTTGCGCAACCATCTATTATTACAAAACCCCAATTAGACAAACAAGTCATTTTTTACATTACAGTCTTTATATAAAGTCTTAGAAGTTTCTATAAGTTTTGATAAAGTGAAACTTTTTGTCTTTCAGTAATCTTAAAAAGCACGCTTACAAACTGCTTTCAGTTTCACAAAAGAACCCATCCTAAAATATTTTTCCACGCCAGTGCGTTACTATAAAAGTTTTCTGAGCAGAAAAAAATGGTTTGTTTCCAGTTACACATTTTTTTTTTAAGAAAAAAGCTTTATACAATTTCATTGTACATCGTAGTCAGTATAATTATATAAATAGTTGAAAGACGGCAATATCAAAAAAAATTCGGAATATAAAATGTGGTCGATTATTGAAACTTTTCGGTAAAAGCCGCAGCTTCGAGTTCCTTGTATTGCACAAAAAAATTTTTAGTAGCATGTAGGTGATGAAAATCAATTGACTTCGACCTAAGGTCGATTTGTACGATATAAAATCGAAAACAGTTGTGATGGCATCACTTATCTCTATTTCAAATTCTCTGCTTGCAAAAGTAAATTCGATTCCATATTTTGTGATGAAACACAAAATAAAACGGTTTTTACGATTTGAAAATCGAGTAGATTGCAACACAGGATTTGAAAAAATATATATATAAATAGTTTGAATATTATTGGAATATTTAAGCCAACACTGCCCAAAAGGAATAACCACTATAAGCAAAAAACTTTTTTAAAAGTGACTGTCGGCAAAGTTTGAGCGGCAAACGTTCGCTCAAGAACCAAATCAGATTTATTCCTTGTTCCAGCGAAAACAGTCTTTAAAACTATAAGGCAATTTACTTAACACCTTCAGTTTTGCTCTTATCATATTTAATGGATTGCATGCATTTCTCAACCTTTTCCTTTGAATATTTTCAAATTGCTTAGACAACTGACACCATTTTAAGTTAATTAAAAATAATTCATTTATTTACTTTTCAAAGGTAGTTGCAGCTTGCGACTTGAAATGATTTAATATGAAAACAAGAATGGAAAGTTAAAGTTGAAATTTATGTGAATTAAAAAATCAATTAAATGCAACTGATCTGAAACAAAGTTTTCGAAAATATAAAAAAAAGTAAACCAGGCCTAAGCTTAATAAAAAATTAAGAACTAAGGCCAATATTAATCTCGACAATTTTAGGAGTACAATTAATCTGTGTAGTGTGAAATCGAAAGTTCTTCGCAGTGTTTCTTAACTTCATCTTGAGAAATAGTTTTATATATTTTATTTACATACGTACATACTAATTTTATTTCATTTGGTGAATAATTTTCATGAAAGTGCATTTTAAATAAAACTTACTGTGTACATTTATACTTGGAAGCAATTGGTAAGTTGCTAGAGGCCATATAAAGCATATGTGTAAATGGGTATGTGTGATATTTTGGGTTTGTAACATTTTTTGATGTAATGATTTGTGTTTGAACAATATTGATTGAATAAAAATAAAGCAAATTAAAAAGTTAGTATCCGACACCGTTGCTTGAAAGAGGCTGCAAATAAAATATGTGTTGAGAGTTACCTTGAATTTTGATCGTGTTGCTGACGCGCCTTCCATTGCGATTGCAACGTATCGAAGCGAAGTGTTAGCTCTGCCACGTTTTCTGTTTGAGCATCATTGCTGCTAGCATTACATTCAGTCAAAAGCATTTGGCTCAAATGTTTCACCAGTTCGGTTGATGATTGTGCATTCCCCAGAAGTTTAGACATCTTTTGTGGGCCGGGTTTGCGCGTGCGATCACAAATGGTTCTTTGCAAATCGTCCAAATTGCTTTCGCATTCTGCTATTGCAGTTTGCAGTTCCATTATGTAGGCATCTTTGGCAGTTATAGAAGTTTCTCGCACCATGGGCGCCTTGCGTTGTTTGCGTTTGGATAGGGTATCAACTTGAACACCAACTTCCGACTCTCCTACCTTGGTGGCAGTTAGGACTCTTTCGGTAGCACCTTCCCCCAGGGAAGGTGCTTTCTTTAACAACTCACTTTTAGCGCTGGTATAACGTGCTTGGACTTCTCTCCATAATGTTGTTAGTTGAGCTAATAATGTTAAACAGGCGTTAATCTCTTCTTGCTTTTTCAATTTTCCTTGGGCATCATCAGCTAATTTTTGTACATTTTGCACTTGCTGTTCAGCGTTTCTAAGTTTACCATCTATACTTTCGATGCGCTTTAGAGCTTCTTTTGAATCTTTCGAAGATTCTGGAGGATTTTCACTTAACTTACTCACATCAGCTTGTATTCTTTTTAGGGAATTTACGGCATCATCTTGAGCTGTCTTGAAGTTTCTGTATAAAGCCAGTTCTTTATTAATCGAGTCCGTGATAGCATGACATCTTGGTTGGAGTTGACGCCACTTGTTTAACATAACTTTTGTGGGCATGGTAAGTTTTTGTATATTTTCTGGATCTACGCCAGAACTAGATGTTAACTTAGCATAAGTTTGACCCAACAAATTTAGGTTGCCTTGCTGATTTTCCAAATGTTGAAGCTTTTGCTCAACTTGTTGTTGTCTTTCTTTCACTTGTTCTCTATCTAACTTATCGAGATCTCTTTCCAAATGAGATATCTCCGTTTCTTGAGTTTGTATCCAGCTCTTGTGTTCGGTGGTCATTTTAATTAATTCTTGTATCATATTCCATACTACCAATATGCGCTGTTTTCTCTCAGCTGATTGACCGCACACGTTCTTCCATCTTTGCTCCAGGTTTTGTGCTGATATGGCCAAGTTTGCGGTATTTAAGTGGTTGCGCCAGGCATCAGCATCGTTAAGCAACATTTCTACCAAATTCAAAACTTCTCCCACATTACCACTCTTTTGTTCGATAGACTTTTGTACTTTTTCATGTTCCTTTAATTTAGCTTCGATGAAGGGCGGGGTATACGATTCAAACTTTAGGGGTTTGCCCAATTCTGTTTCAACTTCAAACAGCCAAGATCTTAGCAAGGCAATGCGTTCTTCTAGTCTATGCAAAGTCATTTTTAAATCATTGATTTTGTTCGTCCGTTGTGTACATAAATAGCGAATGCGGTCCCATCTATCAATTAACAAGTCGGACTTCTCCTGAACCTGTGATCTGATAGCTTCACTATGCTGACTATGGTCGGCATATAGATCCATTATTTCACGACTTGACGAAAGCAACCATTCCCGATCACGTTCTTTAAGAGCAAGTTCGGTATTTATTTGTTTTTCTAATTGTTTGGCGAATTCCTCAGGATTTTGCATAGCAGAGATCTCGGAAATTCTATCCAAACGTGCTTCTAACTTGTCTAACCATTTCGATAGCCTATCATAACGCCCGTTAAAGTTGGCCAACAACATAAGTCTTTCTTCAATTTTATTGATCAAAGTAGAAAGTTCATAGTCTAAGTCAGCATGCCGTTGCCATAAAATCCAAATTGTTTGCCTAATAGATTTCATGTCATGGGGGCTAATGCATTCCTTCAACTCTTCCTGCAAAACGTTTAAGTGTTCCAAAGTGGCAGATTGATTGGACAATTGAATTCTTTGCGATCTTAGTTGACTCAAGCACTCCTGTATAGAATCAGCGGTGGTAGGCAGAGATTGTTCAGTCTTTGTAATTAATTGTTGAGTTGCTGTTAAATCTCCTTGAACTGCTGTTAGTTGCTGTTTATAGCTCTGCTCCAAATCATTAATTTTTCTTAAGAAGCCCGACCAAGTTTCTAAAGCAGCCTTAAGATTCGTTACACGTTCACGTACACTGGATTGTTCCATTCGAATTGATGTTGCCAAAGCATCATCACAGAACTTGATTAACTCTTGTTGTTGAGCTTTCAACTTTATTGACATCTGTTCACCAACTGGCACCAAATTAATAAGATCGCTTAAACGTTGACGCAGTCGTGGCAAACGTTTTAAATGTATATATCGCAATTGTAAAGCATTGCGATCCCTTTCACGTTCCTTTAACCATTCCAGTAGAAGACTTAAGTCTTGTCTGTAATTATGCCATATACTGATGCGTCGTTCCAACTCGCTGTTACGTTGAGTAATTCGCAAAAGTGTCTCGTTGTGCAAATTTGTTAGTTGCTTAAACTGCTCACTAACTTCCGGCTGAACTTCTTGTTCACTTTCCGTGTGCGAGGCCAAAACATTTTGTTGTGACACCATCAGATTCTCATGTATCTCACATAAATGCTGTTGTTCTTTTAAGGCTGTATAATCTTCTGGTATGGCACTGGAAAGGAACGAGTGGACATGTTGCAAATACTGACGCCACAATCGAAAAGCTTCAGTGCTGTTCTGCGTTCGTATCAAACGAGCTGATAAACGATGATATTCATGGAACGTGTCTTGAAAGACCTTTTGCCACAATTCCAAGACCTCAATAATTGACGTTTCATCTCTTGATTGTGGTTCATTTGAAGTTGATTCTATGTCACGTTCTCTTAATTGCTTCAACTGTTCTTCAGTGTTTGCCAGCGTTTGTAAATGATTTCTTAAAACTATCAATTGTTCCTCACACTCCTTAGGTGAACGAGATTCTTGGGCAATGTCCTGCATATAAAAATCATAACATTAGTTTTCAAAATTTTCTATTCAAGCAAAGATTGCAAGCAGGGCCTTTTACACTCCCTACATAAATACGGAAGCATATATGCACATGTTCATACACACACATATACATACATGTATTTGTTTATACAACTACATTCGTAAGTCAAATATTATTTCTACCTAATGTCTTCATTAACGGTGACTGAACTAGTTATTTGCCGTTCTTTCTAAATACGCAAGACGATTAATACAACTCAAGTTGGTCTCTACAATGACCTCATAAACCGCTTTAAAAAAAATCAATACTAGCAGTAGTATGTGACACCACTATTGGGAGTTCTCTTATGGTCACTGATGTGACAATTAAAATTTTAAATGACTTACAATTTTTATTTCTACACGTACTAGCACATCAGCTATACAACTGCATGTTTTGAAAAATCCCTGACCTCCCATTTCCTCACATAAACACATACATACATTTGTATGTAAGTATTTATAGAGAGTGAACAGAACTGGCACACTGGTCTTTAACTATATTAGATGGGACACAAGTGAAAGTGGAAAGTTAAAACAAATACATACTATTGATTGGTTGCCTTAAACATAATCTTTCTATCCTTTATTTCATTTTCTACATGAGCTTATTATCACATGAGGCACTCTCCCAGTCGTACAAAGGCTTGGAGCTACAAACAATCAAAATTTATTATTAAGATCGCAATAAAAACAAGAGGGTTTTAGAAGGTAGGCGATAAATTTTAACATTTTCCTTTCGGAATTAGTGCGAATTTAGAGAATTTAAATTTTCTTTTTTGTACTTTGCAACGCAAAAAGCAACCTTATTCACTTAAGTTTTTATTGCACTACCATAAAGGTAGGATTGCGGTGGTGTACAGATTTGCAGCGCACTTCATGTGCCGAAAATGTGAACGTATAAACGACGAAAGCAAATGTCGAGCAGACTACAACCGATAACAATGTGAATTCTCTTTGCATAACGTCGACGAAGAAAGTATGAAACGGGTGTACATTTTCATCGGCCACTCAAGTACAGATTTGCTGCGATATTCTACATCTTTCTCATACGCGCCGAATTCTCCCCTTTTTTCTAGGCACTGCAAGGGTTAGAAATTCAATATTTCTGCAATTATTTTATATTTTTCTTTGGTAATTGATGCTATAATACATACGGAAACATCAACCCATCTCCAAACTCGATTTATAAATCCAAATAAATGCAAGTAAACGCATTTGATTTGATTTGTAAAGTAAAGAGTAAATCTGTGCCAATTATTTTGGTATCTGTCTTTTTTAGCGACACGGGATGTAAAAATTGTCACAATATTTAGCGCCCAAAAATGAAAATGGCAATGTTTTTTTTTACTTGCTTAAAGGCTGCTTATGTAGATTTATGTGAATGAAGGAAATACAATGCTTGAAGGAAATTCAAACTAATCACTTTTTTTTTTGGAAATCAGATTGGAACAGTGCAACCAATTCACGGTTGTGGTTAAATGATCGTCGGTAGATTTTAGATTTCGAAATGATTCCATTTTATGTTTTTTAAATGTTACATTGTATACTACATCTGAACATTTAGCATAAGTCGTGGGTCATATTAGAATAAATGAAAATTATATTCCAAAATATTTACTTTTAGCATCAAAATATTTTTTATTAGTTTATATAACATCGTAATATCTATTGCACTCTGATAACTGATCTCCGATAAATGAATTTAATATAGTTTTCTTTCCTGCAAAACATTTTTTTACAATATAATTGCAAATTTATAGTCATGTATTTATTCATTTTTTTTTTTTTTTTTTTTTTTTTTTTTTGAAAAGAAAAAGTTTTTCCTTAAAAGCCATAATACGGTTAAATGATGCATTTCATGGAACGAATAATACCTCTGCAGCAAGCAGTGGCTTTCCTAATACAACAGAATGACAACTCATAGAATGCAATAGAACTCATTTAGATAAAACCAAAATTAGTTTCAATTACTTTTAATTAATTGAAAGTATAAATCGGTAATGCATTACGCAAATTGGATAAATTTTAAAGGGGATTGATTGCGTAACGAAAATAAAAAAAATATTCTATGCTATTTCTAAATTTAAATGTATAGTATAACTGCTGGATTTTGTTCGTTTGAATTTTTCAACTTTAAGAAATCAAAAATATAATATTTTATTATTTTTTAAATTACAATTAATTTCGTAATAAAATTAATGACCTATTTGAAGTCTAAAATGTTTTTTAATAAAATTCAGATCATCCTTTTATCACATTAGTGATTTTTCCCTCCTTGTAAGGAGGTTTTTCCACATAAAAATTTCTCTCCAAACAACACACGGACTGAGTATCCCATAAAAATACCCATATGCATTTTAAGCAAATTGAGATTGAGTTCATGTGTGACTTCCGAGGTGTAGTATATTTCCACATTTTCGTATAAGCCACTGCTGAACTTTTCGCAACATTTTTGTTAATATGCTTCTTCTATAAGCTAAATTAAAAGTATTTGCAGTTAGAAGCAAGTATTGCAGCAGCAGAGATGGTAGTAATTTCTTGGACTGAGCTGCAGGGTAATGCAAAACGATACAATTTTCATTAACAAATTATGTTTTCAAAACTTCAAATCGTTTGTTCCAATTTCACCTAATGAATCTGCTTTACAGATATGCGTTCAGTTTTGTATGTTACTTGCCAGTCGACTGTCAAGGACGGTTTATACTAAAGTTTCATTTCATTTTTTTTTTATCAGGCAATCGATAATAAACGGAATTTCTAACTATTGGAATTTCTAACTCTCTTTTAATTCTTGTTGGAAAATTGTGATTGCACATGTGAGCTGGTATAAAAAATCAAATTAAAAAGACAAACTTTTAATTTGCAATTATTTTTATGTATGTGTGGTTGCATTCTGTCTACAATCTCCTACACGAGTAACGACTATTAACTAATGAAAGCATTTAAACATAATTAATAGCAATTAATGTGCAATATGTATGTGTTTAGCTTACCTGACGCACGTTATCAAAATATTCCTTGGCTTCAGAACAATTTTGTTCGACTTCCTTGCGTTCACGTTCTTGCACCTCTGCCACATGAGCCAATGTTGTTATTGTTTCTTTGCAGTTTTCCAAACGTTGGCCCAGCTCCGCGAGTTCGCCTTGCATAAAACTGGACGCATCTAGACCAATATCTGAGGCAATTTTCGTAACAATATCACGTAACTCTAAGAGCTTATTCTCCTGGCTGTTTAAATTATTTTGGCAAGTCTGCAGCCGGCAAGCAAATAAACAAAAATAAAGATATAAAAGTTATTTAAAATAAAAGAAAAACGAATTTCTTTATTCAAACAACGCCGCACTGTCATCCGGCTATAAAAGCTAATTTAAAAGAAATTACAAAAATAGCTTTGCGAATTTAGTTCACACAACTCAAAAAAAATAAATGTATATTCTGTTAAAAGAAAAATTTTATATTTTTAGAGTAGTGGTTTCGCCTGTTTTACTAATTTCTGATTTTATATTATTCTGTATTGCATTTAGAATGCTTTTCATAATTACAAGTTTTATATTTAACTAAATTATTGATTTTTCTTCATTGTTTTCATGGGGAATGCATGAATGCATTTTCTCCTTAATGAATGCATAATTTTTGTAATTTATTTCTTATTGTTTAGTAAATATATATAAATATTAATCAAACAATACAAGGGTTGCAATATTACAAGTTCTGATTCTCGAATATTTGCAAATGTCACTAATTGTCACACTAAGTCCGAATATGCTATTCTGGTTGAAATATATTAATCGATAAGCTTTAATTTATTCGCACTTTGTAGTTCTAGAATATTTTAATATAATAATAATACAATAAGTACAAGCTTGAAAGGAACCTTCACTGAATTCATTAATCAATTATTTTTAATAACTATAATCACTTATAAATGAATTGGGAGGAATATCTCAACCAATAATAAATGTAGTGAATGTTCATGTTCACGTTTTATATTTCATTTTTGTCAAACAAATACTTTTACTGACTACTGAGTTGCAGAATTGCAAAAGTTCTACTTGCATAATTCTTTATAATTCTCAATTGTTTTATAGAATCCAAACTATAACATATAAAATATTAGAATTCTTTCCACACAACAACCAACAACCTTTAGAGCGACAAACACGATACATATCAAATTTATGAACAGCTTGTAAAGTACACTGTAATCATTTTTACAGTAACTCTCAACTCGAGAGTTCGTGTATTTTATGCAGTCTGACTTCTTTGGAAAATAGTTTGCGCAGTTAAATTTTAAAGTAATGTAATATTATGTGAAATAATAGGAAATTTAACAAAATTTCTTAATAACATAAAATCTGATTTTAAATTAAACAATATCAACAATTAAATTTAATTAAAACAATAATATCTTCAATTAATATTAGGTTTTTTTTTTTCATTTTACTAACACTAATCACTAACGTGTGTGATCAAAAGGTCTACTGTAGTGTGAAGGGTAATCGCAGTTCTTATTCGATTTTGTTTCATTCAAGGGTCGTAACCAATTAAATTATTATATGTTTTACCATAATTGTCTTTTTCATTCAATACACAATAAAGAGTATAGAAAGTATAGTCTTGATTTTAACACTATATTAGTAAATGTAACGTATTTAGACCGATGAACTGCCGAATATTAATGTTTCTAAAGTCGTGAAGACTTACGATCTTGTTTCATTTTATTTTTCAAAAATTCTAAAAGTCGTCCAACTATTTTACTTCGACGAAAACTTTTTGCATAAGTTTCGGCTCACACCATGAAAATTTTCTACTAGAAAGCTGAATTTACATAAGAGACCCAAGAAGCGAAAATAGTTAACAATTTCGTCGGAAATACTTTCGTATGAATATACAAAAATACGTTTACTTATAAAAATATTTTACAATTAAACATGTTAAATTTCTCTTTCTGAGGAAGTACCGAGCCATTTAATAGATGAAATGTTTCAATAATGAAGTTATCACGATACAAATGTTAATTATACTTGATTTGATTATACTTGAATTGTTAATGTACATCTACTGAAAACTAAAAGTTCAATTAAGTTGCCGAAATGGTATCATTTAAAGTGATTTAATAGGCATTTTATAAAGAAATGTGTTCGTTATGTCTGAACATTGTTGTCAAGTATACACTCGTATATTTGCTGAAACATCCGATAAATATTGTGAATACATTAAATATTCTCGCAAATTCAGGCTTAAAGCAGAAACTTTGCTTTTTTTAATGAAACAATACTACTGATAAAATAGTTCAGAATAATACTTTAACTTCAATAAAGAATTTAGAAGATCTTAGTATATGTATATTATCGTCGGCTTAATTGAGACTACATTGTTTAGTTCAGTGGTCTGTAATATGTCGATTTAAGACATGATGATAAGCTTTTTAAAAAAAATTGTAAAAAAAATTAAACAGTTCATATATTTGTTTGTTGTTCTTCCAATTGCGATAAGAAAAAAGAAAATTAAGTTTACAATAAACTTTTGCCAGTTGAAGCAATTATGTGCGTATATTTAAATTGTTATGTACTTACCTTAGCATGTTGCATAGAATCCAAGGGTTTGTTGAAGGTTTTAACTGTATCCATTTGTTGTTCAATGTAGTTTTTAACTTGAGCCGATGCGTTACGATATTTATGCCAAAGTTCTACAGCACGTTGATAACGTGTACATAACGTTTGCAAATTGTCTGAGGTGTCATTCCAGGCCACTACAGCTTCTTGCACAGCTGACTCAATTTGCTCAACAATTTGTAAATCACTACTTTCGATTAATGGTTTTGCAGACGTCTGTAAATCATCTAACAAAGTCTCGCGATTTAGTAAATCTCCAGCGAGTCCCTTAAAAAATTAAATATTTGTTTTTATTTATTATTATTATTTTTTTTCCTTATTTTTGGGTAATCAATTTATATTTTTATTGTGACGAGTACGCAGAGTCAAATACGTCGACCTAATTTCCAATGCAAATATTTTCGTACTAAGTTTTTAAATAAAAACCCCACTTATATTCCCATATTTATATTAAAGGTATGCCGTTAATATTTAATGATTTAATTTACTTTGAATTTAGTTCGCTTCTATTTTGCTGGTACGTCCGTTCCTATTAATAGTTTTCAATTTACTGAAACCTTTTGGTATGCTTCTTACTTTGAATTCAGCCAATTACATTTTTTTAATTTCTGCACTTTAAAGTTCTCTTTAGTTTTCATTTATTCTCTCTCTGTTTATATTCACCAGAAGCCGTTATCAGTAAATTTCTCTTATTCAGTAAGAGAAAATTTAATAGCTTTAACAATAACACTATTCTTTTCTAATGGTTAAACGAGTTGTTTATATACGTGGAAAATCTGATGGGTGCGTAGCGTAAACTTGTGCATGAAAGACGTAAAACAGTTATTACTTCAGGTATTAAATTGGTCATAAGTAGATACTTATAGGGATTCGATGGTTGTAGTTAACCGCAAAGGCATATTTTCGTATTTGGTTGCCACATAGTACGTTACATGCCTGATCATCCTGCACTGCACTGTGCAACGGATTGACAGAAAAATACAAAAATTACTGCGTCTAAACTGTTTAAAGAATATTTCGCAACATGTGGACAATCCACTACACATACTCAGCTATTCATTGGTATACCTTTTAAGAGGTTGAAATGGAAGAACTGCAGGCATCCACACCCCCTAACCACACACCAAAAAAATCAAATACAATTTACAAATGTACATACATACATGCATGTATAATAATTAAAATAATTGCAAATAAAATTACACATACATTTTGTGCAACGTTTTAAGTATTTAAATCGAGTTCTTTTAATACAAAATTCTTGAAATTATTTAACTTCTTTAGCATTCTTAATGAAAAAATGTTATTTGCTTTATAATTAAGATCAAATTTTCTACAATAACTTTTACTTATAGTTGATGTACTTTCAGTCCTTATACAAATCTTATAAAAGAAATTTTCGAATTATCGCTCACTGAATTTGAAAATTTTTTTAACTTTGTATTTGCATGTATTTACGCCTGTTTTTTTACCGATCCTACTGTACTTTTCTTTTGTATTTTTGGAATTTCTAATTTTAATTTCTAAAAATATAATTAATTAACTTACAAGTTGTTAGTGTTTGGAATAATTTCATCCCTACGTACGAGTATATCCAAACATACATATATACATACACATAAAACATATTAGAGACCGGCAACAGTCTTGACTAAGTTGTCTAACTCATTCGCACTGAGAATGCATTTCAAATCGCATCAAAAACTTCTTTGTTACATTTGTAACAAAACGAAACTTAAATAATGCATGTCTCAGTCGTAACTTCCTATTTGAATTGCTTTCTTTAAAAAATGAAGCGGTGTAAAATAAAAATGTGCGATTTTGTTTGACAAATCTTACCATTTGCAAAAATTTATGAAGATTTCCATAAAATTATAGTTTTTGTGCGATCAGAGTTGATTTTACTTCTAACAGTTGAGCAAAAAAAAAAGAAAACAAAACAAGACGTAAAACTAAAAAAAAGATAATTTTTTTTAGCTTTGCTTATAATTTACCTTATTACAAAAATTTATTAAAAAAGATAATATATCTGAAACCATCGATGTATGGTTACTTTTTCTTAAGTAAAAAGTAAATTGTAACAAAATTTTTTTTTAATGGCAACAAAAACTTTTCTGCAGCACCAATTATAATGAATTATATTTGTGAATGAATCGTACGACTGTGTGGGATAGTGAAACAAGCCCTTAAATGATACTGCACTTGTTTTTTTTTTTTTTTTTTTGACAAAAACTGAAACGTACATATACACATATGTGTACATGTGAAGTATGAAAGAAATAATGCAATATAACAATGTCATTTATGTATTCTATTGTAAATTTATTATTTCAAATGTAAACTTTAAAAATATATATGTATGTATACAATTTAATCGGCATGTAGAAATTTTAAGGCGGTTTGAAATTCTACCACATTTTTAAGAAGAGAAAGTTAAAGCTATCATCGGAAAGTTGTTCGAAACTTTGATGGAAGTTTAATGTATTAATGTACATAATTTTTAATTTCGTTCAAAAAGTATGAGAATTCCAAAAATTCAGTTAAGTGGAAACGGAAAATGTTAAAATTAGACGAAAAAAAAATACAAAAAAGTAGATATTGCGCCACACTTCTAACAGATTTATATACGAGTACATCAGAATACAACTGTCACATAACTTCGAATTCAAATCTATTTCGACAGTTTGACAAATTTACGATTGCGTTCGCAATTCAGTCGTGTAAGCTTTACATAAATACAATAGGAACGATCAACTGACACGGAAACATTTACAGTTGTTTATTTTAAAAAAATAGAGAACGTTGCAGTACGGATAAATGTAAACAGTTTTATATGCTGCATAGTTCGCCGTTTTCCTCGTTTCAAACTTTCCATAAGCTGAAGCAAAAAAAAAAGATAAAAAGTCACACTTTGAAAAACAAATGATACTCCTCTATGGACAGAGTTAACACAAAATGTATTTTAGAAAATGTAGCAAATAAAATTTGTTGTTGCAGGGTGCATATCGGCTGGTTTAATATCCGTTGCAGTTCCCTGATAAAGAGCACACATTTACACACATTAATATTAAGTGCGTACTTCATTGTATCCAATAGGCATTTCATTTTATACCTCATTATATATTCACACATACCTCACGTAAGCCTCCTATAAAAATATACATGGTGGCATATTTTCATTAAATTTAATGTATGTTCTCTCCTATTTGTTTACACATTTGTTATTGAATGAAATGTCTACAAATACAAAATGGTCATTATTATTAAGTACTTGAAGAAAGTTTTGATTAAGCATGTACAACTCTTGCAATGAAAACACACACATACTTTTCACAGTCACGTATATTAAAAATAGATGGTTTCTTTCCTTTTATTTTTTTGTCGTAGGTAAAGGTTTGACACATCCGTAATACATATGTACATATGTTAATACACACACTCATACATACATATGAAAAACTATTGTCATATTAATAATAAAATAAACTAACCATCGCCTACTTGCACGTTCCTTTATAATAAACTATTTTTATTGAAAACAAGTAAAAGTGCTATATTCGACTGTGCCGAATCTTCTATACCCTTCTCCATGGATATGTTCTCTCAAAAAATAAGCAACATAAAGAAGAACTTAAAAACGTACCCATATCGTCATAGTATTACTTCGTGAGGAGGTGTTCACCGATTACTACTTTCTAAGATTACCTTTCTTTCTCTTTCTGCTGCTCTCTGCAGCGCTAGGAATTCTTTGCGACGCCACCCACCAAATTCAAGATCTCCATTGATAACAGCTCCACGGAGGCTCTCATGGCTCCATATCGCAGGCAATCGAAACACAATAGCTATATATAGTTGGAGAAATTTTTGCAACACTGTGTGCATGCATGTACAAAAATGCTTAAGAAAACTATGATGGCAAAAAAACACTTCATATGCCAGAATACTATACAATCGTATTGCAAACACATAAAAGTATACACAAACAAAACCACCACCAAATGAATTTGCGTTTGCTACAACAAAAACAAAAACAAAAATTTTCTATTCATATACATAAGCATCCCACCACGGATCCCCAGTGGCTCCGTTGCTTTACAAATCTACTCAAAAAAAAAAAATATAGCACATATGTCGTTCAAAAAGGGTAAAATTAAGAAAAAATAGTCGTTTATCTACCCAACTTTATAGTGAAATTTTAACAGCAAGTTTGGCTGCAAACGTAGACGTGCTTGTCAATACACATGCTCTTGGTTTGTTACTCAGCGTGGATTTTTTGCATTTTCTTCATATAAATATATGAAATTATTTTTTGGCTATATTTTTTTTATTTATCGGCCGATTTTGCTTTTTTTTATAAGTGGTACTTTTGAAAGAAATTAGAACAGATAGGTAAAAAAATTTTTGACTTTAGACAAAATTTAAGGTCAATTTTGAGCGCAACAAAATTACCGGAAGGAAATGAGGACAGACAGACAGACAGACAGACAGACAGACGGACAGACGAAATACTCCCCTTCTTATAACGATCCAGAATATATATACTTTATATGGTCGGAAATCAATATTTATTGAAATTGCATCCCCTATATCAAACTTATTTATACCCTTCCATCCTTTTTGGAGAAGGGTATAAAAAGCGCAACTTTTCGTAGGTATTCATCAATTATTGTCTTACATTTTTAGCACAGCTGTCTGACATCCATCTGCATAACTGTTATACTTCGCAGAAGTCAAACAAGCATACCCTCTCAACAATAGGTTTCATATCTTATATTTCCAAATTGTTGATGGTCGGCCGGTAAGTTAACCGAAATGTAAAGGCCTTAAAATCTAACTCTAAGACGAATGCTATCATTGTAATGTCCAATTCTTACCATCGAACAGAAAAGAACAGATTATGTTGAATTTTCTACAAATTCCAAAATACTTGGACGAAGAGGTATTTCACGATGACATGAAAGCGGTTTAGTTTAGCGAACTTTACAGTGACTTACATTAATTTTAATTCACTGTCGATTTGCATATTATATAATTTTTATTGACGCTTCATGTGTTGGTCGCGTATTAAGTAGTTACCGACTGACTCATGACCGCCATGAAAAGGGTGGTCTTATGACCATAAAATGAAGGGCTTTATTGAGATTGTATTTATGTAAAATAAACTCACCTCTAGACGTTCAGTGGCCTTTCGTAAGCGTTCATAATCAACTTGTCCATGGACTTTCAAAAGTTCGATCATAAAGTCGGTTTCTTGCACAGAATTATGCACAAGTTGCAGCTGTTTCTCATAATGCATCCATAGGGACAAGCGATTACGCAATATTGTCATAATATTGGTACATTTGCTCTCTAGGAATGCATGACCATCCTGCAATTGGGATATATCACGCTCAAGTTTCACAAGAGAGACAGACATTTTCAGACGCATTGGCAGAGTGTGTAACATTTGGCGGGTGCGCATTATTTCTTGCCAATCACTTATCAACTCTTCGCCTACTGTTTGACAATCAACTACAGCTTTCTGAATTGAATCGTTATCAAGTTTTTCAGCATTTTGACATTCATCTAATAACACTGAAAGCTTCGCTTGATGTTGCCGTAAATGTGAAATGCTATCGTGGATGGATGCAAGTTGTTGTTTCAAAAGTGAAGCTCCCTCCAGCTCCTCAGCTATTTGTGTAGAAATCTTGTGTGAGAGAGCAAACAATTCGCCTACTTTCTCCGGCTCAATAGCTGGTTCCTGCAAGCCAATTCTGCCCAATTCATTGCCAATAAAACCAACACGTGTTTTTAAGACTTGTATACGCTCTACATACAAGCAGAGTTCTTCATCGTTCTTAATTACTCCCTTCACGCTGGTCATTGTCAAGTATATTTCCTGCAATTCACGTTCAATCAATTTCAGTTTATCTTCTGGTAGCACTTCTTCAGATGAGAGAGAGCGCACAATTTTGTTTTGAATACACTCAATATTGTCAGCTACAATATTGCATCTCTCTTCGAGTTGTGCATGGAACTGTCTTTGCAACATTTCATCACCCAGAGGTATAACCTGCAATGATTTTTCGAAAGAGTTGCCAGCGTCTGTGCGTATGTTGTTATGCACTTCAAATTGTGCTTTAATTTCCCAAAATTGGCGTATATGTTCTATTGGCTGTTCTAAAGGATACTCCGGTACTTGTATCATTTTTAATTTTTTTTCGCTTTCTTTTACGAAAGCTTCCATTTTATCACTCTGATTAACATATTGAGACCAAATATCTTTAAAGACAAGTAAGCGATGTAGATAAACTGAAACTTCTTCACGGAGTTTTAGTAGAACAATGAGAGCATCATTCGTTTCCTCTACTAGATTAGGAGCTTGCAAAAGGTCCTGCAGGTTATTAGCAATATTTGACAAGTTAGTCATTTTAACATAATGATGTGATATGTCTTGATTCAGGGATTGATAAAGAGTGGTGTATTGATCATAATCAGCCGATGTTACAGCTGAAAGATCTGGAACTCTTTGCTGAGCCACTTGTAGCCATTGTTGTTCATCCTTCATACCCTTTTCCAGAACTGTCCACCTTGAAGCAGCCTGTACCAGCTTGGAAGACCTTTCGGAAGCCTTTTCTAAAAGTACTTTTGCTCTGTTGTATAACTCTTTGTGTAATTCCGAATGTTTCTCTCTAGTTTCACTGTCTATGTTCTCCTCTAACGATTCGAGCATTGCACGACAGTGACTGAGGTTAACGAAAAATTTACGTTGCTTTTGAACCTCATTGTTTAACTGCTCTAAAGTGCTGGCTATTATGGGACCTTCAACCAATTTGTCGGCCAAGACAGTAATATTAGTGAATTCTTTTAATGTTTGTTCATATTCATCAGCCAAAGCTTGCAATTGTAATAGACGATCACGCTCAGCAACAATATTGTTGCTAATGTTGCGGCAGGCCTCATAAGCAACATAAACATCGTTTGGCACTTTCTTACCAGGGAAATCTCTTTGCAGAGCTCTCGCATTTGACATAAGGTGAGAGATCTGTACTACTATATCATTATTTTGCTCTTCCAGTTGTTCCAATGAGGCTAGTTTCTCTTTTAAAGTACTTTCATGATTCGCAATAACTTCATAACTATCCTGTAGATTATCTAGAAGACCAGAAATGCGATGAACTAACACTAAAAAGTGATTCCATTTTTCCAGGTCTTTGATATCTTGAGCTTGGTTGTCTTTTGTTTTCTCTTCGACAGCACTAATGTGCATCTTAAGAGTGTCTAGGCATTGTTGTACTTCTGGTTGATTAGCGCAAATATTCGTTTTAGCCAAATTACTTTGCATATGGTTTACATTTTGATTAATGATATTCAACTCGTCGTTAAGATCACTATAATTCTTCAGTTTTTCTTCGGATGGACCATCGTTAGTCTGTTGCTTAATTAAATAAACGCGGTATTCAATTGTCTCCAGCCAGGTGGATATCTTTTCAATTACTGTCACAACAATTGATTGTAATCGCATTTCGTCTCCATTGCAGACGGCTTCGTCCAATTCTATTAAGCTATTATTTACATCCTCAGCCCTTTGTTGCGTAGGTATTTCTTGAATTTGATGAGACAAAGTAGCCAAGTGCAAAACATTGCTAAGCGGAGTTGGTTGCAATTCACTCTCCTTTTTCCGTATGAACCTTTCTCCAATCGTTTGTTTGGTTTGTTTCCAAATATCTGGTCTTTCAATTGTAATGGATTGCTGCCCGGGATATTGGAGAAGACTTGCTGTCATAATTAAAGCTTCGGCAATATCCTTCACTGGTTGATGTTTGGGTATGTTGGATGCAGCATTTAACCAAAGGTTTTCTTCATATAATTCAATGTTATCCGGGCCTGGCGTTATAGGAACTGCAATTTCTTCCGTAGGTGATGTTGCCTCTTCGATTGTTACTGTGGAAGTGGGACGATTACGCCCTTTAGATATTGGCTGTGAGGAAATGCTGACTTTATTTTGATCACTGATATAAGGTGGTAAATTCATGAATTCTTCCATAACAGCAGTTTTGTTGATTTGTAATTGGGCAGGGTGTTCTTTCTTTTCCACGGGTTGTACAGTAACTATGGGTTCGATTTTCTTATCGTCAGCAAATTCCAAGTGAACGTTAAGACATGTATGATCTTTAATATGTTCATCTTTAATGGGCTGTTCTATAGTTTCCACATGTTCGTAGACCAAAGGTTGACTCTCCGCGTCGTCGGTGTCCGGGGGTATAGTGATAGTGGTTTGAATTTCCAATTCAAAGGGTTCCGTTGAGGTGACCGAACTATCTTCTAAGCTAGGTTGTATTGCAGTAACAACGTCTTCTCTGGGTGAAGTTTGCGTATCTGTTGTCGATGTTATTATAAATTCTGTAGTAGAAGTGTGACTATCTTTTTGTTCAGCAGGTGTTATTTCAATAGAGCTTGTCTGAGCAGATGCATCTTCCAAAGGTACTCGTGAGGGAACCAGTGGTGGTACAGTTTCTGTTATGCTAGCATTATCTCTAGTATTAATAGTTTTCTCAGGCAAATCAAAAGTTATATCAGTGACAAATTCTTTTACGAGTGGATTAACAATATCGCTTGTGCAAACTTCATCCTTTGGAGACATAATTTCAGGTGATGTTTGAAGTCTTTGCTCCAATGTAGTAATAACAAAAGTTTGAGTGAGGGTGTGTGAAAGCTCTGGTTTGGGATGATTCATTTCATCAGTTTGCGCTTCAGAAGCAATTGTACGAACTGGGGCCACTGCAGCTTGCATTTCATCTTGTACGATATCTGTTTGGACTTCGGTTTCGTGTGATTGCACGGGTATTGTCTGTGATTCCATTTCTTTATTATCAGTGGTCGCTTGTGTAGAAATCTCTTCCAGCTGTGCTTGAAGTACTGGGGACGTTTGGACTTCTTTAAAGTCCTGCTCCAAAGTAACAATTGGTTTCTGTTCGGTGTCATCGCGTAGTGAAGTTTGTTGTTCTTCATCTTTTATATAAGATAATTCCAAAACATCCACTGATTTAATTAATTCTTTGTGAGCTTCTCTTGGTACATCAGAATCGTATTGCAAAACTGCTTCTTCAAGGATTTTAACTGATTCATCGCCAGTAATACTTAACACTTCGCTGTCTGGTTGTATTTCAATCATAGTTTCGTGCATTACTTTTCCTTCTGATTCCAAACTGTCAGACAACTTTGCATCATCGAATTCAATAGATGATACAGCCATGTGAGTGTCGTCTTCATCACGGACTATTTTAAGCGGTTGTTTTTTCTTTGTACGCTTTTTTTTCTGCTTGGCGTTTTTAACATTCGACTCTACATCTATGGTTTTATCATCAGGTTCATAGCCCTTTCCTGAAGCCGTAGAACTCTCTTCCGACAGCATTACAGCTTCTTTTTCAGTGTCTGGCTTTAAATCTTCATGTACTATAGACACGCTTTGTTGTGGACTTATTTCAGATTTTTCTGAAACTTCTTCGCTTTTAATTAAGAGTTCAATTGATTCCGGTTCCGGAGTATCTGCCGTAAAGTCTTTTATATCTTTTTCTAAGGTATCTGCTTCAACTTCTTGGGGAGCTAACATACTTGGTGCAGGTGTAGAATCTTTCATATCCTTTTCTAAATCTTGCACTATAACTTCTTCTTGTACAACTAACATGCTTGGTTCAGGAGTAATTTCAGGTTCTGCTGAAACTTCTCTCTCAATAAAATGTTCAATTGATTCCGGTTGCAGAGCATCTGGCGCAGAATCTTTTACATTCTTTTCTAAGTTTTCCGCTACCACTTCTTCAACAACTAACATGCTTTGTTCAGGAGTAATTTCAGGTTCTGCTGAAATGTCTTCGCTCTGAATTAAATCTTCAATTGATTCCGGTTCTGGAGTACTTGGCATAAAATCTTTAATATCTTTTTCTAAGATTTGCGGTGCAACTTCTTCCTGGGCTGCTAACATAATTGGTTTGTACGCTTGACTATCTAGTGCAGGATCTTTTATTTTCTTTTTCTTTTTACTTTTCTTAATGTCACGACCCGATATAACTTCTGGTTGTACATGGGCTCCAGTTTCAATAATTGTTAAAGAAATTTTCGAGGGGCCGGGACCCAATTCAGAGGTTTCAGTATCAGGAATAATAACCTTAAGGGTGCTAGAACCGTTACCTTCAATGGAACTAGCAGACATTGTTATGGGAGTTGCGATAACTTCTCCTGAAATAAACAACTGTGTTGTGGCTTTAACATCTAAATTGGGTTTTTCTTTTAATGATTCCGCCAATAAAACATTTTCGGGGTAAGTTATTTCAGTCGAATCACTTGTATGTGATGTAGACTCTGAAGATAAATCAATCGGAATACTGGTTTGTGTTAAATGATAGGAGAATTGCTCAACATCTGTTATTGGCTTATCTAAGCCGGGTAAAATGGTTTCGGTGGTCATTTTAGTTATCCTTATTGTAGCACTCTTAGATACTTGACCAGATTCGTTATCAGAGGGATTAGTTTGTTGAGGAGAAACCCCATGTGGAATTAATTCTATATTATCACCTTTTGTTGACACATCCAACGATTGAGGTATATGTTTCACTAATTCGTGAGATTCGGAAAACGTTTGAGTAATCTCATGAACATTTGATTGCATATCCGTGTCCTCGGTACCATGCATTTTCTGCTCAGTAGAAAGTGTATATGTTTTGGGCTCATCTTCCTCACAAAGTGAAATGTTTTCTTTGGGAGAAGTTGTAAATGTTCTGGGTGGATCTTCAGCTATTAGCGGTTTTATATGCTTGTCGAATTCGTATGTCTCTAAATTAACTATATAGCCGACTTCTTCATTTAGAGGCCAAATTTCTTCCGGTAGTGGTGATGTAGCAGTATTGGCTATGATTGGTTGTGTCACTGGTTCAGTATGTTTAGAAAATTCAATATCGGTCGGTAGTAGGTGATGTTGTACAGGCCAAATTTCTTGCAGATGTTCTACTTTAGGCTCCTCCATGGCAATTGTTAGAGCTGAAACAATGTTTTCGTATTTTGTTGAATCGACCTCATCGGTCGGTATTTTTTCTACAGTGTCAACAACTTGTTCAACTTCTACTTTATGTGCAGATATGTCAACAACTTCTACTTGTGCTTGCTTTGGACTTTCAATGGTTATTGTTTGTTTGGGCTGTTGTTTTTGTATCTGTTGCTGTTGCTTTTGTGTTTCGTGTTCAGTGGTTGTAGTGGTCAAGGTGGTGGAATCAATATTAAATACCTGTAAAGGAGTTGTCCTTAAATCATCGGCTATATTCGATGATATTTCTTGCACAACCACTGATGGTTGTTGCATAAGACGTTCATATTCTTCCTCAGTTACCACTTTACCATTGACTGTACGAACAATGTTAACATCAACTTGGGGAAGAAGTTGCTCTTCATTAACTTCAATTTCTTCCGGTTCTTCCACAATTTCTTCGGTAACATGTTCTTTACCATCAATTATTACTACACGTTTAATGATTTTACGTGTTGTTCGTATAATTTTACGCGTAACTTGTTGAACAACAGCTCTAATACTGCCTTGTGTATGGCCTTCAGTTAAGCCAACCTTTTCTGGATCAATATATGGTAACTGAACAGGTTGCAGCTCATCAGATGTAGGATGTTGCACTACATATCGTTCTACAACCGCAGGAGTTTCAAATTCTTGAATTATGACGGTTTCAGGTTTGGAACCATCTACCAAGGTTCCCCGTGTTTGTTCAGTGACGACAGTTGCATAACCAGTTTTGCCATCTTTAGCCTTTTCAATGGTGCATATGTTTTCCAAATTGACTTGATCGGAAGACTGAACTTGAATGTTACCATGAACATCAGTAACTGTCTCAATGGAAGACACTTGATGCTGTTGAACAACTTGTTGACGTGTACGAGTAACTTTCTTAAGAACAATGTGTCTGGTGCCATCAGGATCTACGACAATTTCCGTGGTAGTTTCATCAGGCTCTACAAAGGTAGTTTCAAAAGCATGTGGAACATTTTTTAATACCAACTCTGTAGATCTTTCAATATCCATTTGCGGTTTTTGGTGATATCGAGCCTCAATTTCTACATTTTCAGGCACTTCAAATACTTCAGTATTTGGCACAGTGTCAATTTGTATGAGTTTATTGCCGTCATGTCCTTGAATTCTTTTAATTGTTATATTTTCTGTGGGTTTCAGAATGTCTCGCGTTTGCATAGACATTTCGGTGGTCTCAACGTGGGCTGGGGCACTGCTAGCGAAACTAGTTTGTGCTTCAGTTGTTATATATTCCTTTGGTTGCGCCTTGTCAACTTCTAAACTTGCCGAAGTTTGAGTTTCCACAGTGCAAAGTGGTATGACTGCCTCTTCTTCTGGCATAGAAGTAGAGTCTACAGTACTGGCATCTGATACTAAAGAATCCTGTGACTTTTGTTTAGGCGGCTGTATTTGTTGATCAGCTAAAATTCTGTTACGTAGGTCTTCCTCTTGTTTTAGACGTCTCATTTCAACGATTCTGGTTTCAATGGTGTAAATACGTGTAGTCGCTACAGTTATTTGTTCTCTTAGTATAACAATGACGCACTGCAATTGCTCAATTAATGTATTTGCAAATTCAGCTACGTCCTCATGTGCCAACAGCGGTTTGGTTTTTTCTAATAAATCTTCCAAAGATTGTTGATGCTCTTTCAGAGTACGCAATAAATGTTGACTTTTTTCTACGTGAGATTTTAGTACGACTTCATCTTGCGAACCTTCAGGAGTCAGTTCTAAATCTTTAAGCTCTTCTGTAACATCTTTAATCCACAATTCAATTTCTTCCAAATGCTTTTTATATTCGTCCAACTCTTGTATGCGTTTCTTTTGAGCATGTGCCGCACTCTACGAATATAAGAAATGTTTCATTTTTGGTTTTGTTTCTAAAATGGTTAAAATTTGTTTCGTGTTTGGTACTAACTTACCGCTATCATGGAAATTCCTTGCTGGGTTCGTCGTAAGAGCAGATCGATGCGATCAGTTATTTCATGTAATAGCCTTTCGGTAGGTGGATCGGTTGGCAATGTCTGACTAACGGTTTTCAGTCTCTGTGCTTCTTGTTCTTGAAATTCCAGATTTTCTTGGATTATCTAAAGTCGGTTGCAAAAAAATTTTGTACAATTTTTCGTGAATGGCTTAAATAGAGGGTAATTCCATGGCAATAAGATTTAAAACACGATAATGATTAACTGCTAATGTTGGCCATAGTTCGGGCGGTGGTAGTGCCTTTGAACTCCTTCCATGGTATTACCCTCAGCAATTTCACAATTTAAATTCCAAGACTATTTAAAATTAAATTCTTTCTTAATATACACCCCTTTCAAAAGATCGGCTACTTAACACATAATTCATCGTTTAGGATAAAACTATTTTATATGTGTGGGTGTGTGTTTGATGAATGTTTGTTATTTGTATGTTAATAAATTTTTTTTTGCAAACTCAAACGCATATTCAAACACCAGACGTAATTTGGTGCAGTGTTTTTTTGCGAATTATAATTTCTGTTTGACATAATAAAAATAAAAATAATTTTGCTTGGTTTAAACGTGTTTCATTGTTGCTTTAGCAATTGAACAAACAAAATAAACTTTTCATATTGAAAATAAGTGAGTATTAATATTTTCAGAAAAAGCATTTCATTTGTCAGTATGCGGTCAGTGTATTAAAGTTGTAATTGTAGGTTTTAATGGAACATTCTTCTTGCTACTTACCTTCAAACCTTGAAGCATGCCATCCAAACTCTGTTGTGGCAAGTATGCTATAGCACCTTCGACTGTCGTTAGCGACTGAAGCAATTCATCAACTTCTTGGTTTATAACATCCTATATGGAATTATTATTTATGAAAAGAATTTTTATTTATATTAAAACCTCAAGTGCTTGTTAAACAATTAATAACTTTTGCTATTAATAAGAATGCAACAAAAAGAAGTTTATACAAAAAAAAAACACAAATTTTTTGACTTGAAGCTCATTTGTTGGTTGGTTGAGTGCAAGAAGAAACCAATTTGCATGAAAAATTATAGCGCATTTACAAATTTCAGAAATATGTTATTTTCATAAGGAAATCCGTCAGTCACCTGTGAGAGTCAATAAGCAGTATTTAAGTATGTTAATTATACGGCAATCTTTCTTCCATTGCTTTTTAAAAAAATCTTTTGCTGGAAAAATAAAAATTAAAGTATTGTCATATTTAAATCTTAAAACCAATGCCGGCAGCAATTCTAAATTTTGTTTCCCCTTTAAAAATTTTTGTGTGATAAAAATGTTATAAAATTAAGCGATTCGGCTTGTACAATTTTATTCTCACGCATTATTGCAATTACAGATATATTCTTTAAAATAGTTTTATGAATTATTTTCTTCTTGCATGCTATTGATGTTACAATTCAATTTTGAAGTGAAGGACTCATATGGTATAATCATTTTTCCCCTTTAATGTTAAATGAGGAACAGATATTTTTGACATGCTTTCTATAACACGAACTCCAAACTGAAAAGTTTTTATTACAACGTACTCAAGTTTGGTTCTTGGAATATGAAAATTATTTGAACCTTTTAGTACAGGACAAAGTACGAAAAAGAATAGCATTATATTGAAAAATCGCATTATAATAAATCAGCAAAAAAAAAAAAAAAATTATTTGATCGTCCAAATAAATCTATTTTATAAAGAAAAAAAATTTGCATTTATTTTTAAGTGAAATGTTGACAAAGCAAACAGTGGACTAGAGCAAAACAATTTCATGGCGACGAGTGGCCGGAAAAGTGCTACTGCAGAGGCGCACAAAAACAATGTCATTTAAAAACAAAAAAAAATTCTAATAATTAAAATGTCAACTGAATGAAATTTTAATTAAAGTTGTATATTGTTTTAAAATACGTAATGTAAATCAAGTTTATATTTCAGAGGAAAAGATGTGACCCCAGTGTAATGTTTTTTTCCTCCTCGAATCAGCATTTATAAATATATGAATTCGAATCTGACTGAAGTATTAATTAATACTTATTATGTATGAAATTTTGTGTTATTTAACGTAATAAAAATTTACTAAACAAGCAGATTTGGTTGTAGTATTTGTAATTGCCTCTGTGGATAATAAGTTTGCGCAAACATTGGCGCTTCGTAGGCTACAGAAACAAATCGACAAAAATATAAATAAAATATTTTGTCGCAAATATTTCATACAATAAAAAAAAAATTGAGAAAACCCAAAAGAATATACACGATCTCTCAGTTTACTTTAAACTTGCCATGCTGTTTTCGATCGCAATTGAACACTATCTAGAACGCCACTCGTATACTGATTTACAGTTTTGCTACTGATTTACTTTCAACAAACTGAATTCTTCTACGCCTTCAAGTAAAATTTAATGAAATGTTTGTACCGTTGGTCTCAAGTAGAAAGGCCCTAACTGGCATATTTTTTACTATGTAAATTTTTTAAATGATTTCAATGTATGAACTGAATATACATACATTGACATCACTAAAAGAATCTATTCCAAAGAAATTGCCTGTTAGGTCCAGCTTTTACCAACAAATGAGCTTTCGAATATTTCATTTGAATGCACGCAAAAAAAAATAATAATAATAAGTTAAAAGCAAGACAGGTAGAAAAAATTGTATTTTGTTTTTGTTTCTTTTAGAGAAACATACACTTACTTAATACACGAAGTATACGTTTGCATTGCGTTTAAATTATTTACAACTTGCAACTGTTTTGTTTTTAAAGAAGAGAGGTAATAAAGCAAAAATCATGCGCATTTAATTTGGTTCAAATTTTGACAGCCTGCTCGACACACGTACATACACATTTAGAACCACAACACCTGTCTATATGTATTTACACGAAGCCCTTAATGAGCTCTTAACAAAACGTAGCCGGCATTAATTTTAGAAAAGCAACTCAATAATAAATTAGATGATACTGGAAAAGTAACTGGATGTTCAAAAAAAAAAAAGACTCTAACATAAAAATATCAGTTTTCTACCTTTATCGAACTATCTTACGATAGATTTATTGAATAAACTTTAGAAACCCAACTGAATAACTTGAGTCTGACTTTATACTAAATTCTGCCGAGTTGCCTATCTGTGGCCTGCTTCAACTGGTGAAATTTTATGTACATATTTGACCAGTACCGTATACCAGTTCTCACAAATTGAACGAGTTCGATACAACTACACTAACACGATCACTATTCTTTAGTGGATCGAGGCGCTGCTCCAAGACTGATATTGGCCAGTTTGCTACGTTTGATTCTATTTAACTAATAGATTATTTAAAGTCAAAAACTATTTGCCTAGGAGCTTCCCTGCAGTCTAATCCCAACTGAAAGTAAAAAGGGGAAAAAATTCTTTGATGGGAACGTGTAATTGTGCTGAATCTGTTACACGAGTGTGACAGACATAATGACACACTTCGAGTCTAAATCACCAATTATATTTAAATATCAATTCATCACATACATAAATGCATACCTGCGTCTATATGTGCAAATCGCATTTTGTTTTGTGACAAAGACAATATCAATCACTCTATAGAAATACCATTATCTAGGGGAGTACAGAATAAGATCCGCGCTGCATTCGGTGTTCCCGTAGCTGAATACTCGCCAGAAACGTTCTACGAGCATCTATAAATAAATCTTCCCCAGCTTTATTATTAAAGAGGCACAGAAGTACATACATATATATACAAATATGTACATACATATGTATGTATGTATTTATATAACAGCACAAATTATTTAATTGTTTTCAACAAAGAAGAAAAAGTTTCCGGTATATTAATTAATAAAGCGCCACCCCACTTTCCGTTGAAGGTGGAAACGTTTTAAAAAGACTTCCAACAAGCACCGACTTTTAATTAAATTAAATTCCATTTAAATAAGTTTGGTGAAAGCAGCTCGTTTTTAATTCTCTTATTTTACTTTTAAAATCGTACACTGAAATTTAAACTATTTTAATACTTTTTCGACTGACAGCAAACTTCGTTTCTAAGAAGCCAGATTTTTATTCTTCTGTATTTTTTATTAGAAACTTATTATGTTCAAATTGAATTTAATAAAGTAAGGATTTATTTATTTATTTATTTATACATATATTGTAAATTATAGCAAAGAGTCCAGAGTGTGCATTATTTCTTTTTTGTTAATTACTCTTTGTTGGGAAAATTAAAATTCGGAAAATTTGCGTTTAGCAAAATTTAAATAGCCGTCGCGCACTGAAGTATAAAAATGATTTTGCAGTTGGCTTTATATCAAACCCCCATACATGCATGAGGGGATGCGTGTGTGTGCACATGTATGTAATGACACACACGGTGTATTAAGAAATTCATGATCTATTTTTAAAAAGTCGCCTAATGCACACACACATAAATTTATATGCACTTATTTAAACACATACAATCAGAGTGTTTGTGTGTCCAAAAAAAAAAAAAAAAAAAATTAAAATGTGCATTTTGTCTGGTTTTCGCTTGTCACGAGTTATGAGTAAGTTAGTGAACTCAGAATCATCATATTAGAATTTTACTCCCTGTCCGCAGCAATTTTTGGTTGTTTTAGGTGAGAGGGGTACGATACTCTGTACCCATCCTCAAGCTTCTCACCCCTCTCACCTAAAACAAGCAAAAATTGCTGCAACAAAATTGCAAGTGAGGACTGGGGAGTTACTAAACCATGCGAATTTTGCGTGGAATTTTTTTCTGCGGCACGTTGTAGAACGATCATTCATCATGCATGATACGTAACATGCACAAATGTGCATATTTATTAAGAAGGCTCGTTTGAAAATAAACGAACTAAGAGCGGTATTTATTTGTATAATTAATGTCGTCCAACAATACAGCAGACATACTGACTGATTTAAAAAACAATTTCATATAAAATTCAACTTTAATGTCTCGAGACAGTTACGCGTCCAACAATGTAATTTTTCCTAGCTTGTACCTGCCGTATCTATTGCGATCCATGTCACAGCATAGCGTAATATTTCGAAATCCAGCAATTCACTATCATCTAAATATTACAATACTGTATTTTGTGTATGTTCTTGTGCCTTTTATAATGCGTTGTGCTTTAATTTGTATAAACTTTTCTTATTTTTATTACGACTTTTTAAACTTATTTAGTATTTGAAAATCGTATTAAGAATAACAATTTGCTAATTAAATTTAAATGTTTAAAATTGTATAGAAATTTATTTTAAGTAATCAAATAAAATGCGGCCAGCAAGAGCGAGCACCACCCTAATGCTTAAGTATATAATTCAGAAAGGAAAATTCGTTTTCGAAAGTGCTTCTGGCTTGCAGTGATGTTGTGTATGTGTTGATTTATGTGTACATAATGTGCTTTATAATTAGTACATATGTACTTATGTATATGTACATATAAGTGTATGTCTATATGTATATATACGGATATGTACGTACTTTATATTCTCTTTTCGGAATCAAAAACAAAATCCAGTTGAAAGCTTTTGGATACCTGTGATGACTTTTGTTTAATATGTGCTCATTTATATATGTGCATACATACACATTCCGAGCAACGAAATGATTTTAAAGAATTATTGTGAATTAAAATTGCCGGACCCGAATTTGTGTGACAAAAAAAAATCCCAAAATAAATATTGATCAGATTATTTTCCCGACACTCGCATTTAAAAAAACCCCATTTGAAAATTATTATTGTTTCAATTTGCTACTTTGTAATTTAAAATAAATTCATAAAAATAAGGTAGCGTAAGGTCGGCGAGTTGTGATTGTAAATCTGAAACAATAAATAATTTTTGGTTATAATTTTAAAGTTATACGTTATCAATGAAATTATTTCGAAATGCCTCAAGCAGAGGACCTCCAACTTCCTTTGAGGAAACAACTAATTTTAAGTGGAATCCTTCTAAATCGGGATCACAGATATTAAAAAAGTCTTCAGGTATTGAAAAAAAATTCAACTGAACGAACAAAAAACAAAACTACTTGTTATTTGCTAAATGTTAGGCATGCTTTGTTTTGCGGTTTAAATGCATTAAATTAACTTTTAGAGATCTCTTTTGATGTTTTTGTTAGTTTTTATTTATAAACATATTTTTTTTAAAAAAGTAATCTACATTTTTTAAATTAAAACTAAATATAGAGGACACATTTTACCATTTTAAGGCACAAAAGTATGACGGGTTACTGAACAGAAAAACATTAACAAAAAAAAAAATATATATATATATATGTATATGTATGTATATTGAAAAAAGATAAAATAAAAAGAATAATAATGATAATAGTAATAATAATAAAATCAAATTAAAAATAAAAAAAAAAAGTGCAAAATGTTTTTTTTTTTAAATGATTTAAGTCAAAAATAACAGCAATAAAACTAATGCTTCAAATTACTTTTCCGTAATTTTCTTATAGTTGAAAAAAAAAAACAAAAACAAAAAGAACTAAAAATTAATATGTATATTCGTGTATTAAATTAAAGTTTTAAAAATATTGAAAAATGTAACTACATACATACATTCATAAATACCTACAATACGAGCAATGCAGTAAAATTAGAGAAAGAGAACAAATGTGATTAATGCAGAATACAAATGACTGGTTGGCAGTTCTGTTGAGTGAGCAACGATCGTTGCAACTGATCTAATGCAATGAAAGCTGGATCGGGTAAAGCATGCTACAACTTTTGGCATTTTAAAAAGAATGTTCAAGCAACTCTCACAGGACTTTCATTTTTGTTAAATATAGTTCGAATCTTTGGTAAAATCTTGCATATAAATGAATTTGATGGATGCTGAAAAAACGAATAAACCAAACGGAATGCAAGCACCAACGAGCATGTTTTACCACAAAGTCGAAACTATTTAGCAAAAACTCGAAATCGCTGTACAAATTCAAGTTCAATTAATTCAAAATGGAGTCGAACAAATACATTTATTGCATAACTTGTCCAGAATTGATAGCAATATATAAACATTTCAATAACGTTAAAAAAGCTGCTGATGACTTTAGTTCTACATGGGCTTAAATCCTTAACTTCGGACTTCTGACAGTCAACAGCTCTGTTACTTGTCCAATGTGTGAAGCATTATAAAAAAAATCTAATTAAAAGAAAAGTATACTATATTTTGCAGTAGCAGTAGCAGTGCATGCAGTTCCAACGAAGCTATCATCTCTACGAATCAGCTCATCCTTAATTTGCTTAAGGCTGAAAGAGTTTTAAATGCATAAGCAACTTGTAGAAAGTTCTTATGCTTAAATATAATAATTTATTTGTAAATTAATGACAAATTACAAAATTGTTCTGCAAGCCTTTCTCTAATTTTTCATTTTTAATATTTATTTTTTAGCATTTAAAATTAGTTAGTTAAAATAAAAAGGAATGAATTTAGGTAAAAGAAATAAAAAAAAACAATGCGATTTTGGTATATTTAAATTTTTTTTTTTGGTGTTTAAATGTTTTATTATTCACACCAGTTAAAATGATTGTAAAGCCATAAACATAGACCAAAACCACAGAGAAAAGCGGTTGTTATTAAAATTAGCAAGAAACGTATGCTCAACGTTATTATCACCTTCGCCTGTTGTTGCTGCGGTTTGTGGCCGAGGTGATTGCCGGGGCCAGTAAGCGACGCTGTTGTTGTGACTGTTGTCGTTGTAGTTGTACGTCTTATGATATTTGCTTCAGGTGGCGTGGCAATAAATTCGGGCCTGTAAACTTCATCGGTTACCGTAGTTGTTGTGGTTGACGTTTGGGTATTCGCGCCCTGAGAAGGTGCTCTTACTGTGGACATTGTCCCTGTTATAGGTTCTAAGGGTTTTACTTCTCCTGAGTCACCTAAAGTATCTTGTGTAGTTGTGACTGTAGTAGTTGTCGTAATTGTACTTGGTGATGGTGTTAACTCTACTGTCTCTGCATCTCTGGGAACTTCTTCCTTATTAGTAGCTGTTGTTGAGCATGCTGTTATCGGGTTTGCAACGGCAGGTAGTAATGTGCCCACAACTGCCGGTAAAATAGATCCGACAGTTGTTGCTCCTGTAAGGACCGCCGCTGTTGTCTTAGCCGACGCATTCATAATAGTAGCAGTAGTAGCTTTAGCTAATGGTGTTAGTTTATAAGCAAGACTTTCACTTTGAGGGGGGGAAGTATTAGCAATTTGAGATTGGGTTGAGATTTGAATTGGGGGTTCACTGAGGGCATTTGTGGGAAATTGTACATTTTCTGTTGGTACAAGTTTTGTTTTAGGGATGTTTTGTGGAGGCGTAGCAGTAGTTTCTAGTTCTAATTCTTTTTCTTCCTCACCTTCTAAAGCTAAATAAGAACTTTGGTCTCGCCAATGGCCTATGCCACCCGGTAAATCGGTTGACATATATTGTGTAGAACAAGAACCTTGATAAGCACAATTGCTCAAATCATGTTCTGGCATTGGTGTAACATGACCACTACTATCACTACCAGCACCACCCCTATGATCGTCATCGTCTTTGGGTTTAGGCAGTTCAAATGCATCTGTGCGATTGGTACCGTCCTCGTCATCGTCTTCATCATCTTCGTCATTGTCACTGTCATAAGTTTTGTCAATTTTCGTTTCGAAATCATTTAAAGTATTGCTTGCAGCTATTTTCTTGTTATCACATATAATCACAGGTTTTTTGTTTTCTAGAACATAAACTAATTCGTTACCCTTTATAACATTGGAGGGCCAACTATCCAAAGATAAATTATAAGCTAAATTATCTAGGAAACAACTACCTGTATTAAGTTTGGCTAATGTAGGCTCTACTTCAGTCTTTTTCAAAACTTCAGAGGTTTGTAGCGGTTCTTCAGTCTTACAGGTATCAGAAACATCAGTAGCGGATGACACTTCTAATGTTGACAGATATAAATTGAAGCGAGGAGCATGTTGATAATAAGAAATAAGTTTAAGGAAGTTGTCTGCCAAAAGATGAAGTAACAGATGATTTTCTTCCAAGTTTTCTAAAGCAAGAGGGGCTTCTGATTCAAAAGGCACTAATTGAGTACTCTCTACACTGATTTCTCTACAAGGTAGGTGTTCGCCAATTTCAGAGCTTATCTTGTCGTCTTTTATATCCTGTTGTTTGAGAGCGCATTCGTACGCTTCATATTTCGTAGTCCAATGCTTATTCACCTCTTGATATAGGTTTAGCCTCAGTTCCTCCTGTTTTATTTCCCACTCATTTTTATCGCCAGATTCTTTGTCTGACTCTGGCTCTGTTACTTTACGTTTAATTGTGGGAGCAAAACGGTCTTCGTCATTAAATTTATGGCTGATGACAGTGGTAGTAATATAAGATGTAACTTCTGCATTTTCCTCAAATGGAAGAATTTTGTGACTGTATGCTTCTGGAGCTATGGTAACACCAGTTTTTGTTTTTCCTTTTCTTTCGTTTATTATATCTTTGTGCGTGGTTACAACAGTGGTAAGGTATAATTGAGAATCTTTTGCATCACTTGGCGGTTCATGTTGGCGCTTAGGTTCTTGGAAATCTGTTAGTTTGCTTACTACTACGGAAGACCAAGAAACTGGTTGATGTTCACTGACTGATTCTTCAGTCAATTGTTTCTCTTTTGGGTATACAGTTGAATCCGTTTTTATAAGAGCAGACCACGATGTGGGAGTTTCTGTTGGTGATAGAACTGGAATTTCCTCTTCAATATCCTGTTTCTTTGTTTGAATAGCCAGTTCAGTAGGGTTACTTCTTTGCTCCGCCTTCATTGTAGCTGACCAGTAAGAAGTCTGAGATACAAACCCATCGTGGTTTCTCTCTGTTCCTTCGGTGGCCCTTCCCGATTCATTAGTTATTTGCTCATCCAAGTTATCTTTTGCATCTGGTTCAATTTTTTTAGACACAACTTCTGTTGCATGTTCTTTTTGTCTACTTATAGGAACTAGTAGTTCAGGCTTTACTCTTGTATATTCTTTACATACAGTTTCTTTCAAACTAATTACACTTTCGTCCAAACCGGAAGCCAAAGTTTCTGTTACAGGGTTATCATGTGGGACTGGTTCAGTATCTTTAAGGAAACTAACTTTTTCCACTTCCACTGCTGAATGTATGGCAGGCAAAGTTCTTTGTGTCGTAACATCTGCGGCAGTTACTAGTTTTCGCGGTTCTTCAGATGAAATTTCTTTCACATTTACTTCGATGTCATATACATTGGAAACAAATGCTTCTGTACACCGCTTAGATTCAACTTTGTTATCCTCAGTCATTGGAACTGATTCTATTATTTGTTGTACTTCAGGCAAAGTTTTTTCCAAGACCATTTCAGTTTCTTCCAGTACGGAAATTGGTTCAGGTTCAGATACAGGTGGAATTTCTTTAACTGCTTCTACTTTTTCTGAGCTTTCTTTCTTAGTATCAAATTCCTCATGATGGTCTACAGGCATTTCTGTTTCAAACTCATTGCCTGTTACCGGTTCAACAATATTGAGCAATTCACGCACTATGTCTTTGGATTTAGATTTCTCCGTATATGATTGAAGTATGATTTCGCCGCCAGTCTCTCCTGCGTTAGAAATTTGTGTATTTTCGCTTTCTTTAGGAATATTCTCACGTTTTAATGTAGGTGACCAATCATAAGCCTGTGTTATAAAAGTGATGTCATCATGAAGTGTTTTTTCGTTTTTCAAATATTGCTCTGTTCTAGAATCGTATAAAGACAATGACGTAGAAGTTGGCATGCAAATGTTTGAAAGTTCTTCGTTTCGGACTGAGTGAGTAGAATCATCAGCAGTATCAATTTTATTCGCTTTGTAAGTTCTTTTACGTTCATCAACTTCTTGGTTTGAATCTAAGTTGGTTGTTTCGGTTTTAGTTACAATAGGAACAGTTATTGGAATTTCTTGAATATTACTGGTTTTGCTAGGAGAAGGACTTCGCCCCACTTTTTTCTTTGATTTTTGTTTTGGTTTTTTCTCCTTCCTTTCAGGCTCAATTTTAACACTTATTAAAGATTTTTCATTCTCTGCAGTTTTACAAATTTCTTTCTGATTAGTTTGAACTGGCTCAGATCCCGTAAGGACGCTAATCTTTTGATGAGGTTGTGGAACATTATGCGCAGCTACAGCAGCCCAGGAAACTCCAGGTACAATAATTAGATCCATTGATTCAAACTCTTTATCACAAGTGTCCGCTTGCTCTTGAGCAATTTTTCCAGTTTGTGAAATTAAATTAGCTGTATCTGTTTGGTACTGCCCAAGCTGAATATTTTTTCCCTCTTTGTCATTTTGAGCTTTTGATTTGGTAATGGTTTTACTCAATTTTTTTGATTGGTTGGAAGAAGATCTCGATCGTTGTGATTTTGAACGTGATCTCGATCTTACAGTTTGCCAATCAGACGATTGCAACAAATCGGTATCTTGTGTCTGAGACACTTCGGTTACTTCAATACTAGGATGTTGATCTTTTCGCGAAAGTCTAGAAGACTCTGAACTAGTGCCAGTCGTAACAGTTTCGTTTTTTTTTGCCTCCGAAGTATCCCTCTTTACTGTTATAGACCACGGAGAGCTGGACGCAGATTGCTCCTTATCGGATTCTGCCATATCTTGCCAGCTCATAGAAGTGCCTTCTTCAGAAGCAATCCATTCTTTATCTTTAAAGACTGTTACGATTCTCTCAATAGCCGAAACCATTTCAGTCGATTCAGGTAGAGATTTCGGTTCTACGGATACGTCAACATGTACGGCATCTCCTTTATCATTCGATTTTTCGACTATGTCAGTTCGTTCTTCCAAAGCAGATGATACAATGACATCTTCTTCGGACGTAGACGCCTTCTTTTCCGATTGATCTCCGTAATAAACTTTCCCCTCGTTCACTAAACCAGACTTCTTGACAATTTCGGCATAAGATTCAGATAACAACCAGAGAGATGGTTTTACTTCTGTTGATTTTGGGCCAGTTTCTTGTTGTTCATCAAAATTTTTTATTGGTTCCTTAATTTTTTGCTCCGACGATTTATTTTTATGTTTAACTCTGGGTTCTCTGATATCAACTTCATCCTCACTGGAACAATCTTTTTCGCTTTCTTTTTTTGCTGCAATAAGTAACACTTCTGCGCCCCGATCTTTCAAACTATCTATGAATTGGAGTTTTTCGATCTGTTTTTTATCTTCCGATAAGGTTTTTTGATGTGATATGATTTCGGTTTCAATAACATCTTTCATTGGGTGTTTGATATCATAATCTATCTTATGCAACACATTTAGTTGTTGTTTTTTCCCTGTAATAACAATTTCTTCTCGCATTTGTTCTGGTAAAGTTTGTTGTATTTCTGATTTGATAGAGTAAATTTTTTGATTTTTAATATCATCCGCAGAAATTATATTTGAACTCAAGGTAGTGTCATCATGCGTTGTGACTTTTATATTTTCTTTTAAAGATTTCTCTTCTTTAGGAGTGTTGTTTATTTGGTGCAGTTGATTACTATTCAATATTTCCAAAGCAAGTTCTTGGGTGTGATCTTCTGCTACATATTTCTCAGGTATACTTTCAACAAAAACTTTATCGATTTCTTTACTACTATTATCGTCATTTGCTTCAGGGTTACTGCTTTCCAGTGGTTCGACGGGTTCTAATAATTGAAGTTGTACATCTTTTGGTTGAGTATCTTGCATTTCAGATTTCATCGAATTATCTGTTTTTATGATTTTTTCTTTTGGGAATTGTTCAACACTTATATTATCTTTTAACATATCAGCCCAAGAAATTGTAAACTGGGTGAGTGGCGTAGACGTGTCTTGTTTGTTAACACTAAGCAATTGTTTAGCTTCTAATTGCTGATATGAGTGATCTTCTGGGAGCTTGCTTTTAGATTTCCGATTTTCGCTCTTGGCATTCTTTTGTTTCTTATCTGTGGAAAGTATTTTATCTTCTGGTGCACCCGTTGTAATCTGCCTAATATTTTCTAACAAAATTTCAGCTGTGGGTGGCTGCGGGATTTCTTTCTCCAGATTCTTACGGGCGATATCCTCTATGTTAGTTTTACTTGGTATATATTTGGAAGGAGATATATCAATAGTATCTTTTGCAATATTTTGAATTAGCATTGCTTCAGTGCGTTCAAGTTTTCCAATGCATGTTTCCGAATCAATGATATTTGAAGCTTCCAGTCTTATGGTATGATCATTTTCGGACTTTTTGGATTCCGACAAGGAAACTTCGCTTATTTGTTTTTGTTGTTCTGCACTTCCTTTTTTAAGTTTGCCTTCTTTCTTCTTCTTTGATAATTGACTTTCATTTAAAACATCTACTGCAGTTTCTTGAATTGCTGCTGACACGATATCTGTTGCTTGCGAACTATCAGTAACGTGCTCTTTTTCTTCAGACAGTTTATTTGTCTTAAATAGTTTTTCTTCTAAAGCCAGTCCATGTTCAAGTTGTAAAGTATTTTCCTCTTTTTTGGGAAGCTTAACTTTATTTTCTGAAAACTCATCCCTAAATGATGTATTATCTGAGATTTCGTGTATTATTTTGGGTATAATATCTGTTGTTAGATTCTGTTCTTCCGCTTTAAAAGTTGGTTCTTGCATTATAAATGGAACTTCAATTGATTTTAATCCAACATTAAACTGTTGCTCTACTTCAGCTGCTGCGTCCGACCAAGACCTGAGGTATGTAGTAACGGCTGTGGATTTTACCGCCTCATCTACCAGTTGTGAATTGATAGATTGTTTAGAAGTATCCTTGGGATTGATTTCTTTAACACACTTCTCACTTTTGTTTCCGTACATTTGCAACGTTTTAGAAGCGAGATTACATTCTCCTGCTATAAATATTTCGCCTTGAGAAATTTCATCCGTACTTGGTGGTTTTTTAGCAACGATTTTATTATCAGATATAGGATAAGTGATTTCTGTATTTTCGATAATAGACGTAGTATCTGATTTTTGTTCAAAAGGTTTTAGCGGTAACTTATCGTTCTTATCCGCTCCTTTCTCAAAATCGAATTCTACATCCTCTTTTATATCTACTGCTTCTCGAATTTGTATACTTTCGGGTTCTTCAAATGCTTCAGTAGCAAGTTCAGCCTCTGGATCTGCAATTTCAGACGTACTAGTTATATTCTCTGTAACGACTTGCAGTAAAGGCTGCAAAGGGGAATTGAATTGTTTAATATCGTCATCACTATGGGCATCTGAAAATTGAGATTTATAATTTTCAAACACAGATGTTTCCTGAATTCCTGTGGATATTTGTACTTTTGGGAATTTGTCAAAAACTTCGCCAACCTTCACTTCTAAATTGTTGACTGGTTCTTCGAAAACGTCTCTATTAGAGAAGTCATCAAGCTTAAACTTTACTTCCTCAGACATCGATTTTTTTTGTATCCCATTTAATTCTATAGTTGAATTATGTGGATCAATATCCGATATATTTGTATGTGTTTCTGATGTTTCGGAGAAATCACTTTCATCATCATCAAGCATATCAGCCCATGATTTGGTTTCTCTAAATTTGTTTCCTCTTTCTAATGGAAAATCTTCAATAATTATAGAAGATTCTTCTGCGTTTTCACCACTTTCAATCCTTATCGTATTTTCTTTTTCACCAATGAAATTTGATTTCTTTTGGGATTTATGTTTCTTTTCTTTCTTAATTTTGAAAGGCTTATTTTGCTCCTCACCTTGTTTTCGTTCTGGTTTGCTAGGCTGCAGAATATATTCCGTTACCAACTTACTTTTTTTCGAGCTTTCGGAGCTGTTTGGTTGTTTTTGCTTTTCTTGTTGAATGACGTCTGAAGTTTTCTTTTTGTTATCAATCGTCTTGCTTGTAGTTGTATCGACAAAAGTTTGAGTAATGTTTTGCTTCAAAATCTCCGACCACGTTTTAACGGAAGTGGACGAAAGTTGTTCAGGAGATTTTGCATTTAAAGTTTTAGTTATTTCCACTGAGGGTATAGTTGTGCTTTCATAAGCGTCTGAAATAGTTTCTTCCCATTCATCATCACTAACAAGTTCTGACCATGGTTTTTCGAAAATTTCTTTGTCATGAGACGATTTTGTAGAGGATTCTTCAATAGATTTAGTTTCTTTCATATCAGTAGGATTTTTAACTATATCGCTTTCCATTGTTACTTCTGTGCTAACCCGAATCGGTTCCGGCTTTTCATGAGACTTTATCTTTGATAAATCATGATTTGATTTTTGTTTGCTTAATTTAATTTCCGAAGACTCCGTATGCATGGTTGTTGTAGAAATTTCGTGAACTGTTGGTGCAGGTGTTTCCATTTCTATAACCGCAGGAATAAAAGCGCCTGTTTGACTAACAATGGCAGACCAAGATAAGCCAGTCTCTTTACAAGCTTGACTTCTATGTTCCAATCCACCTGGAATTATATTCAGTTCACTTATGTTTACCGGTACAATGATTTTATCAGCAATTAGAGTTTGTGTAACTTCAAGTGATTTGTCTTCTTCTGCACGTTTTCTAGGGAGTTGTCTCTTCTCTTTCTTACTTTGTTTTTTAACCTTTTTCTGATCTCCAGTAGGGGTTTTAACTTCTACAGGTTTTGCATCAACTACCGGTTTATGCAGATCTTCGGGTTTGGGTTCAGGTGCTTGCTGTAATATGTGCGACCAAGTCATAACTGTAGTACTTTGCGAAGAGTTTTGCGTGGTTTTAGTTACAGAAATTTCATCGCTATCATGAAACAGTTGAGGTTTATCCATAACTTTTACCGGCTCCTTAATTTCCGACCGTTGGACCAAATTTTTTTTCTTGCTAGAAGACTTTCCATCTTTTTGTGCCCTAACATTGTCTTCACTTTCGGCAGAGTATGAAACTTCCTCAGTTATCGGCTCAGAACCTTGCTGAAAGACATTTGACCAAGACATTGTAGTAACAGCATTAGAATTTGTTGAAGTCGTTGAGGAGTACACGGGAATAATTTCGGAAACACCAGCTTCCACTTCACTTTTAACATTCTTAGGTAGATCATCTTCCTTAGTAATAAGTTTTCCAGAAGACCTATTCGGTGAAATGGACTTTTGTTCTTTGATTGGTTGTTTTTTAATTTTTTTTGCCTCGGAATGTTGGGAAATTATGGGCTTTAAATGCAGTTCCTCGTCTACTGGTTTGGGAGCCTGTTGTAGTATTGTTGACCATGTTATTGTCGAAGTTTTTTGAGCCGGTTTTACAGTAGGAAATACTCCAAAGTCTTCACCTATACTAGGTGTCGCAGAAACAGTAATTGGTGCTGGTAAGGGTTCACTTCCTTCATTATTTTTCTTTTCAAAGCTTGGTGGTGAAATAGGTTTTGCTTTTTCTTTTTTTTCCTTTTTCGCCTTCTTCTTCTTAGGTTCATTAGCGGGTTTCATTACTTTAATAATAGAATCTGTTTTTGAAAATATTGGCGGTTCTGAACTGTTGTCACTTTCTTTTGAATTGGTGTTATTGGAATGAGTGTCATCAACTGTTACGGAAATTTGTTGAGTTTTATTATCCACAACATCTAAAGTTTCGTGCATAATGATTTGCTGCTCTTTCTGTTTATAATTTTTATCTCTCTTTTTTTCTTTTTTCTTGTATTTATCTTTTTTTGGTTTTTCATTTCTTTCCAGAACTTTATCCTTTAAAGGAGATTCATCATGTGTGAGAGCTAGTAGATCAGGACTATGTATGTCCTTGGTTTTCTCCAAATCAATAAATTCAGTTTTCTTAAGTATATCGGCATAAGATGCGAGACACTTCGGCGAAATTTCAGTTAAAACAGAGGAATCGTGTCCAATTGTTTTAAGAAGTTTTTCAGCTTTATTATCTACGTTGACACAGTCAAGGACAGGACTTTCAGGCTCAGTTGTAACTGATTTTGGATTTACTTTGCCTCTAGAAGTGTCCTTGTCAATATCAATAGGTAGAAGAAATTGCTTAGTTTCGACATCATCCAACTTATTCCCTTCAACGAAATTAATTTCTTTTTCCATTTGCTTAGAGTAATTAAGAAATTCTTTAGTAGGACGGTCATCACGCAGCGTTTTTGTTGGTTGTTCATGAGTTTTGACTTCTTCGGATGCTGGAGTTTTTCGTATACTCATTAAGTCACCAGCTATTGAAGTCGTTTCATGTACGGTAGAAATTTTATCATCAGTTGATATGGTTTCGGCTGTAGTAACATTATTTTCATCTGGATGTACGATTTTATTCGATTCTTTAACAGTCCAGGTTTTACCGAAATCCTCAGACTTTGACATTTCAGTTAAAGATTCAACAATTTTAGTTATTTTTGCAATTTTTTCTTTAGGTTCTTCTGCTGTTGAGAAAGAAGAACCTTCTGTCACAATTCCCTTTGTCTCCGATATCTTATCATTACTAATCTCTAGCAAAGACTCAAAAGCAATTCCAGTTGACTTCAGTGCTTCTGCTGTGGAATATTGAATGTCAGAGAGTTTTGTTATATTTTTCTTTTCAGAAATCTGTTTGTGTTGCTGTTCCAGAGATGTTCCTGTTGCTTTTCCTTCTGAGACACATTTTGTATCTTCATTACATTTAAATGGTTCCAAATTCGCATTAAATAATTTATCTGTTTCATCTTCTTCATCAGAAAATGTAAAGGGTTTATCCATAACCATCATCCAAGCACTTGACGACTCGTCAATTGGCAGACCAGCATAAGTGGGTTTGGTTGACTCAGGGGCATTGACTATAGTTTGGTTTTCATCATATTTTATTACGTTGTGAATGGTTGTTTCGCTCACAACCGTTGCTTGTTTATTGACAGCAGTAACAGTTTCAACCAAAGCAATTTCTGTGTTGACTTCTCCATAGTGATCATTCCCACCTTTTTGTTGATGGTCCACAGATGTTCCTGTTGCTCTTCTTTCTGAGACACATTTTGTATCTTCATTACCTTTAAATGGTTCTAAAGTAGCGTTATATAATTTATCTGTTTCATCTTCTTCATCTGAAAATGTAAATGGTTCATCCATAACCATCATCCAAGCATTCGACGAATCGTCAATTGGCAGACCAGCATAAGTGGGTTTGGTTGACTCTGGTGCATTGACTATAATTTTGTTTTCATCATATTTTAGTGGATCGTGTCTGGTTGTTTCAGTCACAACAGTTGTTTGACTATCGACACCTGTAACAGTTTCAAGCGAACCAATTTCTGTGTTGAATTCTTCATCGTTATAAGTGTCATCTTTATGTTGCTGGTCCACAGATGTTCCTGTTGCTGGTTTCTTTGAGACAGCTTTCGTACGTTCATTACATTTAAATGGTTCCAAAGTTGCATTAAATAATTTATCTGTTTCAACTTCTTCATCAGAAAATGTAAATGGTTCATCTATAACCATCATCCAAGCATTTGACGACTCGTCAATTGGCAGACCAGCATAAGTCGGTTTGGTTGACTCTAGTACATTGACTATAATTTTGTTTTCATCATATTTTAGTGGATCGTGTCTGGTTGTTTCGTTCACAGCTCTTATTTGTTTTTCTCCAATAGTAACCGTTTCAACCAAAGAAACTTCGGTGTTGAATTCTTCATTATGACCGATGACATTCATGCTACCATGCGAAGACTCATCAATATATATTAAGCCAGCAGTATCTTTGCTAGATGTGGCTAAGTCTGGTCCAACTTGGTTATCAATGTTTAATGATTGTAATGGCGTAGCAAAATGTTTTTCATGTTCGACGATCTTACTTTTAGTTTTTCCTCCATCTGAGCATTTAATATTTTTCGTTGTGTCAATATGTAGTCCATCATTAGTAGATGTTGTGGGTTCTTCTAGAGTAGTTTGATTTCGTCTTTCGTCTTTGAAAGACTTTTGTTCAACGACTGTTGTTATGGACACCGTGGTCGGTACATTTTCTTCTTCATCGGAAAATTGCACTGCTTCATCTAATACATCCATCCATACATTCGAATCCTCATCGATGGGAAGACCAGCATAAACAGTTTTTGTATGTTGTATAATTATTTCAGCTGGATTTTGCGCATTTTGTAATAGTTCATGTTGTAATTTTCCTTCTGGTAAAATTTCAGTTTCATTTACTTGATCTGAAAAAACCACAGATTCTTCCATAACTTTTATTACATCATTAGACTTGTTATCAACTGCAAGACCACTTCCAGTAGATTCTTCTAAGAAATTGATTGGTTGCTCAACGACATTCGTGCAAGATACAAACGATTTATTAATATCAATGCTTAGTTTTTCAACTATTACTGGGTGTTCTAAATGCGTTGTATTAAGTTGTTCCGAATCTGCAATATTCTGCGAAATTTGTGTTACGGTTGTTAAATTTGCATCTTCTACGGTCATAATTTCAACCATTTCATCTTTATCTTGTGCTTTCTTCTCATCTGAGAGCAACATTGTTTTATCAGTGACATCCATTCCTGCACTACACGATTCAGGATTACTTTCAAATTGCTGCATATTTTCATATATATTGGACGGAGCAACAATGTTAATGTCTAGTTGGTCTACTTCATTTGTTGAGTTTTCTCTGACTCCTGAAATGGTTTCAGCAAGTATTGTTGGTTTTCTTTTTTCTTCAAAATAATCCATTTCAGAAACATCTGCGGATTGTTTCGTTCCTAAAGAAGTTGGTAACGCTTCCAAAAGTACATCTACCGCAGGAAGATCACTTGTTTCTCTGCTCAGATGTTCAGAAGTTTGTTTAACTTTGTCTACAAATTCTTGGCTGTCGAAAGAAGGGGTAATCTGCGGTAGCTCAATTTCAAGTTCCTTGTCAATGATTTCCTTCCATGACGTCGGTTCATCCTCATCTATCATTTCAAGCCAACTTGAAGATTGAGTTGTGATATTGGTTATCTCTTCTCTGCCGCACACTTCATCAGCCAAAAGTTTCGGTCTTATGATACCTCTTTCACCATCATTAATACTGGAAAGTGATTCATTAACAACATTGTTGCAATAAGATGAGGATGACGACGCTTTAGTAAGCCTGCCTTCATTTACACTTTTATCTTTCTTCACACTTTTTTGAGTTAATGGTATATGGATCAGTTCTTTATCTTCCTTATCTTTCTTATTCCTCGGGCTCCCACATAGCGCATCTCCAAATGCAGAATATTTTACATCTTTAGCAACTTTTGGTTTAACATCATCTGTCATACGATCGATTTGACTCGCAATTTTGGCCCAAGTTAACGCGTTGCTCTCCGCAGTCTTTTCTGATATCTTCTCCGTAATCTCCTCTTTTACTGGTTGAACAGTTTCTGGTTTAGTAGTTAATTGATCCTTAACAATATCGCTAGAATATTTCGAAAGCCCTTCTCTCATAACAGGTTGTTGCTTTTCTGTTTTGGTTTGTGCTTTAGATTTTTTTTGTTTTATCTCTTTCTGTTTAGTTAAATTTGACTCATTAGTTTTAATTCGCTCTGAAGATCTTGTTGGCGACTTTTTTCGTTTACTAATATCATCTATCCATTCGCCAGGCTTTTTAACTACAGAAGCCCATGAAAATTCGCTTTCATCTACCTCAGGTTTACTTTCCAGTGGCTTTTTCTCCTTTTCTTGGATTACTGGTTTGAAATCATTGACTTCATCTTCAATAGATTCTTTCTTAATTTTGTTACACTTTGATTGCGGTTTGGGTTTCGATTGCTTATTCGCCATTTTAGACGCTTTATCGCTTTCGTCGGAATCGTCGGAGGAAATTAATGTTTCATGTTTACTTAATTTTGCACCATTACGTTTTTTCTTTGATTCGGTCTTCTCAGGTGATTCAATTGTTTTTGTTGGAATTGTATCAATCCATTCACCCGGACGTTTGACCAGAGATGCCCAAGTAGAAATGGAAGGTTTATCATCGCCAATAGGTTGACTTTCTACAACGCTCTTAATGCTTATTTTTGTTGCATTTACAATTTTATCATCTAGAACGGAATTTTTTTCAAATTGCTTTTTTTCTTCTACTACCTTTCGCTCTTCCACTACATTCAGATCTTCTACAGTCTTTTTCTCTTCGACCATCATTGGTTTTTCTGGTGACTTGTGGTTTTGGCGTTCTTGTTTCTTAGATTTTATTCTTTTCGTTTCTCTTTTCTTATTTTCGTTTGGTGGCTCTTTTTGCTTATCCATCGGTTCGGTTTTAAGTTTCTTCACTAAAGTATTATCAATCCATTCACCGGGCTTTTGTACTAGAGATGCCCATGAAAATTCAGTTGCAGGAGCTGTAACCGTTTCTTTAGTATCCGTAAGGTCTTCGGTAGTATCTGATAAAACAATGGATAATTCCTTTTCTGTATCCGAAAGTTCTTTCTCTGCAACGCTTTCATTACGTTTACTTGTTCTGAATGTTTCTGATGCTTTCTTATCCTTTCTGTGCTTTTCTTTCTTAGACTTTTTAGGCTTAGCATCATTAGATGGTTTTGTTTCTAAAGATTTTCTTTCTAGATTTGGAATATCAACGATTTGATCACCTTTTTTTGTAGTATCAATTGGTGGTTGCTGTTCAAGAGGTGCTTCATCTTCCCCAAATACTATATCAGCATAAGTTTTACCTTGATGTACTGATTTCCAAACACTATTTTCTTGATGCAAAGATTTGTCTTCAGAGGCAGCCTTAGATTCATGTGCGTAAACTTCAGTTGATTTTGGTTGAACAATTTCGAAAACATCGGAGAACTTTTCAACTTTTTCTGGCTTAGGAGCTTTTTCCTTATTATGCTTAGGAGATTTAGAATGTTTATGTTGCTTTGGCGATTGCTGTGGTTTCTCCTGTCTGCGCGGTTTACTCGGCTGTTTATTTCTTGGAATGAATTCATTATAAATTCTTTCATTAGCTAAGAATGTATGCGTTTGATCAGAGAAAGCATGACGCAAATAAGAAGGTGTAAACTCTGGTGCGTTGGGCGACAATTTTGATGTTAGAGCAATAGAAGAAATGCTAGGTGTGTTGTCTTCCAAAACACTAGACCAAGTATCAATTATTGCTTTTTCGTCGTGTTGATGATCTATGGGCTCATCGGGCGTATCAGTCCATTGGGTTTGAGTAATGTCACTAGAAAGTTGAACGAACATGGGTTCAATGGACTCTCTAGACTTACCAATATTCGGAGCATCATTAGTAAACGGAACTGAATCAGTATTCGAATCATCTATGCTAGCGCCGGTTTTAGGTTCATATACTAGTTGAAGTTCTAGCTTTCTTTGGTTCTGTTTAGGATGTTCGTGTTTTACGGTGTCTATCAATTCAGGTGGTACTGGAGAAGTTTCATCCTCGTTAATGTTCTCTTTTTTCCTTTCAATTTTGAAAGAAACATCAGTATATTCACCTCCTTTAGATTGTGAAGGTATTTCACCTTTAGGATGTTCTAATGGAGAGTAGAACTGTTTGTCTTTTGTTTCTATACTAACTTCATGTATATTCTCAATTAAATTAACCTTCTTTTCTTCAACACTAGAACATGATATGTTTTCATCGTCAGAGAACACAATGGGTTCATCGATAATATCCATCCAAATATTTGCAGAATCATCCAGAGGAAGGCCAGCATAAGGTGTCTTCATATTCTTCTCCGGAATTTCCCGTATATCACTCGCAAATGTATCAGGTGATTCCTCAACCTGTAATGGTTCACATATACGTTGGGCTATTTCTTTAATAGTGGCTGCTTCAGTTTCTTTTGTATCAGATTTAATTTCAGGAAGTTCATGTAGGGGAATTTCTTCGGTTTGCGTAATTATTTCATCTTCATAGAATACCATGGGTTTTTCACCCATTACATTCAAGCAAGCAGTATTATCTAATGGGAAAGGAGCATAAGTTGTTTTACTACCTTCTTCACCAATTTTTTTAATTTCGACTCCAGTTAATTTTGGAGTAGATTCAGATGAAGTAGAAACAAGTGTTATTTGATCGATTTCCTTCTTTTCAATAATTCCAGGCGCCATACCATCCACAACGGAATTTAGGAGGGGTTCCAATTGCAATATTAGTTTCCATTCTGCTTCTACTTTACTTAAAACCGTAACATTATATTTAGGAACTTCAAATGAATAGCAACTATTTTTGGTATCCTTTTTATTAAATAATATAGGCTCTAATTGTGTAGGAGATATTAAGTTTTTGACATCAGTATCCCTACTGGTTTCTGCAACATCGTTGGTTTCTTTTCTATGTTGTATTTCCGATATTAGCAATGTCGCCATGAGAGTTTCGCTTGTGTTCAATGAAGCCATGTTATACTGAGGCAATTCCCAGTTGCTAAAATTGCTAGTTGTATCTTCATTTTTTCTTGCAGTATACAATTTCTTTTTGTTGTCAGTTATAACGTCAGCTACTTGTACAGAGGGGAAGGTTTCAATTTGGTCTAATTCCTTACTAATGCCACCCGATTGGTCTACAATAGATGAATCGTGAACATTCAATATTACTGCCATTTGCTTTTCACACTGATTTATTAATTTTAAATCGTATTTTGGTACTTCAAAGATTTGCAATTGTTTTTCACTTCCCATTTCGCCTTTGGAAGCCGAAACAGTAACATTAATAACTTCAGTTGGTTTATTTTTAACGTTAGGTCGTGAAGAAATAGTTATTTCATTCGGTTTTTGAACCAAATGCTCAGTTTGTAAATCAATTACTGATAGTTTAGTACTCCATCTAAGTACCATTTCAGATTCAGCCTTATTTAAAGATTTAATATCGTATTTGGGTACTTCAAAGATTTGCAATGGTTTTTCACTTCCAATTTCAACTTTGTAAGCTGGGGCAGTAACACTAGTAACTTTAGTTGGTTTATTTTTAACGTTAGGTCGTGAAGAAATAGTTATTTCATTCGGTTTTCGAACCAAATGCTCAGTTCGTAACTCAATTACTGATGGTTTAGTACTCCAATTAAGTACCATTTCAGATTCAACCTTATTTAAAGATTTAATATCGTATTTGGGTACTTCAAAGACTTGCAATGGTTTTTCACTTCGGAGTTCAACTTTGGGAGCTGGAGTAGTAGCACTAGTAATTTTAGTTGGTTTGTTTTTATCGTTAGGTCGTGAAGAAATAGTCATTTCATTCATGTCACGTACCATTTGTGTCTCAGCCTTATTTAAAAACTTAATATCGTATTTGGGTACTTCAAAGATTTGCAATGCTTTTTCACTTCGGATTTCCACTTTGGAAGCTGGAGCAATAACATTAGTAACTTTATTTGTATTATTTTTATTGTTATGGTGTGAAGAAATAGCTGGTTCAAATGGTTTTGCAACCAAAAGTTCACTTGTTGAATCCACTACTGATGGTTCAGTGCTACAATTAAGAACCATTTGCGACTCCACTTTATTTAAAGATTTAATATCGTGTTTGGGTACTTCAAAGAATTTAATTGTCTCTTCGACCGTCAAATCATATTTAGGTACTTCGAAATGCTCTATAGAAGTTATGACCTTTGATAATTCATTCACTTCAGTACTGGTAGTAATATCACTAGTTGCGTCACCTTCGACATTAGACTTTGTTGTTAATACATATTTAACATTTTCGTTTCCTGTCATATCGCTTTCAATCTTTGCAAGCGTTAACTCTTTTTCAGCTTTGTTAAAGTGGCAAACGTTGTATTTTGGTACTTCGAAATTCTTAAAATTATTTTGATTTATGGTTTCGCCCATATTGCCAGTCGTTGTAGATGTGGTAGAAGTTGTGTTAATAGTAGGTAGCTCTATGTGTTCAATATCGTCGCTTTCAATGGTCTGTTTAGGGAATGGTGTTAGGGACGTCTTATAAGCATTTTCTACTACTGCTACTTTGTCGGTAACAGATAATTTAATAGGCGTTTGTCCACTTACATATTGATCTTTATTTTTCTCTATTAGTGCATGATTATTGCGTTCTGCCATGAGCAATTGCGGTAAACAATATTTTGGAATTTCATAACACAAAACGGACGGACTAAGACTGCTGAGGTTAGTTGCAAGCTTATTAGCAGATTCAATGGTGCTTACCATAGTAACACATTTATCGAAAGTTGACTCGTGTTTAGGAACAATAACAATATCATTAGTACTTGAAAAAAGTGTAAGATTTTGCTCTTCTTCTTGTTTTGGGGGTCTACTTAGTTCGGTTAAGTTATGTTCGTTACCTAAATCTGCATTCTGACTTTTGACTAAACATTCTTTAGCGCTTTCAGCTGAAAGGAATTCTTCGGGTAAAGCAGGTCGCTTCTTCTTATCTTTCTTAGCTAACTTCTTTTGTATTTCTTTGAATAATTCTTCCTCTTCTGCACTCATTTCAAGTTCCTCTTTTATTTTTTCTACAGCCTTCTTGGCTTCAGACTTTTCTATTTCATTTTTATTAACAACCAATACAGGTTCGGTATATATCACATTTTCTAACCTTTCGTCTACAGCAAATATTTTATCATTTTCACTAAGTATAACAAAGTCACTATTATCTTCCACTACTGATGGGTTCTCTTCAAAGATTTCGTGTTTCTTTTCTAATTCGGTATATTCTATAGTCTCACTCTTATCTTGAATAATGCTTTGTTCCCTAATTTCTTTCTCTTCTAATTTGTCATCTTTTGTAAAGAGTAAAACGGTTTCTTCAGATCCGCGTTGATCCAAATCTTTTTGTATTTCCTCGTAATTGTCGGTAACTGTTTGAGTCACTTGAAGACTTACTTCGGGAAAATCTAAATGCATTTTCACAATTGGATTCTTAAGCTTTTCTTCGTGAGTAATAAGTGAAATTTTTTGTACGGATCCAGGTGGATATTTGCCATCCAATTGATCACCTACATAAATTACATTCTTTCCATCGTCAGATTCAAAACTATATTTCTGGTTAATGGTCAGTTTCGATGTCTTACACGTTGTTGTTGTGCTCGTGGAGGTTGTGGTCGTGGTTGTCGAAGTAGTGGTCATTAATGTGTTATTTTTGTCAACTTGTGAAACTGATAAAGGTTTTGTTTCAATATCTACTACTTTATTGCCAGTTGGCGAGACAGGTATTTCTGAAGTGGATGATATATTTTCTAGACAAGTCGAAACTATATTTTGATGTGTAAGAATATTTGCAAGTGGGGCACTACAACTACTGCTACTTTGTGAAATTGCAGGGGAGGAATTTTTAATTATACAATCAGTCTCGGGTAATTCAATGGAACTTTTTACTGCGACATCATCTGGCGTATCGGTCTCTTCTAGCACAACATGGCCATCTTGAGATATTTTCTTTATAATACGCATAGTGCGTATAGTAGTGGTTTTAATAATGGCCCCATCCAATTGATTACTTACGCTAACCACTTCGCTTGGTTTTTCAACTACAGTTAGGTTTTGTTTGTGTTGTCCATGCGTTTCAGGAGTTTCTTCCGAAACATCTTCAGTTGGCATTTTACGTTTTACGATTTTTGTCGTACGTATAGTTGTAGTTTTGACCACACCATCAGCTTCTAAATCCGCACTTTCCGAATCACAAGACTTTGCCGGCATTTCTTCTTCGTATAGAAAGCTTGAATTCGGATCAGCTTCTTTAGGCTGCTCCGAAGATTCTTCTTGAGTTAAAATTTCATGCTCAGCCTTTTGAGATATCTTTTTAACGGTTTTAGTGGTACGTACAATAGTCTTTTTGGTAAGTTCGTCATTGATATCTGGTGTTTCAAATGTTTCAGTTGACACATCTTCAGGTACGTCGAATACTTCCAGTTTGGATTCTTCTACGTTTTTTGTTGCTGTTTCGGAAAAGTGTAAACGGCCATCAGCCATTTTAGATTCTGGATCATTTTCTGGCATTTCAGTCTCATCAGTTTTAATTCTCTTAATCATTTTGGTGGTGCGTATAACAGTTGTTTTGATTACACCGCCATGATCTGTTGTTGGTAAGTAGTCTTGATTTTCAATTAATTTTACAGTATCTGCCTTTTCTTCAACATTTGCCGCCAACTCTATTTTACTTGGTGCATTGCCTCGACCTTCTGTGGTTTCTTTAACAATTACATTTTCATCAAATGCCTGTAATGGGGCATCAAAAGGTTGCGGAATATGCTTTTTAACTGCAGCAATAGGTGTAAAGTTTTCTTGTTCAGTTGGAGGTATTATTATTGGCAAAATTTTAGAAATCGTGGGCAGTTCAGTAATTTCTTGTTGGACTATGGGCTCATCCTCTATCACTTCCTCAGAAACTTCTTCACCATCTTCATTTATTTTGGTTATTATTCGTTTTGTGGTAGTTGTTAAAGTTTTTGTTATTCTGCCGCCGTGTATAACTTGAGCAGATGACACACTTGTATGTGATGTGGGTTGTTGGTCAACGATATCAGTTGCAGATACTGAAGCCGGAATTCCAGAAACTTCGTGGGTCACTATGGGTTCATCGTCAAACACTTCCTCAATGATTTCTTCACCATTAGAATTAATACGTTTTATAATACGTTTCGTAATTGTTGTCAAAGTACGAGTAATTGAGCCACCTTCAATCATTTCAGTGTTACAGTCTAATGCACCAGAACTTTTTTTATTATCTTTACTTGACACTACAAATCTTTCAACCTTTGTGGGCAATTCAGAAGTTTCTTGTGTTACTACTGGTTCGTCATCTAAAATTTCTTCAACGACTTCTTCACCATTTTCGTTAATACGTTTAACTATACGTTTCGTAGTAGTTGTCAACGTACGTGTTATTAAACCCCCGCTCGTTACATGAGTTGTGGCAGTAGAAGTAAAGTCTGCGGGTACTACATCGTCAGACAATTTGATTATAACTGGTATCTCGGATATAGTTTGTATAACACGGGGTTGGTCTTCAGATACCTCTTCAATAAGTTCTTCGCCATTTTCATTTATTCTCTTAATAACTCTATTAGTGATGGTTGTAAGAGTTTTTGTAATTGTACCACCCTGAACAATCTGTGTAAAATCTGTATCTAAAGACGATTGTGGTTGAGTAAATTCAGAATTTTCCTTGGTGGTTTGTGGTAAGTCGGTTACTGATTCGTTTGAAATTTCTTCTGTGGGCACGCATTTCGAATAAATAGAATCTGTTATTAAAGTACGTTTTGTATTTTCCATTTCTTTTTCTGTATTTTCATTAACAATTATTGGCTCCTCGTGTAAAACTTCTTCAGTAATCTCTTCTTCAACTTTTTTTTTAGTTTTCTTCATAGAGCTTACCGTAGTAGAAGTTAACTTTTCTAATATTCCTGAATTTTGGATCACATTTGTTAAAACTTCCTCTGGCATTTGCTGTTGTTTAAAGTCAGCTTCCGTGAGCTCTTTGAAAATATTTTCATCAATTGTTTGTGGCTCGCTTATTAGTTTAGATAGTTCAGTAATGGAACTAATATTTTGCTGTTGTGATATCTCTTCCAAACGTTCGCTAGTCTTCTGGGCCAAAGGGTCATCTTTTAATACTGGTTCTAATATAGTTTCCGTTGTGACTGGCAGTTCTGTAACTTCCTGCTCAATCTGTGCTTCACCTTCCCTCACTTCTTCAACAATTTCTTTGTTGATGAAACTTTTGATTTTTGTAATTACTGGTTTGGTCACTGTACCGCCTGATTTCAAAACCGTACTTGTTGTAATACCTGAGTCTTTAAGATCAGCAGTTTCCGGCAAATTAATTTTTTTAATGGTAAAGTTATCTTGAGGTGCATTATCTACAACTTCTTCTGTAATTCGTTTTTGACCATCGACAATTATATCAACGATTTTCTGTTTAACATCTTGGCTAACTGTCATGCCGGTTTTCAGTACTGCGGCGGGTTCGACAATTTCACTAGTGCAAGAAGTTGCTAATGTAACAGATGGTTCTGTAATCACATCATAAAGCTCCTCCACCCTTTCTCTTTCAGATGATTGTTCTGGTTTATTCGGTGAAGAGAATTGTTCTTCTTGTTCAGTGTCTATAGATGTTTCTTGTCTATTTTTCTGATAATCCTTTTTCATCGGGTTTATATCTTGTAATGAAAGTTCAGTGGTCTTTTCATCTATCTCTGGATGTCCTTTCTTTTCTTTACGACTGGACAGTTTTACAAATGGTTCTCTTTCTGATTTAATAAGCTGCATAGTAGTATTTTTCAAAACCGATTTTGTTGTATGAGAAGTTATTTCCTCGACATCAGGCTTAGATTCCGGATAATGAAGAGCTTTTAATTTTTTAGTTTTCTCTTTTTTTCCTTTTGCGCTTTTAGTTTCAAGAAAATCTTCACCTACATTAGGTTTATTTTTATCTACTTTGCTCTTTGTGGGTTTAGTTTCTAAAAATGTAATTTGCACCTGATCATTTTCACTTTTATATTCATGCTCCTTCATATCAATGAATGAAGACGAAATTATTACTTCAACTTGATCTTTTTTGTCTTCACATTTAGTTTCTTCAACCAACTTTTCTTCCGCGGCAATGACTGGCGATGCAAATCGCTCTACATTATTTCTCTTACTTTTATCTTTTTTAACAGGTGAGCATGAAGCTTGACCTAAATCCTTCTTATTTTCAACTTTTATCTCCTTAACGGATTTAGTGTCTGGATGTTCCATATAGGAAACTGGATCAATTTGGTATACTTGATCTTTCTTACTATTGTCTGCTTTATCTTTTACGAGTTTCGTTTCGGCAGTCTCTGAAGAAGTCTTTTCTACTTCATCTTTCTTATGGTTATCCTTTTTACTTTTCTTTGTGGGCAGCGGCCTGCCTGTTAAACTTGAGAAAGACCTCGGCTCCTCTTCATTTAATGGTCCTTGATTTGTCAGCATTTTATGCTCTTTAGTGTCCGAAGTACGACGTTCTGGTGATAATTTTTCTGTAGGTTGCTTTAGCTTCATCTTAATCGTCTCTTTTTTGTCATTCTTAATTTCTGTCTCAGTTTTGGATTTCGTTTCAAAAGGTTTTAAATAATCACCCGCGTGTTGTTTTTCCGTGTTTAAAGAGCCTTGTAGTAAAACTGGTTTTGTAGTCTCTTCTCGAGATTTCTTGAGTTTTTTTGGTTTTGATTTATATACTTCCTCGGGCTTTTCAAATGTTTCCAGGGTAGTTTTTTGCTGTTTCGCCTCAACTATCGTGGTCTCTCCATAAACATTTGTTTGGCCATAATTCATTTCCTTCATAAATTTTTCTGTATGACGCACTGGCGTCTTGTGGCGAATAGGGGGGTCTCCTTTTCTAATTCTTTCAGCAGGAGAATCAAACCTCTTTTGTTTGATTTTATGCGGTTTACTTCCTAGTGTCGTCATTGTCGTTGTTGTAGCGGTCGTAATCGTTTCGGGCGATATTCTTTGATTGTTTGTTGATGTTGCTTGTTTTCTAGCTTCTTGTGCTGTGTTCGTAACTTTTACATGGACTTGTTGGCTGGATGGCTGGAAATTTTGGCCATGTTTTAAACCGAATAAGACTTCGGCATATGTTGTACCCACTTCTTGTGGTACGGGTTTTTCTACAGTGTGAGTTTGTTGTTGGTAGAACGGCTCAGGCTTATATGTCATATATTCTTGATATGTTGACGGTTCAGGAAGATTTTCTCCCTTAACATCAACAATATCAGTCTCTGGCACATATGTAATTTCTTGAGGTATATGTTCAATTTCGTTGACATCAAATTGACCAAATGTTATATCGTGTATTGGTTCTTCAACCGGTATTTCTTGGGGCTCATACAAAGCCGCTTCTTCGTTACGATTGTGTATTTGTGTGAAAGTGGTTGTAGAAGTAGATGTTACGGTAGATTGTTGTAGTATTGAGGCAAGGGTTGTATCCACATTATTTGCTGATTCAATTTTATAATTTTCGTTATGTTGTGGGGTCGGAGTCACAGTTTCGAAAGCATACTGTTGCTGGTAATCTGACTCCCCCTGTTGATTGTGAAATACTTGATCATTGCTAGGTGATACAAAAACTGAAGTATATGTCTCAGTTGGTTGTTGATTGGAGTTGGGTGCATAATAGCCGGTTGTAGTCAATAATTGATACTGGGCTGGCTGTGTGCCATATTGGTAGCCTGTGTAGCCAGGTGTAATAGCTGCCGGTGTTGTATATTGCACTTGCATCATTTGTTCATAGAAATTCTCAGATTGAGTTTGTTGAACTGGTATGACTGGCGTTTGTGCCACGTAACCCCACTGCTCGCTGTCTGTCAAATTCTCATACATTGATTGATACAATTGTAAGTCTGGTTGCAAGTAAGTGGCTTGTATTTCTTCAGCCGTCATGGGAATGTTCGTATTGTAAGTACTAGGGTAAGTAACTGGTGCAGATGCAACATTTTGCACAGATGCTTGGTCCGGTTTTGATAAAAGATTTGTGTCCTCGTTGGTGTTTTCTGAATAATAACTAATCTTATTTGTCTCTGTCTGCGATTTTTGTAAAGGCGCCTGCACCTTTTCTGAATGCACTTTATCGCTAATATTTGCTTCTGGTGTTTCAATTTGTTGGTCCAATTGAGGATTAGCTGAGTCTTTCATTACACTTTCCCTTAATGACTGTTGTCTCAGTCTTTCCAGTTCTATGCCTCTTAATACTTCAGCATAAGATGTGGAACCAGGTACCCATATTGGACTTCTGGACCGTCCTCTGTCTTGCTCTGGCAGCAATAAATTAGAAGCTATAATCGTTGATTCAGTTACTCTGGATGGAGAAACTATAACCATCTCAGTTTTTGTTTTTACATGTTCAAGGTTTGGTTTCTGTTGTCTGCGTCTAGGTGAACGACCTCGTTTCTGTTCTCGAGGCACACCTATATATTGCTTACCGACCAGCGGTTGTAGTCTGCGCTCCTGTTGCTGAATGCCTTCATTTTTAATGGTATGACTAAAATCTGGTTTTTCGTCAGCCCTTAAGTTTTCGACCTTTTCGTGGGCACTATAGTCACTAGTCTTGTGTGAATTAGTACTTGTCTCAGAAGTGATGGTAGTGGTCTCTACCTTTGTTATAATTGTACGCGCACTGCCACATTCATCTGCATATTCTGCAGCAGTTATAACTTTTTGCACTTGTGGCTTTTCACTTTCATTTATGAAAGCATTACTTTCAATAAAAGTGTCATATTTTTGTGCTTGCGTTTGAGTTTCAGGTGATGTATGACCTCCTAATACTTCTGCATAGGTCAAACCTAATTTTGAGGGTTTTAACATCATTGAGACCGATGACGAAGTCGCCACTACCGAATGTGGATCCAAAGTATATGACAGAGCGGCAATGACATCATATTTTTGTTGCATATCATCAACAGACGCACGTAGAGCCTAGTCGTTGGCAATAAAGATAATATGGAAATTGGCCATAAAAGTTAGGTGAATGAACAAGTAAATTAAAAAAACCTAATCAATATTCACAGAAAAAAAATTCTATAAAAATGAGCTGACCTGATTAAAAATACACTAAAAAGGAAGAACTCAAATATAAAACTTTTAATTAAATAATTAAAACTGGTTTTAATTTATTAAAAATATATGTAATTATAATTTTACAAACTAGTATCAAAACCATTTTGAAACTGCAATGGAAGAAGTGAAAATAAATAAACCGAAATACATGTACATATATTAAAGAATATACTAATAAAAGTTCTGGGAGATGACTTCCATAAGTTTTCCTTTCAACAATTGAAATTTAACATAATAATTCAATAGGCATTTTCTTTTCATTTCAGTTGTTAAATAGCGGTGGCTGCTTAAACATTTATATATATGTAACTAGGAGAAAGATTACGAGAGGTACTCAAGATCTATAATTGTAATACAGTTTCATCTGGCATGCCACGATGTATCATCAATTTAATACGTTCATTGCGAGCTGCTATTTTCGAGTGTAGATTTTTGACACGCTCCCGACATGCCTAAATTTATATATTTATTTATATACCAAACAATTAGAAGGTTACAAATATACGAGTTCCATATTACAAAGGCATATAGGATATTATGGTTTAACAGTACAAGAGTATAAGAGTTTTATGTGTATTATAATATAACACAAGTATACAATAATCATTTATAACCCCACAAAGAAGAAGGCAATCATTATATTGTATTTATAATTTGTTTATGTTATTTAAATGAAGCAGTTTACAGCAGAAGAGGTACACATTTTAAATTTAAACAAAGAGCGAAAGAGAGAGAGAGCGCGAGTAGTGAGAATAATTATTAAGCACATAAAATTGAACGAAATTAACACAAGGATTTGGTTATTGTTTAGTAAGTTTTCAATTAATAATTGGAATTAAATTTTTTTGTTAATTACAGAGACAAATATAATAGTTTTATACCAATACCGTTTTAGCAGAGTAGAGCAACAACACCAGGTTTTTGTTTTTGACAATGTTTGTTCGTTTATATATATATATATACATATGTATATATACATATAGTTGTATATATAAATTTATTTTTTAAATTTTTATGATTTTTAGTGAAAATGTAAAGAAATAAAAAAAAGAAAATATTTGTATACGTCAAAAATAAAAACCAAAATAGATGAACTTAAAAATAAAACCATAAAAATCCCGTAACAAAATTAAAATAAGAAATAATACTAATAAGAATTTGATGAGAATAATTGACTAAATAAAGATCGTTATCACTTTTTACTAAAGCTAAATGAAATGAAAAGAAAAAAAAACTTAGCCAAAACCAAAAGCAGCATGACAGGAATTTTTTTTTAGATGTTTCTATGTATAGACTATGAGCTGAGGTGAATTTTCTATAGATACGTGCTTTTTAAGGTGATATGTGGTGAGTCAGAAGTGAAGCGGTACTGATTAATACCTTTACAGTATGGAGTGAAGAATAATTTTATTATTACTACACAACGGAGAAAAACTTTCAATGTAAAAGTATATGGAAAAGACTACTTTTCACCTTGAAAATATTTAAGGAAGAAATTTTAGTAAAGACTTTTCAAAAGACTTACCCTCAGCTGCAAAATTCTTGCAACAAAACCTTATAAATAAATTAATTCAAAACTACTTTAAAATGAACAATCATAAATACCAAAAACTTATCTTATATCTTAATAAAGAATCCTACATTAATATTGTAAAAGCAGTTCGATATTTATATTATCAAACCTTCTACACATGTATGCATTTCTCTTACATTTTCTTATCTTACACGGCTTTGCCGTAAAATTAAAATTATTAAATTAAAAAAAAATCAAATTACTTTAATTCTCAGACGAAAATTGTTTAGGAATTATTATGTATGTAAGAACAATTGGATTTGACAATTGGATTTGACAATAAAAGGTATTTATATTTTTGCACATAAAATTTGTAGCATTATTATTGCTTAAGTTGTATTTAAGGAAATGCCAAAGCCCAGATTAAAAATATATAAAATTAAGAAAAATAATCATAAGCATAATTTAAGGACTTGCTTGATATGTGCACGTTTCCGAAGTACTTTTCTACTTTTATTTTCATGATGTGTATTTTTTTTATTTCGTTGGCATGCCCAATGGAGCTTTATGTTAAAAAGTTCTTATGTTAGACATGGTCAGTCACACATATACAGATACAGATACATATTCATATGTGTGCACATAAAACAAATATATGGAGATGACAGTGATGACGAGGAAAATGGATTTTGTGAAAAGAATTTAATGTTTGACATGAAGTTTTTCTTATGTCTTTCCAAATTTGGCAGTGACAATGAAAGTAAGTTAGATCACATTGGGATTTAGATATGAAAGCAAATGAATGCATTATTTTAAATGTTTTAATTTTTTTTTTTTAAGGCAATAATACTATAAGAAAGTTTTCAATTGTAAGAAATGGAAAAATAAATTTTATGTATGACTAATTCTACTCAAATAAAAAATTTAAATAAATAATAAAATATTCATAAACGCAGCCACCGTGCATTTAGAGGTTATTCTTAAAAATGATTGTCCGTTACTTTAACAAAAAATTTCTCATAATGAAAATTGTTATTTACAATTTTTTTTGTTGTTGTTGTTGTTGTTGTTGCATATTAAACTGTTAGTAGCTGATTGTAACAATTCTTCCTTTTAACAGAATGAAATTGACTTAAAAGGGTGAAGAATATTTATTAATAAAATGCTTAATGAGCCAAACGAAAACCTAATGAATCAAAACCCTAAAAATTTGATTTCTATACATATGTAAAAGAAAATATATTTCCTGAGAAAAAAATCCTAGCATTTCCTTGATTTATCTATAAATAATTTACATAAAAGAAAACATACCTGTTGCTCAGCTAAAGCTTTTTCACGATCATGGGGCAGATATCTGGGTGCCATAACTCGCCTCAATTGCTGTTCTTCTTGTATAATTTTTTGCCTTAATGTTTGCATTTGTTGTTGATAAATATCGATTTGTTGAAGGGTTTCTTCCAAGCTGGAACATTTTGTTTTAACTACACCAGCTAAACTATCTAATTCCCTTAACAATTCGTCAACATTCTCGCTTAGGCGTGGATCACCTCCCATGCCATTTTTAAAGTGAACCTACCCAAATAGATGCCAGTATAAATATTATATTACCTTTAGCTTTGTGACAGAGTTCAATTCCAATTACCTCTAATTTTTCAATAGACAGTGTTAATTTGGTCTTCTGTACATTTATGTCAGCGATGGTTTTTTCCGAATAACCCAATTGATCCCGTAAAGGTTTCTTTTTGTGTTGAGGTGATTCTAACGATTGTTTGGTCTTTTCTATCCAGCTGTGTATGTCCTTAATTTTACGTTCACATTGATCCCATTCTTCGCAAGCTTCTTGCAATAAGGCATTCTAAATAAATGAATTTTAAAGCGTATTGTATATATTATAATTATATTTGTATATCGCTGGTTGAAATGCAAAACTATGTACATACATTTCAAATGAGTTATTATTTTACTTTTCAACTAACGACATTCATATGCATATATAAACATTTAAAATCATTTTCACACATTATAAATAAAATGGAATAATTTTTCTAGAATTTCATTCAATAAAAGTGAATGTGGAGTACCCTACCCTTTCCAATAGCACAGCTTCAACGGAAAGTTTCGCCTCTTCTGCTTCTTGCAATTTATCTTTGAGATCACCCACGGTTGCTACTTGACTTATATGTTCCAATTCCTTGTCCATTTCGCTCAAGTTCTTAACAATCGGTTTAATAGTCTTCACAGCCGCCACGTAATCATTTAGTTTACTTCTAGCTTCGGGTAAAGTTTTCAGTTCAATATTTTGTTCTATGAATTGGCGTTTCTCGCCCGACCAAGTCATTACAATCTGATAAAGATTCATAAATCTCGACCAGGCATCTAAGCTGTCGCCAACTTTTTGCTTCTTTTCATCTAACCAAGAACGTACTTGTCCCAACTGTTGTGTCAATTGATCGATAGTTGTCTGCACTAGAACCTTTTCATCACTGTTGCGACAGTTGTCTATGATCAACTGCCCATTTGTTTTCACCATTGTAAAACTTTCATAAATGCCGGTAATTTCTTGATTAATACGATGCAAGAGTTCTTTCATTTGGGCGGGTGCTAATGTGCGATCTTGTACTTCCATTTCGGCTTGCATTAGCCATTTTTGTATGTCATCCACGCCAGACAAATAGTCTGTGCGTACTGTTTTTGCGCGTTTAAATTCTTTCTGTTTGCTTTCCATATTGCCTTGTACACGTTCTGAGAGTAATTCCAAAGACGTAAATTCCTGGTCAATGTCACTGGGTATTAAGTTTTGTTTCTTAATATAGGCTTCCTTTGTTTTTTTAATTAATAATTGAGAATCCTTGACAGTCTCTTGTACTTGTTGCTCTAATCCAGCTAATACGTTATCAATTTTTAGAATATTTTCATCAAATGCATGGACAGTCTGAATTTCTTCCAATAAGCTATTGAATTTGTCTTGCAGACTAGAAATTTTATGAAAACCTGCTTCAATTTCTTCCAAATCACGACCAACCTGACTATCCTTGTCTTTCAGAGAGTCGTTTAATCTAAATCAAACGAAATTATATAAATTTTTTAATAACTTGTAAGAACGCAATAAATTGCTTAAACAAATTTTGTTTTTGTTAACAAAACCACGCGGTCTGAAATAATTTTTTTTCTTCTATATCTTTTTGTATATTTTTGCTCAAAACTATGAGTGCGTAGTAGTGTGATAGTGCTTTTGTTTGCCTAAACTGGGGAGGGCAGCAATTAGCAATGTGCTTTTCTTTATCGATCATAAAATGAAATATCCGTTTTTTTTTTTTAATTTTTCTTTTTCTCAGCTTTCCACAATCACAAATTATTGGGGTTTAAAATGCCGCGGCAGGTAGTAGTTTGCTACAAGTTTGTACTCAAAATGAACATCGCGGTATTTCGCAAACTAAATTTTGGTCCCTCTCTTCAAAATCCTGATGTGTTAAGATTGCCAACAAATTTGAAAATTCAAGTTCGAAAAAGTAGTTTGTATGAAAATCGAATGAGGCACAAAAAAAAGCATTTTATAAGATAATATTGAACATCAAAAATATAAGAGAATAATAAAATACATTCTCTTTTCTCCATTTAGTTAATCTATTTCAATTTTTTAATGCAGTTCGAACATGACGCGGTGAACAAAGAGCTGACTATTTGAGCACATTTATGTTTTGTTGTGTTTAGGCAACAAAGCGAACATGAATAAAATACAATTATAATTACGAGCCTTTGAGCTCGGTACGCATGTTAAAAGCATAACGCATTTGAAGATGAATTGCGATATTCTTCGAACGCGAAGGTCTAGTCGGACAAACACCATACTCTTCCTTATCGTTTTCTGTTTACGACTTAACCAATTATTTATTCAAATTTATTATAATGAAATTAATGCTGCAGCTTTAAGGAGTAATAGCTCAATAACAAAAGGTAAATAAACTGATCGAATCAATTAGAAAAAAATTATAATTCTCTATACATGGTCATATATATTCCTAATGCCGTTTTCTTTTCTACCAAAAAAAAAATTTGGCGCTTGAAAGATGCATTTATAAAATGTTTTGCAATCACTGTAAAAATTCCATTTTATGTTTAAGGAGAAAAGATTTACAAATTTACAACAAATATAATAAACTAATTGTTCATACCAAATATTAGGTAAACAAAATAGACAAGAATACAATGCGTGCGCTTTTTATACTTAAAATAAAATGCAATAGGATTTATTGGCATATTATCATGCATGTGTAAGTTCCAGTCTCATGCACACGTACACAAGATTGATAATACAACATTGAAAAGTGCATAGCGGCATTTATGTGATATCCTAAATTTAAATGAAAACTAAAAATTTATTTAAAAAAAGTTTTAGATTAAATTTTTGGATTAAAAGTTTCGCTCTGCATATCCATACATACATATGTAAGTAATTTGTGAAATATGGCATCTATGGCGAAAAAATAGCATTGTATGGTCTTAAAATTTTACATTACAAAGTGACACTTTTCATGCAAAGAAAAATTTGCTTGCACCAATGGCATTTTGATGCGATTTTAAAAAGATAAAGGTTTTTTCACATTCCTTTTCGCGCAAATTTCTATTTTTGTTTGTATGCTTCATTGTTATTCTTACTGTCAGTGGAACATGTTCTTTCTTAAAACAATTTCAATTTTTATGGTCTTCTCTCTTTTTTTCTCTCATTTTGTTTGTTTCATAGAGGGCTTTTGTTATTATTGACTGTTACGAATAAAAAATTTTGTGAAATCAGGAATTCAAAAACAAACCATGGCATGAATGCAAGTATTTTCTAGAAACCACTTCAAAAGGAATTCGTCATAGAATTCATCGTTGAAATCATCGCTAACTATACTGGATGTTCTTACAATAGACGAACGTCTAAGAAGAAAAATTTATAATTAAGTTGCAGTGAACGACGCCCTGCTCTTGCCTATCTTTACGATTCTGTGCAGATAGATAAAAACGATTTTCATTCTCTCATTCTGCCGGCCTGTATATTTAATTTTTCTTTTTTAATTGAATTTTATTTAAGATTTCTTTCGCCAATTTTCACATGCCCCTAATTTAGCTGCCATCATAATAATGTGTATGTGTATGTTTGTATATATTTTTAGATTTTTTGAGCTTAAATACGTTGTTTTATATACGCGAGCACATGCACAGTTCACATAATAAAATTTTTCACAATATTGCTAAAAACAAAAACGTACAGTTTAAATAAACATATTAGCTAAGTGACGTCACATTATTGTTCAGAGCACATCAATAAGGGGATATATCAGACAAATAATCAAATAATTTTATTTTCTTCTGTTACTATGGACTCGTCTCGCATTCTTTCGAATTCATCTTTCTTTATCGCATTATTATTTTCGAATACTTTCAAAAACTTTCAGTGAATCAGAACGTGAGTCAAAGAATAAAAAAGAGTTGTACGTCATGATTTGATTTTAAAGATGTCATTTAAAGAAAGTGAATGCATGGCACACCTTTTTCGAAAATATAAACAAAGAAAATGATTTGAAAAAAAAATAATTTTTCAGAATGCTTATTCTGCATTTATGAAGAAAGCATTATTATGATAAAAAAGCAGATTTTATACGGGCTTGTAGATTAAGGCCATGACAGGAGTTCTGGACTAAAACGCGCCAGCTATTTGTAGAGCACAAGCTTTTCCATAAGGTCAGTGTCAAACGCTTGCAAACGCTTCAGGAGAGATGCTAAGCAACAAAAATAGCCAGCAGCTTATGTTTTAAATCAATTTGAAAGCTTTTTGGGTTATAGACATGTATGTCTATATGTGGAAATAGTTGGTCTAAATTCGCACCTAAATAAAATTTAAATTCAAACTAAAATGTACAAAGAAAAAAAAGATCGGTATATGTTAAGTTGCAAGATATAAAATAATAAATCGTTATTAAACTTACTTTCTAATTTTTCACATTTTAATTCACATTTTAAAAAAAACATTTTTCATTCAATTCAAATTAAGAAGAGCCTGTACGAGTTTTTCTTGGACCGAAGCAATACATTTGCAGTGAAGGAAATATCATGAGAACAAATGTCGCAGTATTACAAAATTACAAAATTTTATTTCTTCATAAAAGTAGTTTTTAATCGAAAGTCCATTTCAAAGAGTACAATTTAAAAAAGATGTCAACAGTTTTATAAAACAGATTATTTAAAAAATTATTTTAATGTTTTCTCCCTTTCAAGTACCTTTTAGAAAGTATTCCAAGCGAAAATGTACTTAAGAAAAAAAATTATTAATAAAAAACAATGTTACGAATATTAGTTACTTAAAAAATTTTGAAACATTTTACTACTACCGAACAATTCTAATCAACGGATTGCGAACGCTTCGTCAAAATAATTGTATTAACGATCCCATTGTTTATTTGTTCAGCACTCATTGATTTGCATTTCAATCTATTACTACAAACAAAAAAGGTGGTCAACATTTCAATTAAAAAGTGTAGTTTTGTGTCGTTTCTCAAAAGTATTTTGAACACATAAAGGGTTAAGTGTCCAATTCTAAACATGTTGCTGCTACTCGGGGCGAAAAGCATTACATTTTTTTTGCCAACTATAAATCACTGCTGAAAATCCCCATAAACAGATTTATTTTATTTTTAATGTTCAGAAACCAAAATTCTTCCTATCAGAAGAGTTAAAGAATTTGATTTAGATAATTATTTTTATATCCACAATCACACAAAACAAAGAAAAGGAAGCAATTCTGCTTTTAAAATCTGAGATACTAAAATCACAATATATTTAGCTTCAAATGTAGATGAATCAGCTGTCTGGCAACTCAGCATCTTCGTTTACATATATACATATTTAATAAGATACCTGAAATTATTGAAAATTCTTACAAACACAGTAAAAATTGTCAATACTGTAAATATACTGTTATTTAACAAACTCTGCCTTCTCTTCCCGTTATAAAATTTGTATGTATTGCTATACCACAAGTTGGACAATAATTTTTTCCACCTGTTAAGAACCGGACAACTAACATTTTGCAAATTTATGTTCTCGGTAAATATAAAATGACATTTTCACAGGGGGAAATTTTTGTGCAAGAAAAGAACACACCATAAATGTAGTCCGCTACCTGCTACGAAGGTGAAAAACCAATTATTTTCGTAAAAGAATGAGTGTATTTTTACCAAAAAATATTTCCAACATTCTTGCGGCTACATCATACACGACACAAGTGAAACAAAAACAAAGTACAATAACCTTCAATTGGCCATGCAAATGTGTTACAAGAACAATACTAAAGTTCTCTTTTGCTTTTATATGGCAGCAGCGGCGACATTTACAACCGTGACAGAAAGAGCGATTACATACGCAAAATACCAAAACAAGAAAATTATAAAAAAAAAAAAAAATGAGACAAAATATTTAGGAAAACTACGAAATGTCAAAACTAAGATGATGAAGATTTTTAACAGAAAAAAAAAATTAATTGGGCAAAAGCCAAACAAGTTCCGACTTTTAAAAAATGGACAAAAACTTGTAGATATAAAAAACGAAAAAAATATCTAAAATGGGTTTGGTGTTCTTAAATTCCCTAGCATTTATAAAACTAATTAATGCAATTTATATACATACATATGTATATACATATTATATCGTTAGTTTCAAGCAGAAAGGGCCCAACTCAATTTTTTTCCAATATGTATTCACTTCGCACATTAAGTCACTAAAAAAACATTGGAAAAAAGGCGAGTTAGGGCCATTCTGCTTTAGGCAAACGATATTCAGTACAACCTCGATATTTCGGGCCCCTGAAAATCCGGACAATGCGATAAAGCGAACGCTTAATTGATTGACATTAAATCCTCTATAATCCAAACCCCACTCCTTTTTTTACCTCAATAATTCCGGCAGTACTTATTTCTTTTGTTTCTGCAATAAAAATTAATTATCGTAAAAGTATTATCAAGTTCAGAAAATCTTGTAGATGTAAACTTTGACATTAAAAAACGTGATCTTTTTAATTTGCAATGCTTGGGATAAAGTTGGCACAAATATTATTAAAAAGTGCTTCAACAACATTCTTTGTGAAGACGAATGAAGTTCCTCTAGCAAGACTGATTGAGTGGTTGTGCCGAAGTAATTGATTTACTTTAGGAGGAAGTTGAAAGCAATGATAATGCGACTGAGGAAAATGAATCATTAATTGAAAAATATTGTGATAATATTCCAAAAACACAATATTCTAAAGCCATATCGGCTTTTAATACCTGCATAAAATATTGCGAAGGACAATAAAATATCCTGCTCGGGATATTTTAAAACTAAAAATCATCCGAGATGCTGCCTAAAAAGAGCAAAGCGATACTAAACTTTAATTTTCCTCTTCTATCGGAAATTCGGAAATTTTAATATTTCGGACAGCACTTGGTTTTTACTAGTGCGGACTATCGAGATTATACTGTACATAATTTTTCTTTTTGTATAATATTATACAAATTTTTTATTTTTTGGGAACTTTTCCGTTACTGTTCAAGAGCATATAAAAATTAAGTTTTATTTTTAACGTTTTTGTGTTAAGAGCGAATTTTCTTTGGTAAATATTTGATATGATAAAGCGTCTCTGCTGTTAGGAAGTTGTACGAAAGGAGGTTGAGTTTTATACGTTTTACTTTCTATTTTGCTCTAGTTTGATCAATGTGCGACAATAAAAAAAAAACAAATCAAATCAAATTAAACTAGAAGACACCAAACAACAACTAATTAAGAGCAAAACCACAATTTGGGTTATTTGGTTATAGACGAAATATAACAACAATATTCTGCTTGAAATGTTCTTATTCTTGTGTATTTGTAAATATTTTTTTATAAAGAAATTTTTTACATTTAATTTTATGTCATGACAAGTTTATACACACGCATGGTAATAAGAATATGATGGGTCAGTCCTTGAAGACAGAATTTCAGATTTTCCCACTCCACTCACTGTTTTTATAGAAAATCGGTTAAAAGTGGTTAAATAGCATAAAAATCTTAGTGTTTAATTTCACATTACAAGTCTTGCAGTACATTAACGCGTTAACACAGTTATATATGATGAATGTTACACCATACACGACGATCTATATATATTTTTCAACTGGAATGGCCTTAAGGAAATTTTGTAAGTACATGGAGAAGAGACAAAATAATGTGAAAATACATAAGGTATCAGTTGGGAGCATTCTTCTCCAAGGTATATTAATTACAAAAACTTAAGATTGTATAAAATTAAATTAATAAAAATTGCCTTTAAAATTTCAATGATATAGATTTCGCGGTCGCGAACGTGTTAAGTACTAATAATACTGTTTAAAATATATTTAAACATTTTTGAAAAATGATACTATAAATGAGCATTTTTTTTTAATTTTTAGAAATATTAAAAAACTCTTTAATTCGTACATCTGTCGTACAAAAATTTACTATGAAATCGGTAAAATATATTATATTTTAAAAAATTCCAATTCCATATTTTCAAATCACATTTTAATGGAATTAATTGTTGCCAACTTGCAACATGCAGAAATAAAAATTATATTATTTTTACTGGACTGTTAATAGCATTCATTTTCTAAAACTAAGTTAACTGAATTTCCTATGGATTCCAAATCATAATGATTTATGTATGTATAAAGCAATTATATAGAAGCACTAAACTTTAGTGAATTGCATTACTACACAATTCTCATATGATTCTTAACAGATGTATGTATAAACACAACTTGACCTTACGCAAGTAAAATTTAATGCAACAGAGTTTCATTGTATGAAAAAAATATTAAAATGGCGAGGTTTTAACCAACATCTTCAGTAAAATAATAAGAGCGAAAATGGCATTCGCTTAAAAAATCACCCACTCATACCAACATTAACCCGATTATGTAGCAGACTTTGAAATATTTTTTCTTTATAAAATATCTACACCCTTTTTTAGATGTGCAATATTTCGCTTATATATTTACGCTACTATATTTACAGAATACGGGAAAAAAGTTGTGAGACAAGGAAAATCTTAATTTGTAACCTTTTTTAATAAAAGTCCATTAAATTGACATTCAATATGTGCCTCTAATTAAAAACCTAACTCTTGAAAAATTCTCCTTTACTTTTGCATTAAAAATACTTCAAGAATAAAATAAATTCTTCGAAATGTAAATGACCTCGCACGCGCCATCGTATCTTTTTCAGAAACACGATACTAATTAATTCTTTCTAAAATGCTGCCTTAAGTTTTTATAGTTGTGTTAAGTTTTTATTTCTAAGAAAATGGCTTCACATGAAAAGGTCTCATGACGTTTTGCTAAATTTTTGGTTTTTCTCTTTGTAGAACCCACCTTGTTTAGTACACGACTTTAATTCAATTACAGTATCTGAGGATTTTCTTGTAGGTTAATGTGAAATTATAAAATTGGTCAGTTTTCTTCCTCAACTCCTTAAGACACAACTACACAACCTTAAATTTTAGATTTAAAAAGGCTGGAGTGTGTACAAAACAAAAACAAAAGAATATTATCAACTTGTTTCTGTTTTCCTTCCAATTAAACGTTAAACATCAACCTTTTCAAAATTGATTTCCAGCATTAATCATACGCCTTAGTAATCCACAAAGCAGACGGTATGATTAACGCAATCCTTGTCTTTGTTAAACTCTGGTTTGCTTCAAGTTATCTTAAAAGAGGCATAAATAATTATTAATGAAAAATTGATATTATTTCTAAGAATTACAAGATTTATAAATACTTGTTTTTTATTGAAGATCTTTCGCAAATTTATATGCAAAAATGTTGCCACTTGATATTATTATTATTTTTATATCAAAAAATGTCTTTTATATAATGATTATATATGTATGTAAGCAGATTTAAAAATATTTGTTTTCTCGTTCGCTTCTTTTCTTATTATTTTTCTTTCTTTTAAGATTTCCAGCCATCCAGTAAAACACGTCTGCTTATTTCTACGACTACTTTAAAACTGAATGGTATGCATTTATAATGTACGGAAATAGTTAAAGTGATCGCATACCAAAATTGATTCACTTTTTTTTTTTTTTTGTTTTTGGCAAAATGCAAAACAAAATGTTTAAATGTACAAGACAAATCCAATTTACCACCTTAAATGCCGCACTCTCGCTCTCTCATAAAAAATTAAGAAACTCACCACACCACCAGACATTTATTGACTAAAATAAACCTGTAAACAGCGTTGCCACTTTAGTTATTTGTAACCCATAGTTGTTAAATTTTTTTCAACAATGAAATTTTTTTTAATCAGGCCAATTATTAAATTTCTTATGAAGTTGTTCGCTTCTCCATTAATTCGGATCTTTACTTTCTCTTTTTTATCCAGTACGAAAGGCAAAAATTATTCCATAGGGAAATCGTAACCATTTTGAAAACAGACTTCTGGTTTTTACCTCAAACATTTTTTTACGATTACGGAGCGAAGATTATTTATTTACTTACTTACATAATATTACAATTATATGAATATAATTATAATACGTGGAAAAGCACTGGCTTCTGAAATATATGCCTATAAAGGCTAAGCAATGATGGACGTTACACTGAACCAAGTAAGTAAGGAAACAATAAGTGTGAAAAATATTTAAGTATGTTTTTATTAAAATATAATGGGAATGAAGAAAAGTTAGATTTTTAAAGCCACCGTTTATAGGCCATTACTGCGAAGAAATCTGGTAAATTTTTTAAAGGAAATAACAAAGTTACGTCCTGTTTGTTTTAGTGAACTCTATTGACCCTATATATGTCTCAATGCTTTAAAACAGCAAAATCAAATTTTATGAAACACATTAGTATATTTTTATTTACAGGTTCAGATTTTTTTTAAATTAATTGCAATTAAAATAAGAGTAATTTAATTTTTAATATTCATGATATACACAGAAAAAGTAATGAACAATTTTTAAGTGTACTCTCAGAATACTTTCAACTCTACAAATAACAACGGGAAATGAATTTCGAAAATCATATATTTTAAAACCGCGCAAAAATTAAAATATGGCGAGCCAGACGGTCATGGTGATCGGCCGGCTTGTGCCCAAAAAATACCTGTAACTCAATATTAAACTTATTGTGGCATTACTCAGTTACAGCTATAAAAAGAGTGGTTAGAAAATAAAGGGTTTTATTTAATTAATTAACTTCAATGAACTTTGGGAAGCATTCTGGAAAATAGCTTTAAATATTCATAAATAATAGGCGTGGTAAAACGTTTCTAAAAAGATAAAAATATAAATATTTCACCGGCAAAACCGGCATTATCTAACTAATTAATTATTTATTTATTTACAAGATACTTTTCTAAAGCAATTTAATATTATTTTACCGCTAAGCTTTATAACACAGCAAATAATGCCGGTTTTTTTATTATTTTTCATTTTAACTCATTCTTCACTTCTTTTGTTTTCTTTTACATTTACCTTTTTTACAACAACATTATAGCGAAAATAAACAGATTTACTTACAACAACGACTAGCTAAAACTAGAACAGAACAGAATAAAATAATTTAAAAAATTAACTCAATCAGCATGTCTACAAAGAACAACAAAACATTTCTCCTCTCTCATTGTTTTTGTTATTTTATTCGAACAAGAACAGCAACAATAATAAATGTTAAATACGAATGGGAATATATTTATAAATAATTATGTGATTACCTCATTGCTTTCGACAAGAGCAAAAAAAATAACAACAACAACTTTATGTATATATATTCAAACAAAACAAACATAAATACAGTAAAAACATAAAAATTTAATTCAATGCACACTTCTTCAAATGGTGAATATATATATATAATATATATATGTATATATATATATATATTTGCATGTATGGTGGTATTTAATTTCTTTCTTTGTGATAAAAAAGAGAATGTATGACTTTTGGCTGAGACGGCAATTTATTTGCCTGCATCGACAAGGTGTGCGATGCATGAGCGTGTATATTCAACAGCAACGAACGAGTGTATCCACACACCTTTCATGCACTTTGCAATGACTGACTATATTTGACAGATACAAAAAACAAGTTCAGTACGAGCCTAGTGCGGTTTGCGCAACATGCACTAGGTTGATAATACAAGTTTCAAAGAAAATGTATGTTTTACCTGTATAAAATATAATTTGTTTCTTTACACACACATTTTCTTTTAGAACGTTTTTCTTTTTTAATTTAGTAACAGTAGTCCACTAAAGAATAGGCCGGGCTTTTAAACCGCAGAACTGATGATGCCAATAGAGTAAATTTTTAGTTATTAACGGTGTGATTCCTTATATACCAGAGCCATTTGGATTAATTATTTCGATTAAAAATAATTTTAGTGATCTATTTACCGATAAACTTTAATTTTTTTTAAAAAAAAAAAAGTCCTCCACAAGTGTAATTTACTTTTTTTTACACCATCCCATACACGTTCATAAACGGGAACCAAACGGAATACTACGTCAGATTCATAGCAGATACAAAACAAGAACTTTGAATTCAAGGTATATTTTTAATAGGTAACGTTTTATTGCGGGAAATTGTCACATTATAGCTAGCCATTATTTAAATTGCACAGAAATCCTAAAAGCTAATGTGCCGCAAAATATTACAAATTCATTGACATTCTTTAATTCGGAGTATCAGTTAATTCCTGCTTTCAAAACTTTTAGCTATTTCGACTTTGTGTTCTTCGCTTGAATTTTTTAATTAATTTATTTACACATTAGGTTCGAAAAACTTGTAATTTAATAGCTACAGGCATTTTGTTAATTAATGCCGTTTCACTTTCTAACGACAAAATTGGATTTCCTCAAAAAAAAAATATTTTGCCCTACTCAGGCTGAAAGTCATTGCAATTTTTTCTCTTAAAAGTCGAAAATGCTCATAAACGCCCTGATTCACTATGCTACACAATCGTACGAATTGTTATGCATGGCATGTCTGAAAGCACTAAAAATTGAACGTAATATATTTGAATGTATGTGCAGATTAGACAATATATCATTATCAGCTGTTAATCACATGAAGTACGCTTTTTCAAAAATTTTATTTTAGTCGCATCAAACACAAAATTAAATGCAAAACATTTTAAAAATGCGCCATAAAGACCTTTTCACATAGACTACGTCACAAATATACTTTGTACTATTTGAACTGGCAACTAAGTTAAACTATGTTTACAATCAATACGTGTCCGCTAACATAAAGTACTAATGATAAGATACTTTTAACTTCTTCATACGTTCAGCTCTTTGACAATTGGCCAATGTCAGATTACATTTTACGAGGACTTGCAATAAAAACAAGTGATGAAACATCGGTTAAGAAAGTATTGATAACAGTTGAGAAAATACAACTTATTATTGGTACATAAAAATGTATTCAAAAATAAATCTTGGTTGCCATTAAAGTTCCATCTCTGATATGTTCCTATTCAATAGCCAATAATTATTAAAATAAATTAATTTTGTGTGATTCCTCGACATGCTTTTGAATACCTGGCGGTGGTCTAATAAAAATTGAACTTATTGGAATTTTATCAAAGCAATGGGTCTCAATACCGCCGAACAAAGTCGCATATAAACTTATAACTAATAAGATAAGAGCACATTCTTAAAATAGCTATTAAAAATTGTGAATACATACACACAGATGTACACAATTGTATATAGGAAAGGGTACGCACCGAATCTAGGCCCTTATTACTCTTTATTTAATACGTGCGAACGTGTCCTGAACGGGTTGAATTTTCGCGGATTTTATTGCAAAGTAGTGTAATTAAAGCTCTTTCTTCATTATTATTTTATTTTATTACGTATTATTTTATCACGTAGATGAACTTTATAAAATTTTATTTTCCCCCCCATAATGAGGTAAATGTCATTATCATCCGATTGAATTTAAACCGACAGTAAAAGTTTTGACAATAATACTTTATTCAATACATTTGTCTTCTTCGCCGGCCTGCTGAACATCATTTAAGCTCCTGATTCAACCGATACATAAACATAAAACATAAAGAGCATAAAAATTTAAGGCGATCACTAAGGAATAAAGTGTTAGTCATAAACCAATTACTCAATAATTCATTTTATTAGTCAAATGATTTACAGCTGGAAATTAAATGTTTATTAATTAAATACATGTTTAAGTATAATTTGCACTGCAATGCCACGAGTTCACGAGCACATATTGAAGAGCAACTATTATAAAATGTTGCATTCATTTACCATTTGCAAATTCAAAATGCAATTATTTTTAAATCAATTACAGCAATGAATATCGGCGCCGAGACATTGAGTTAAACAAACGAACACAAGATTTAGTAATTTATAAAAACATATTTTCGTAAAAAACCACTTTTTACTCAAAATATGACATCATTTTTCTCCTTTCAGTACATTTTGAACACAATATTTAAATGTGTATTTTGCGTTTCAATTTTTTTATTATTTATTATCACTTTTTTATTTCACTTGGAAGTTTGTTTAGGCATTCGCGCGTACGAATACACAGAAACAAAATTCTGATTACAACAAGATTCGGAATAGTGTTTGTTTGTGGATGGATCATTTTGTAAAATGCGATAAATGAAACGCAACTTTGAAAACAAAATGCAACTAAGAAGGTGCAACAACTTTAAATACTTAATACAGAGTTTGTATACTGATAATGGAAAAGGTCCCAATCACCCACTAATTAAGGTGACTTTTAAGAGTTGTTTTAAGAATCCTTACAAATCGGATTTTCGTTAAAAATGTCTTTTTCTTGCTTCATTTTGGAAGTAAAAGAGTCAAGATTTTATATTGGAGGATGTCTAAACACAGACACCCGCATCAAAAACTACTCTATGGACGCTGTCAATATTATTGAAGAAAGCTTTAGTATCTTTATTAGCATAATATATCCTTCCCAAAAATGTGCTAAATATATTTTTTTTTAGCAAACTGCTATTATAGTGCAGTCTTATTACCCTAATTCTTAGGTTATATTTTCTTATTTAATAATTATAATAATAATTTTCTTATTTAATTATTTTTCATACTGAATAATATTCAGAAAATTGCGAGCAGGTGGGTTTTTAAGCTCAAAACTATTCATCCTTTTTGATGAAAAACGGTATTGTAGTGTACGTGACTGTCGTCATTACTAGTATGTATGTTTATAAGTATTATTTGACACATTTTAAAAGCACTTTGACGAGTAGGTAATGACACAAAATGCGTGCCGTTGCATTTTCGGCAGAATCAAACATAATCAAATATTAATAACAACACTTTAAAATTAAACCCACTTATCTATAAGTAGAGCAATATTAGTTATTAGTCTCCCATGACTATGAAATTATAAGTGACTTTAGAGTGCCACTTCATTCTACATAAATCTTACGGATTCACATAATTAACATATGAAAAATCCTAAATTTTATAGAAGCAAGAGGCATCCTCTTGAAGCCTTCGAGCAGACTAGAGCTAAACGCTTATTTAATAAATAACTACAAAATTGAAAAAATAGTATATCATTTTTACGGTATAAAAAATACAAAGATCCGATAGCAGGAAAACTACAAGAAATTTAATTTTATTTAATTTAATTTATGAAATTTAAATTCCATAAAGTGCTTTACGAGTACACGTAAATAAACTATTGTAAATATTGTACTGGAATTCTTACAAAAAAATCAGTAAATTTTATGAGTTTTTTAAAGGGTGAATTTAGAATTGCTTCAAAATAATGAAAATGTGCGGAACATCTGAAGTCTGGAAACTGACACTTCTCACATATTTGCAAGAAATTTTTGGACAGATTTATCACATATTATTAACAACAGTAACAGAAAAGCTGTAGGCTGCTAATGGAATTTTTCACTAATTAAGAGATTTTTTAGGTAAGCTGATTCGACTCCGAATGCATTCAAATTTATTGAAGTCAAAATTTCTTTCAAATTTCTCAAATCTCTTTCCAGTACCATTCCACAAGAGATCAGAATAAATATCTTAAAACTCAAAACATTCTTATATAGAGAAATTATTGATAAAATAATTTTTAAAAATCAAAAATTTTATAACCTTTAAATAACAATATATGTATATGATTGATATTTACTTTCATATTTTAAAAAATTATGCTTGACTTATTTCTGAAAAATTTTAAATCTTTTACAGAAATTGGTTTCTTATAAATTTTAGCTAACTGAAAAATAAATTTTTTTTTCGAAAAATCTGACCGAACGAATTTTTGTTTCTTTTTTTTAATTTCACACACTAGATGAATGATAGCGGTATTGTGAATTTCGCTAATTAAATTATTCACAATAGTACGTACATTTCTGTCAGCCGTTATAATCTCATAATATTATAAACAGAGAAATTTGTATGTTTGGATGCATTGGGATTAGAAGATGAAAATACAGTAAATGTAACTACGACGGAATGGTGTCGCGATGCTTCATAACCAATTCATTAGAGAAACTGGAAAAGATTAAAACTAAATTGCAATAAATGACAGCTGATCTGGTTAAAAGTGTATTATTTTGCACAAACATATTTAGCAAATTTCATATGATCTAAAAGGGGCAAAACAGTGATTGTATGATTGCCAGTGCTCTGCTTATTCTTGCTGCACTGCTCAGTTTAATTCCAAGTTTTGAAAAGTTTTAATTACAAATATGGATCAAAAATAATTCGTACGTAAACGTTCATAAGGTTAATAAGAATTACAATTGATATAAGAGTACATATGTATATATGAGGGAGGAGTCGCATAACAAAACGTACCTTTTTGTTTCATTTTCCCATTTTATTTTTTACGTGTTCTCACATTTAAACTTTTTACGGCATCTTTTATTTCTTCCATGTTTTAATTATACTATTAAATATTTTTTTAAAAACACTCAGTCAACAAGCCATAGAAACGTTTTCGCAATTATTAGTTCACAGTTCATTTAAACGAAAATAGAAAGACTTCAAGAAACGTCAAACCGATACTTTTTTTTGTAAAATTTACTTTGCAATTTTTTGACACATGGATTTCATATTTCATTAAATCAAAAGTTAAACTACACCAAAAAAAGCACGTTTTTATAATTAAGAAAAATTTTAAAAGTGGCGTTTGTTTCAGAAACTATTTTATGAGTAAAAACAATTATGCTAACTATATGTTTACTAGAGGACTTCAAACCAAATATAAAAAAGAATATATATGTATGACATGTAAATGCGAATTCCGATGTTGGTTTAATTTAGTTACGATTGCAGGAGTTTCAAAACTTATACATATGTTCTCTGCTCATCATTTTGAAAAAATGCATTTGCTAATTTTATGTAAAAAGAGCAAAAGTTAATGCTCAGTGTAGATCTGTAAATTTTGAGAACTTCCGAAAAAAATGAATATTTATGCTGCGCAATTTTCTTTTATCATGAGTCTGTATTCATCCGTAGAATTCGTTGATTTTTTTTAAGAAATATTTATACCTTCTGGAACTTTCTTGTAATACAACAGTAACAAAGTTTTCTAAATATGTAAACACTACAGAAACGCAGCCAAGTTGTTTTCCTATTTATGAGCCAACTGCATATCTTCAATTGCTCCATCTATTTTTGCTTATATTTTTAATAATTTTGAAGCAGCCTTTTTGTGTCGCTGCATACATTTTTGATGGAATTATTCACAAAGACTGCAATCCGAATTTTATATTAAATATTGTCAAAATATTTCGAAATTCGTTTTGGACCTGTCAGGATGAAATTTACTAAAATATCCGGTGCCATTTTATAATTTAAAAAGAAAAAAACCAACAAATTAAATGTTAGCATCGATCGTGCTAATTTATCACTCCTAAATAAGCAATAAAATTTGTGGTTAACATTATTATTATTATTATTATTATTATTATTATTATTATTATTGTTATTATTATTATTATTATTGTTATTGAGTGTATGTAGTTGGAGGGGCATGATTTATATTTCAATATAATTTTCTTAATATTTCTACGATAGAAATTAATTTTAAACGCAAACTGCGCAAAATTCCTACAAATTTTATTTTCTAATAACAATTTTAGGGAAATATTTCTACGAGCACTCACACTACTAACACTTTGTTTTATAAAAGAACGCAGATTTCACATCATCCCACCTCTACACTGAGATGGCGGACCGCCGCTGTCAGATTTTATAGATTACAAAATTAATTATTATAAATACTCACTCGTTTTGCTGTTTAACTAAGTTATCCAATTTGGCCTGTATGGCCTTCGCCGAGGGTTTGTATACTTCCCTAAGGAATGCGACGATTGATTTTGAGAGCGTTTCAATATCTTTATGTGACGATTTAAGTTCTTCAGATTCAGAGAGAATTTCCTGTTCAAATAAAAAAATAATACGTATAATAAAATAAGTACAAAAATTAATTATAGTCTCACGATTTGTCTTTTAAAACTAGTTGTATTTAATAAAAAAGCATAACTAATTAGTTAATTTGCTTTTGTTTACTTAATTAATAAATATAAATTAAATAAAAAGCAAAGAAAAGCAAAAACCACGACGTAGGAATTACATACATAGATTTCATTAGGTGAAAACATGAAGCTAACATGAAGGTGAAGGCAGAGCAATGGCGCCAGCAACGTTTTAGTTTGTGCACAGTGGTGAAAACAATTAAAGATTATTTAAATATAATAAATTTGATTAGACAATTTTTACCGAAAACTTTATTAACTCATATTTGACATCTTGATATTAATCATTATTTGGTTGGGGACGTTATTTAAAATCCCCTCTGCTTTAAGTTATCTCAAAAATAATACTGTTACTCTTTTAAATAAAGCGAAATAAAACTCAATATTTCCAGGCAGACTTTCGAAGGTCAGTCATAAATTTTGTGATGGTTGTGTTTACAAAAGCAGTAAATAAGAATTTTAAAATACACGATAAAAAAAAAAGCCAAATAGAACTGAACAACACACAATTGAGAGAATGTTTTTATAAATAATGATTAATGTTGGCACAAATGGCAAAGCCCAGTTGAACAAGATGTAGCCCAACGTCGTTACTCAGTATGTGTGTAAATCGTCTCCAAAAGAAATAGCTGATCAATCACCAGTATAATCATGAGTGTAAGCAAAAATGTGTATATAGTAGTAAGCAGTAAGTAGAATAGGCTGGATAAAATCTGTTGGTCACACTAAATTTCCACCCTACACTTTAAAGCAGACAGGCTAATGCTATTGCCAAATATCAAATAAATTATCTGAAATTAGCAAAGCTGTACCGCGAAAGCTTTTCAGGAATTTTATTTTATTTTTATTTTATATACAAACACAAACAACATCTATGCCGTAGAACATATTTTTTATATTGAAAACACATTTGGGGCACGCATAAACCACACAGCAAAATATGCCTGCTCTAAAAACCCCACCATAATTTAGTGTGATTTTTCCTAATTGTTGTTATTCCTATGTTATTTGCAAGTAGCGGCTGATTATAAAGGATTTCAGGACTTCGCATAAGATTTCCACATATATTTTAAGGCAAAACCGTAAACATATTTCAAAGGTCTTATTATTCTACAACATATCTGCTTGAAACACAAGGAACACACTCGTTCAAACTATTGTAAAATAATAGGACTTCATGACAGTATGACCTGATGTAATATCGTTTGAATAGCCCAATTTAAATGTCTTATTTTGCAAAAGAGGAGTTCTTCCAAAACAACTTAATATATAAACGTAACTTGGGCGCACGATTAATATTATGATTGTTTGATTTTTTAATTTTTTAAGTAAAACAGTGCCACTAAAAAGTAGTTTTTTCTAGTTCCGAAACAAAGAATTAAAAATAAATTGAGAATCTTAATGAATTCGCCTCAAAGTTAAAAGCTTTTAAGGTAGCCGCCTGATAGTGGATTCGCTTAGGACAGACTTTGGCTTGCGCTTGTCTCATTAAATAGAGTCTTCAAAATATGTTTTTAAATGCTTAATATTTCACTTAATAAATTTATATGAAGGAAGAAAACATATTCACACATGCATAAGTAAGTGTGTATATTTGCTGGCGAAATTCGCTTCTTAATTTAAAAAGAGAATGCAAAAGTTTTTAACTCAAGTTTTCAATCAGAAAGTCTAAAGTTGTTGGAAAAGAATAATCGGTAGAATTATGTACAGTCTCTGAAAATTTATTTTGTTTTATTACAATTATGGACTTATTGACTTTTTGTAGTTTTTAAAATAATAATTAATAACAAATAAAATTTTATTGAAAAGAAATCGGTGTGCACATGAATAAAATTTGAACCGAATTAAGAAACATTTCAATACCAAAATTTTCGCACTGTGAGTAACCAAATGACACTGATCAAAGTACTGAACGTATGCTAAAAGTTCCCCAACTTCAGCACTTTGGGTTAGGGGCACATGTTGACTGTATACAGGCTGATATGAATACTGTGTTTCAACTTAGTTTTCAAGTGGGAGAGCATAAAGTTTAGGTATGACGTATACTATGTGACTCGGCCTTTAGGCGTTTATTGAAGAATAAAAAGTATGAATAAGAAGAGAATGAAAAGTAGAATTGATTTTCATTTACATTTCAAATTCGATTATTTTCTCAACAAAATGCCAACAGTTAGTTAGAAGTTTCATACGCTTTTGCTCTCTTACCAAATCTCTACTTCGCTTTTGGCATCGCATATTCATATGCATGTATCAAGTTCAGAGTATAAAAAAATATATACATATATAAAATATATTATAAATTAATTTAAACCTCAGAGTAGTTTTTTTTGCAATTCCACTACACAGGGGTTTGCCTGTACTTGCAATGTGTTTTGCCGGAATTATGAGGAGATGGCGATACAGATGGCAGAGATTTTAGACAAAGAACTAGACAGTATTAAGCTGATATTTGGAAGAATTTTATTAATTACTTTCATTTTTTATTTGAAATACATGTGCTGAGATGTGTATAGTCTTCAATGTTAATTGTGTCAGTAAAAGTTCAGTGAACAGAGATTTTAAAACAAATCAATCAATGAGGTTTCTTTTTATTTTTTATCATTGTCGAAATTTGAGATCGTAACACAACCGTTGCCATTTGTAGCTGACGGACTTATTACTTATTAATTATTTACTTATTACAATGTGATTACGCATACTAATTTTCGCAATATAATACAAACAAATCAGCGACAGCCACATTGGTAAAAAGCATCGCTCTATTTCCAGAAAAGTTTTGTTGTTTATATGGGTTGTATGTGAGCATGTCGGCAGATCGCCTCTAACTATAAAACTGTATTCACTTTCGAAGTTTATATTTTTATTTTTTTTAGACTTGACAAGGAAAAGTATTTCTAACTCCTACTCTGCTGCCAACTCCAGATTTTATAATCGCCCAAAGAGCTTAAAAACACTGGAAACTCTTGAAAAGAAAATAAGTAAAAGTAATAAGAACATATCGTTGGTCTCAAGTGGAAACCCCTAACTAGAATTTTTTTGCGATAATTTTTCGTAGCGATTCCAGTGAATATAAAAGTAACGATTTTTAGTTAAATTGATATGACAAATGTCCGCACATGCATTTCTATACATACACATTTAATATCTCCAAAGAGAATACTTCGCACGTATACTTTGTACTCTTTAATCTGACATAGAGATGGCGACGGGAAAGGATGGATTACACAATTTCTTATTTGATTGAAAATTTAAATATTTTTATTAAAACATGGCGAAACAAGTGAGAATATCGATTAAAATGGTATAGACATTTTTTTTCCTTTACATGCCAATACGCAGAGATGCATTTCTTTTACCAGCTGAGAGCAGTTACTGCTCTACCTATGAATTCTGAATAAGATCTAAAACTTTTATTGTTTCATTTCCGTTTTATTAGTTGTGACATATAATCTTCTATAAACAGGCTACGCATTAACGGGGTTAAACTCGAGGCTTTTTTAAATACAAAAGTTTTTTGCTAATTATTTCGATTTGCGATTAATTTAAGAACGAATTATATGTATTCGATTGCTTTTTTCAAAATATTGAACAGCATTTCCTTAATAAATTTCATTCGATTCAAGTTCAAGAAGCAGCGTCTAGCTAAAAATTAGCAACAACGGTTTAACCAGCAACACTTTGCATATCTATTTGTTAAAATATTTTTTGATAGACTATGCCACGTTTTAAAATTCGTGAGCTCATACCAGAAGCTATCAAGACAACATTTTAAGTTTTATAGTATATTTCATGTACGAGAATGTGGCAAACTTAATGAAATACATGTGCAAGCAAGCAAGCAGAAATATGAAAAAGCAGAGAAGAAAAATTAAAATAATTTATTTGAAGCGCCTTCCACTGCTTTTCGAACCGGCTTTAAGTGCTAACGACCATGTTGTCATCAAACAGAAACAGAAATTGTAGTCATCGATTTGTTTTCTTTTCACTTGACTTGCAATTTTTTAACGGCATACAAGGTGTAAGATATACTTATACAGTAAAATTTTTTTTAGCAATAATTATTTGTTATTAAGAAAATGTTATCATATTTCAAGTGTTCTGAGTCTGATATACAAGAAAGGAAGGCACACTTCCATCCTTTTAAATTTATTCGAACTACTTCAAACCGTAATGCAAATTATTGCAAATAAAACCAAATAAATTACCTGGACTTTTGTTTTCCTTTGAAACGGGCACGACTGAAATTGAATTTTCTGTATTTTTCCAGTGTGTAACTATGAAGCACATGCATAAATATTTATTGCTTAATGGTCACGCAAATTACATTTTTAGTTTGATAATAGAATGACTAATAAATATAAAATGAAAACAAAACCTTTGTTATCAACTTTAAAGCGAATTGGGTTTATTTGTTAAAAGTACATTCTAATCTTTCACTTATTTCTGCTTCTATACTTTTTTTCCTTATTATTATTTTCCATAATTATTCTCGCCCAAAGAAAATTATTAATAGAAGAACTATTTTTATGAAAAATTCATTCAATTTCCCTTTTATATAAATTGAGAAATTCATTCATAAGATATAGAGTCATGCCATTCGACCATGAACTTGAGCGGTTAGGCCAATTAATTCATAATTGTTCAGCAGTAACAAAAGTGTAAACACAGAAATACACATATATTTTATGATATACAGATACACTGTATGTGTACGGATACTCAGTTGTAGCTTGTGATCAAATGCTACTATGCGAGCATGTCAAGATAAGTTGCGTTGTTGAGTACTCGAATGGCAAAACCCAGTGAGTGTACTCACATACAGAGCCCACATGTGCCACATGCAGTTCAATAAACTCGTTTCATTTGGTGTTGAGTCAGAGAAGGCATTTAAATTATGTACTCAAAAATTACTTGTTAAAAAAAATTATTACATTAAAAAACACAAATATCGAAAATTTTGTAAGTTTGAAAATTTCTTTAAAAATATTTAAATATTATAATTATACAATCTCCAACCCTTAGTTTTATAATTTTGTACATTTTTTTCATAGTCTTATTTAGTTTGTGAATTTTCCAACAATTCGCCAACCTTTGGAATTATAACTAATGCCCTGATGAAGCTCACCAAAGATGGCGAAATATAGTAGACTGCCTTATATGGAAAGATGTGAACTTTTTGGCAAGTGGATAAATAATAAAAAAAATATGTTAAATCTATAAATTAAGAGTAAACAGTTAGAAATTCAAAAAAGTTTGCTACATTTCAGATCCGGAAAAATATCCTTTTAAACGCAGGAACTATTCAAATACATGGACGAAATTTCTCAGGAACAAGTAAAAGAGTTTTTATAAAACAAATAATAAATATTTTCCCACACAGAGATTGACAAGGCTGTAAGAACAGAAAATCCTTTGAAACTTTTTCCAATTTGTTTATGGGCAATTTTTAGCCATATTCTCTTATTTATTTCTACACTTTGGATAATTATTGTATAATTCTGAAAAAATGCGTTTTTAAATAGTTGGTTTTAGCAAAATTTAAGATCAAATTACAGGGCAATAAAATGCAAAAAAATACTGAGGAGAGTCAGAAAGACAAACGGGCAAAGATCAATCAACTTCTCTTGTTAAATGAATCCAAAATATGCGAGTACATATTTAGCTTACAACTTAGGGTATAATAAAAATTGATAATTATTTTTTTTATATGATGCTGGAAATTGCTATTTCAAACTAGTGGACAGCAATGAAGAGATATCTTTACTTACAACAGACTAAAACATTTATTGAAAGTATTAAAAGCCATGCTTCATTGTCTAACACAGCCGTACGATTCATTCACAGAAAAATCATATGGGATTCCATCACAATGGCATTCAAATCGTTGTAAGTACCACAGTAGTACACAAATATGACGCAATTGAAACATCAAAGTATAAAAGATGCAAAATAATTGTTACCACAAAGTTTTGTAAACTGTTCGCCGCGTCGTAGCTGCTATTTTAGGACACACTATCAAACTTTTTCAGCGGGCATGCCTTATTCGACCAATCATACGATTATGTATTACTTCGAATTGTGGTCTTGATAGGGTTTGAAATGGAACATGACCAGACAGCAGAAAGTGTTTTACCATTGGACATTCACACTAAGTACAGCAAAACATCAATATAATCTAAACAAGTCATATTTATTCTTTGCTAACCATAAATCACAAATGCAATTTGCACTGTGTTTGACAAACTTGCTATTACACGAATATGATGTCATGGAAAATATCCAACCAGGTTGGCCAATACCAATCCCAGTCAGTTGGTAAGTCATCTTTACATTATCTATAAGTGGTGCACAAATCTGATCTATAGTTTTTTACATCTTAATGAAGAAACTAAACGAGAAAATATTCTCTTGATAGACTTTTAACAAAATATTGTGCAATATTATATTATAATGTATTATATTATAATATTGTATAATATAAAAAATTAAATGTAAATAATGTAGATAGAGCCTTATTAATAATTAGTACTTATTATTACGATTTCTCTTGCTTTTATTTCTGGTATGACTAAGTTAGTCTAGCTGACAACATTCCGTTGTTAAAACCAAACTCCTCACTAGACCTTTAACCAGTAATACCAAACGTTGTTATGTTATACCGCAATTGTCCACAAACAATTGAGAATGCCAAAAACACAGTCATCGCAAGTGTTAAAAGGATTTTTACAAATCTACGCAAGGAAATTTTATTCGATATGAATTTATCGTGTTTCTCATAATATGTCATTATACAATATATATGTCATTATAATATATATATATTTCATTTCGAATAAAATTTGGTTGTTTTCTAAATTTAAAAGTTTTTCCTGGCTTGCTATGACAAACAAAAGCAAATTAAAATGAATTGGGGAATCCCCCGTAAAATTATGAAATATTATTCATTATGGATAAGCTAAACATAAATTTTTGAAAATATAAGGAAAACAGAAATTTTGATGACTGTAAAATAGACTTCTTTTCAAAATAAATTCAAATCCTTAGAAGTTTTCCAATTTATACATTAATATTTGTTCATGTGTGTATGTAAATATGTCCATCCATATGTAGATATATATTTAAACACATGCAAATGCATATGTACATATTTATGCGAATGTACGTGATTAGGAAAACCAAATTTTCGCACTTGAACAAAATTTATACAAAATTATGGACAAAATTCTGCACGTATGTACATACAGTGAAATAAGAATTTCCTGTTTTGGTTAAGGCCTGTTTTTGTGATAAAACGAAAAACTACATACATATTCATAATACATTTTATTCATATTATCTTTTGTTCAGTGCTTATATAAACACACATTTGCAATAGTGTGAAGAAATGTCAATAACTATGGATTGATTTACATTCCCATATACATTTGTGGTTATGCATGTTCTAAGGGCTGTATGGGTTGTAAAGGTTTATAAAGCTCACCTGGATTGCATGCTTTGTATCTTCCAAATGACGTCGAGATCTCACCACTGTGTCGACATTGCGGAATTTGTCCGACAAACGTCCCAAAGATTTTTCGCAGCCCAGTAATTGATTTTCAAAATCGTCCCAATTGTCAGCAATCGATTGCAAATTATCCCGGCGTTTTTCCAAAGCAGTTACCAATTCCTTCCACAGACGATTCAATTCCGTATTTTCCTGTTCAATCAGCTGACGATTATGTACATCCGATTGCCGCTGAAGTCCTTGAGCTTGTTGATTGGCCAAAGTAATATCGCTAGCCTGGCTCTGTAATTAAAAAATATTTTTCTAAGATTCTCTTTGGCTAATTATATATTAAGTTTAATCAAATTTCCCCAATTTGTAATACTTTAAATTTCTACACATGAGCGAACACAAAATAATGTGTAGCACAACATATATTTTATGTTCTTCTTGTTCTCCTTTCGGCCTCTTTGTAAACACGTTTCTGCTGGCAATTACTTCTCTCACGGACAACACATTCAAGGGTGTAAGAGGTCAGCCATAATTTTATTTCTCCAAATATATTAACTCACCTAAAATTTTTCTCCAAAATAAATCTCTACAAACAATTGTAAGTTAATATTATTAAAATATTTTTTTTTTTAAATTCCCGTTTTTAAAAAATTTTGGTTGGAAACATGCGTTTTGTCTTTTTTTTATTAATAAAAGATGACGTCGGTAGTCGGTATTTCGTTCTGCTTTGCTTTTTCTATTATCTTTTTTTCTTCTTTTTTTTACAAGTGTTTTTAGTTTTTAAACATGAATATAACTTTAATGTTTATCGCATGTGCTTCACTTTTCCTTATTCAATATAAAACACTTCGGATATAAATTACAATGTTTTTTTCTTCTTAATGCGATTTTTCATTAATTAAGTCTTTTCTTCTTTCTGTTAAAATGCGTCGCGAAAACTTGTATAATTGATTTAACGAAATATGTATGTATATATGTATGTAAATCATAGAAACGCAAATACTTGAAGTGACGTCTGAGACAACTCACATTGAAATGAATTTAAACTGCGACCATGCTTTGCAAAATAGTGAGAAAAATTTCAAAAAAATGGAAAAGAGCCGAACACATAAAATTAATTCGCCACACAATACACACACACACACACACACAAAATCAATTGGAATCGTTTTTGAGAGAAGAGCAAATAAACGTGCGGCTGTTTGGCTTTTTTTTGTGGAGAATAAACCGGCAAAAAACAACGAAATTAAAACAGCAAGTTGCAACGAGATTTAAACACTGTATTTTACTTAAGTTTTTTTCCAATCATAATTTTACATATTTTTATATTATTCTGTTGAGTTTTAAGATTTCATCTTTTTCAGTTTTTTATAAAAATGTTTTTTTTTATTTTCAATATTTTGTGTCCGCCTTGAGTATTTTTTTAAAAGATATTAAACTGCAATAAAAAATTACGCCTATAAAAAAATGCTTTATTAGAAACAAATTTCTTTTAAAATTGTTTTCAATTCTAAAATAATTTGCAGAAATTTTATTTAATTTTGTATAACTTAGCACTCCGAACAATATCACTCTATTATAAAGTTTATATTTTTTAAGGGAAATGGGAATATAATATCTGTATCTGATGACAGCAATCCTTTAAATATTCACCCAGTATTATTTACTCTTTACTATTTTAGTACCTTAAACATCAGAAAGTGAGGAAAATGAAGATAAAGAAAATTGCTGTGTAAAAATTGGTGGGTGAATGTGAAGAAACTAAAATTGCTGAGGGTGAAGCAAGTCTGAACAATATTATGATATTTATATTATATGACTATTTATATTATTTATAAGAGTTTGTATTTATATATATAGATATTTTAAAAATAAAATTTATGTAAATATGTAAATCGCCGCTTTTTATTTTTATAAGATTTTTCGTTTGTGTTCTTCTCTTTTTGATGAATTTTCAAATTAAAAGCTGTCGCATTCAAAATTGTGATGTTAATAAGAATGATTTTTAACTCTAACGTTGATAACATACAGGTTTTCATATCGAAAAAGAATAAGACCCAGATATCAACCTTGTGAGTTTCTAAAAGCACACATATGTACATACATATGTATGTATATCAAAATGTTCCCACTAACTAATTAATAGTTAGTCTTCTGCAACCCATACATACTTTTGTACATGAATTTGTAAACCAAAATATTGCAAATGGGTTTAACTCAGAAAGAATCGTATTCCAGATAAAATATTCATCAGTACGGGGAAAAATTATCTTCAACTTTTACAATTGCAGAATATAATTTTTTTATTTACATACATACTCGTAAATATTACATTATTCTTATGCACTGAAATTTGATCAGAGATGGACAAAAAGCGTTTACTTCTGGTCTAAATATTTCATACAAAATATTTTTATTGGAGGTTCTAATTTTCTTAAGTTTTCCTGAAATTGCAGAATTTAAGTTACAGTATGCATTTAACACAATTGGTATAACGACAAAAGTCTCAGAATGAATACTAACGAAAAGAAATGAAACTCATTTGTGTTAAAGGGCATGAGTTCAACCAGAACAATATTCAAAACTTTTTTTAGGTTTTGGATTAATTTTTTTATTACAACAATTATTTATGCCAATTAAAGATTAGGCCATTTTTATAAATAAGTGAATTATATGAAATTTAAAACAAAACAAAGCAAAAGTATTTTAATATAAGACAGTGATAAAGTAAGAAAAATCTCAATCAGCAGATCCAATAATTTAATTGGTGTGAAATGACCTTGGATACGATTTAGTTTTGATCAGGGTTATGCTATCAGAAGAAGCACTTGCATTAAAAAAACTGAACTTCAAGGCAAAATCGAGACGCAAATTGATAACGCAAGTGATAATGTTCCTTCTTTCTTCAGTAAATACAAGGAGTACATAAGTACACACACATATATATATATATATATATATTTATTTATTTATTTATATGTAGTTATAAATTTAACACAAACAAAACGCTTGGTTTTTTTGGTGCCAAAAAATTTATTAATTACTAATATCCAAATCAAATCTACCTTCAAACAAACTTTAAAGGTTTAATGATTTTGCAGTGAATTTGAAGTGTGTAGAAACCTGAGAAAACACCAGATATGTATTTACACTATATAAAATTTACAACTATGGTGCTTTATTTAAAATAAAAAAACACCACAGTGTTACTTGTTGCTGCCATTCTATACATGAATCACTTTTATAATAAAATTAATTAAATGAATTTTAACTAAAGACGAACACCAAAAAGAGAGTACATATGTATATGAAAATAAACACATACATACATACAGAAATACATACAATATAAATACATATAATTATAAAGGTATATTTTGATCCTCTCTTTTTTTACACTAAACGGACGTTGCAATTTACATATGTACATGCAGAGGTATTTCACCGGAATAGAATAGGGCGAAGAAGCAAAATCTAACAAAAACATATATATTATCTACAGAAGAGACCTCCGCCATACAAAATAATTCTGGCCTAGTTAAATGTTCATATGTAAGTTTGTATATATGTATTTCAATAAGCGAATTGACGAATTCGTCGTTCGTCACAATTGTGTTTAAGAACCATTTGTTACAGTGTGTGTTCAAATATGTAGATGGGTCTCCAAAAGCCTCACAAGCCTTTCTTAACATGAACATTCATATGAAGATATTAATTTGTATGCATACACAGGTATTCACACACACACACATATCTAACAAGCGTTTACTTTTATTCTGAAAAATTCATATATGTATAAGTATGTATTTAAATATATGTACATATGCATCTATATGAGTATACATTTACGGAGGTATTCATATGTATGCATGTTACGCATAAGGTCACATTTATTTTAGCACACATATCATATATATGTAAATATATACATACACACATTTATATATACATACATTGACGAAAATTTTTGGTTTATATGGCGTCATATGCATATATGCATGGATGTATGTATGTATGTTCATACATAAATATGTATGTATGTATGAACGCGTGTACATACATATGGATGCATACTTTATACGGACAATACAAATTGCATCCGTATATGGAAAAAATTGTTTAATAGTCTATCGATTAAGAAAACTAGAGACACCAAAAAAAGAAACTCACATAAATATTTATCACTACATAGATATATACATATATTCATATATAGTTTTTTCCAGTACTTGAATTTGCTAAAAGCTTTTGCAATTAAAGCGGCCGGTAAATTTTTGGTTGCAAATTTACACGACCTGTATAAACAAGTATATATGTATAGATGTACTAAACCAGTAAATGTATGCATGTATGCGTGCATGCTTGAGGATTTTACGAGAATTTATAGGTTGGAATATTTCGTTGGGTACGCTTGCATATTCATTTACATGTGTAATACAACTCATAAATTGTTGCTTGTTTCTAGGGAGTGCCTCTAAAAAAATTTCTCTCGTGAGCACAACACAGCCATCCATAAACACAGTGATGTCAATTTGCTACTCCAAAGTAATAGGATTATTGAAAAGCGTGAAAATTTTACATAATAAAAATGTTTGTTCATGCAAACTATCAAAATAAGTAAAGAGCACTAAAAATTTAAATTTTGGAAAAAACCAAAGAAACCACCTTTTATAATAAAGCTTGCATTTCAGTTCGAATACTTTAAAGAAGGCCAAAACTAAAAATTATAATTAATTAAAAAAAAAAACGATTAAAACCAGTGTGGAGAAAATGTGTGTGTACACGAGCAAGGCTGCTAGTTTGCAATAGAGCGGCATTAGAAGCTGCTATATAAATAGGATTTCAAGCTTTGTGTTCAAAATTTGGATTTAAGACGTACGTAGGAGTTGTAAAAGGGAACTGTACAAGTATACCAGTAATCAGAACAAATTCATTGATTTATAGGCACATATATGTACATATATATCCTTACATATATGATTATGTCATATTATAAATAAAATCTGCTTTAATCGCATAGAAATTGTCATTTTATGAAATCTTTTATAAGGTTTTGAAAGACATGCCCTATTTGACAAATCGCATTGCTATGCAGGAGCCAATACAACTCAGATTAATGTGATATTTTATATTTTGGTACTAGATGTATTTACAAGTTACAATTTAGAATAATCGAAGGGCTAAGTAAATTAAAGCCTTATTAAAGACACTTTTCAAAATTCTTAAATCATGAAAAGAAAAAACAAAGTTTTATTTTTACTTTAAGTGGAGTGTTGGAACTGATAATTTTAATTCTTGGACAAGAAAGAAGCTCAAAGAGAAAAACCCATTAAATTCTATAAAGCAAAAAAAGTTGCACTTATAATGACTGTATTTGTTGCATTTATCGGTAGTTGCGCCAATCGAGCTCGTACTGAATATATGTTTGTGGACATCAGATTGTAACTGTTTCGGTTTACTGAGAAAATGCATATACATACATACATATCTATGCAGGCAATTAAAAAATATAGTTCCGCCGATAATGAGGAAAACCATTTAAATTTCCACAATCCGTATTCAAACGAACTAAGTAAGAAGTTTGCCTAGAAGCTATTAAAAAAGTTTATTATTTTTACAAAAATGTGTCTACAATTTTAATTATTATTATTATGTTAAGTCTTGCAAATGAAATTGCCAATAGGGAATTGTATTTTTGCAAATACACAGAAACACGCTCTTGTGCCTGAAATTGATATTATGCTGAGAGCATGAAGACCCCTCTCTTAATGTCACCCACGGTAGCAGGTTCCTTTTACCCGTGAAACTTCGTAGAAATGCTTTTTAAGTTCAGCGTAAAGTTCGGCTATTATGTTGTTTTTATCACTATACACATATCTATATACATATATAGATTGAAATAGTTTTACAATTTGTACACAATCAGTAGTTTAAAGCTTTATATGTATGTATATATACATACATACATATACATATGTATATATACAAGGTACCATACTAAATTTTATAACTAATTAACTTGATATAATTATTATTGTTTAATGAGCTTTAGAGTTCTATTTCTATATGGACGGATGGACTGAGATATTTTTCGAGGAAATTTCATGTTTGTGTTTCATACCCGTTCACGCATACATATTATATATGTATATAATATCCAATATTTTACCAATTTCGTTATACAGTCGAATATTCTATAAATCGAACCAAATCAAGAGGCAGTAGCGTTTAGTGCTCAAACTGTATACCATTTTACTTCCATAACTCGATTTTCTATAAGTAGAATTCGTCCATAACTCAAATGAAAAAAAGGCACGTGCCTTTTCTAAGACGAATTTTTCATAGAAACAATCCAACTTTTTTTATTGTTTCTTCTTATTTTTATTTTCTTTTTATTTGGGGAATCCCCTTATTTTCACAAACTGCAATGTATTTTTAATGAAAATAATAAGAAAATAACTCTTCAAAAAAAAAAAAATTTAATATTTAATTTAGATCAAATAAAAAGGCGTATTTATACTGTGTGTATGATGTCTTTCAATAAATTAGTAAATTTTGAAAAAATTCTCTAACTCGAAGTTTGCATAAATCGAACTTGTTTTGTGGATAATGGAGATTCGACTTATAGAAGTTCGACTGTATATGTTTGTAGGTTGCATATAACGGTAATTTGTGCTTTAAATTGAAATGGAGCGTCCAAAACTCATTCCATATAAGAGTACATATGTATATGCATGTTCGTGTATCTAACAGCTGATTTTATAAGATGCCATTAGAGCAAAGAGTGTAATAAAACCAATTTCTGCGACTTATTTACTCGGGAACCTATACCAACATATTAAAGCAAGCATATCACATGGGACCAAAAGTCGTTAACCACTCGTACCAGGGATGGCTAGTTCAAATTACCTATGAGAAAATATAAAAAATATTCCATGTCATATTTAGAATCCTGAAGGCAACCTTTTCTATCTCAACTAATATTAATCTAACAGGTAAAACCATTTATAAAAAATCTCCAAGGAAAAATAAGGAAAGCTGCAATTGTGAACTAAATATACATATCACTAAAAAATCTATAGCAAAATAAGAAATATTTCAAGTTACGATATTTCCACTGAGACCAAAGATATGTATATATGTAAAAGCAAACGCATACAAATAGTACACTAATTGCTAAGTCATAACTGCGATTTGAGGTCGTAATCACTAAACACTTAGCGCAGACATAAATCGCCACACTGTCAGGAGCAAATTAACAACCAGCTGCATTCTTGAATAGACCTTGAGAATAACTAGTCGTAAGCATAGAGAGTACATTTCAGTGTTTAGTTCATATAGTTTCATAATTTGCACACCATAACCAATTTATCACTAAATACATAACTAATTAAAATAATGAAAGGATAAGTGGTTTAGAAGCGGTTCCAAATAAAAAGGTTATTTCATTTGACACAAGCTTTGACATGATGCTTTTCCTATTGAGATTATAGTGGATTGCATTTGTTGATTAATATAAAGTGACAAAAATGAAACAATTAAAATTGGTTTATTGAAATGACGAGATTTATTAATTATCAGTAATTTATTAAATTACAAAAGCAGAAAAATATTTAATAATTTAAAATATTAGACAAATTCCCTGAACAGATATTCACGAAACGACGGAATGAAAAATATGTAATGAAAAATTGTTTTTATTGACATATAAAAAGTTATGCCTTATCAGCTAAGTTTTGTAAAACAACCGCAAACTAAAATAAAAATTGACCAAGAGCAATATAATAAAATTACAAGACGTTCATAAACATCACTTAATAAAAAAATATGCTATTGTACTAACGTTTCCATTCCTGATTTAAATTTTTAAAGTTCTCTCCAATACTCTGGCAAATGAGAGCTTTTGTGCAAAATGAGTATGAATTTGTTTGTAAAGCGATGATGTCATTATAATGAAACTCGAAAAGAGGAGAAAAACGAGAAACAAAACGTGTTTTAGCAAAAATTTGTTGCGTTTCAACAAAGGATTTGTTTGTGTGTGTGGATGTGTGTGTGTGTGGGTGTTCGTGTGTATATAAATAAACAACTAATCAACGTTATTTAGTGAAGAAGGCATAATTTTTTTATTAGTGAAAACTATACTAACGACTTTCGGAACAACTTTTACCGGCCGGCATAACAAGAACGAGTCATACTACTTTTTCCTTTCTTTGGTCGGTAACATATTTATCCAATCCTTGAAGAAATAAAAGAAATTTTAATTTCATATAAAGTTATCTGTGTACATACATATATACAGTTTGTCAAAAATATCTTTGGACAGAGAAAAAAATACAAAATGTTAACTTCTTTCATGAATTCAAAGAACTAATGGTTTACATACATACATATATACATATGTATTTATTTATTTTTTCATGTATTCTCGCTCCATCTGTGGTTGATGTGGTAGTCTCTCGGACACCATCAATTCTAAAAATGTCATTTGTACCGTTACTTTGCAAACAATTACTCTCGCGTTCTCTGCGCCTTCTTAATAGCTAATCATGCGTACGTTAGTGTTTTAAGCGATCGAAGTAAGCACAATTGTCAGTAGGAATGAAAACGTGTCTATGGGGCATTGTTGCAGTATGTATGTAGGTGTCTGCGAAAGCACCACATCAGTATTTTCTTATGGCGTTTTCTTTTCTACAAAAAAGACAACAATTCCCGCAGGAAGCCAATTTTGTGTTCTTTTCTCAAAAAAATTTTGCCCTCTGAAAGAGTTGCATGTTCTTTTGTAAAAATGTTACACTTTCGCAGGGCAAAAGGCATTGCACTTTTAGCCCTGAACAAATCAACAGGGCAGAGATTGGCCCGTAAAACAGATGCCTTTTATTCTTACACAGCTTTAACATACAATGTTCAAAAAAAGTCTTTTGAGTTGAAACAGTCAGAAAATTAGAAATAGATTCTGGTACCAAAAAATCTATTATGATAGTAGATTACAAACAGAGTAAAGGGGGAGTTGACCAAGTTGATAAAAAGTGTTCGATATATTTATGGAGCCATAAACCTCGTCGTTGGCATATGACAGTTTTTCAAAGACTCAGATATGATTTGTGTTAATTGCTTTGTAGTGTATCAGATGGATGCAGACCGTGATCAGCAAATAGGAGAAAAACTTTTTTACTGAATCTGGCTAGCGAACACAATGAAAGGTTGCCACGAGAACTAAGAATGACGCTCACTAGGGTTCTCGGCAAAGATCTACCTCGTCCTGCACCAACTATTCAACCTCTTCCTCGAGGTGGAAGAAAACTTTGCTCAATTTGTCTTTCCAGGAGCAATCACTGCTGCTCTGATTGCTTGAAACCAATTTGTGAGACGTGCCAAAATAAATTGTAGCTTTTTATTTAATGGCGTTTTCTTTTCTACAAAAAAATGTTGCCCTATGAAAAGGTGCCTTTTTATAATGTTTTACCCGCCCTGTGAAAGTGCAATTTTTTATATAACGAGAAAAGAACAAAAATTAGAAAAAAGTGACATGCCTTTTTTTTAACAGCTGAAAAACAAACATTTTCTGTATATTTTATGAAATATGTATACAAAATTGTTCAGTTTGAAAAAGATTTGCTTAAAAATATATAATATGGAATATTTTTCTTTGTTTTTGTAAACGTCTAAGTTTTTCAAAGCTAATTTGGGTGATGCAAAAAAATCACATTTAACACGAAATTTCATTTTAATTTAAAAAAGTGAATACACAGCTAATAGCTTTACACTTCCAAACTAAAAACCAATCTATGTTTAGTAGATTTACAAAACGGAAGCTGCAAATTATAAGCGAAGTAAAGGGTGTCTGGTGTACTACCACAGAGCGTAAAATGAAAATTGACAAATTATTGCTAAACAATCGTTAGGGTTTTTTTAATTTAATAATAACCAAGAACATTTCTAGAGAAGAACATCGGAAATCGGTACAATCGCTCGGAGAAAGACAGTTAAGAATATGTTGAACGTTTTGCTACGTTTTTACATAAAAAGTTGCAAAGTCAGAAGCCACAATATGTTTATTGAGGAAGGCCGCTCGAGGGTAACAGATGTACTACGCATTAAATGCTCTATCTACGGTAGAACGGATTCCTATTTGGAAATCCGCTATCACACTTACTAGCAACTTCAATGCATACGTAACTCAAGCTTTAAGTTTAAATCTATTTTTGCCCTTTCCGAAAACCGTAAGTCACATCTTAAATACAGCAACAATTTTTCAGATTCCGCAAAACACAAAAACATGGAAAACCGTGAAGAGGATGATACCTCAAGTAGGCTGCAGGATGTAGTAATTAGTATGAGAAACTTCGTATGATTCTCATACTACAGTTAGTACTTCGCGACAGAAATATAGACATCCTTTTTTACTCAATGACACTTTTTTACAATCTCATCATTAAGTTCAATCTAAGGAGTACACAATATATTATATTATATTATATTATATTATTGAAGTTTGAAGTTTCTGTTTTCTCATAAAATATAAATGGAAACATTAGTCGAAGGACTAAAACTTTTTAGTCGAGCCGAAGATTGTATTTAATATAAAAGTGCTTACCTGAATGTTACCAATGGCATGCACGAGTTTTTGTATGTTGAAGTGGACTCCAGCTAAATTTTGAACCGGCTCATCTGCGAATTTGGAGCGCTCAATGGTGGCCCTAACTCGTTCAACTGATTGTTTGTATTCACGCCAGCGATCATGTTCTTTTTCAAGCTCGCCTTGTTGTGTTTTGGCTTGAGACAAACAATTTGTTAATTTGGTTTGCATTTCGGCCAATTCAGCTGATAATTCAGTTTGCTCGTAGTTGTTAAGGGAAGGCCAGATTTTATCGGCAGCATCTTGTATTTCTTTGTGCACCAAATTGCGAATGGGTTGTTCATTCCCAAAGAAGACTTTGTGCTCGTCTAAATCCTGTACAAGGTTTTCATAGTCAATGCCGTGTTTACCTAATTGTAAGCGATCCTCAGCTTGGTGCAGCCAATCCTTGAATTGCGCCACAAGCTTCATAAATTCTATGCGACAGTTGCGGTTGCTTAATAAGTATTTCTCTCGCTCCTCAAGCTCATGAGGCAATGAAGTTACTAGAGAACGACCTTCGGACAACATTTCTATCAGTGAACTGGGCATACCAACTTCGCTTTTTATCCCATTATTAATTTTATTAAACTTGTCTAGGTAACCTTTAACATCGTCACTAAGTTTCTGATGCTTTTGCAGTTCATGTTTAACGGAATCAGGATCCCTGTCCAATAAGGGCCTTGATTTGACATTGCCTTCATTAATGTGTAGCCAGTCCAGAATCTCTGTAAGTTCGGTGGCCATTTTCTTATGATGTTCCATTTGAATTTGATGTTTTTGACGTTGCTGTTCTACTTCCTTTCTTAGATTTCCCACTTGATTTTTCAACGATTGCAATTCCTCGGTAATAGAATTCTTATCCGCGGCAGTACCTTCAGAGGCAATCTTTTGCCCCTTGTCTGTGGCAGAGGCTAATTTGCCTTCGCATTCTTGTATATTAATAATACAGTCGTCATACCTGGCAATCTTTTCTTCCAGGCTGTCAGAAGCATATTCAATATCAATAATGACATCCGTAAATGCCACTATAAAAGCTACAATATCATTGATCAGTGACATAAATTGCTCACGCAATAACAAGAGTTGTCTCAAATGGGCCAGCTGATCTTCAATTAATTTTATCATATCATCTTGTTGTGTTAAAATGCTTTGCAGTTCGGGTAAATCATCAACTTCCATTTCTCCCATTTTTTGTTTGCTATCCTTCAACTCTTTAAGAATGTCCTTATAAGCTTTCAACAAATTCTCAACATCTTCAATCTTAGAGCCCACAGGTTTATTCAAATCTCTTAATCTTTGTTGCATTATATTCAAGAAGTCCATACATTCGGTAAGTTTGCTCTTCGCATCTTTGTATTTCTTAATGTGATCTCCTAAAGAGTTTACGCGATCAGAAAGGCATTGGTTTATTTTACTATGACGATCTTTCATATTCTTAATATCTTCATTAAGTTTTAATTTATCAGGATTGCTTAGTGTAGGTATAATACCCTTGCTTTGCTCATTAATATCATTCATAAGTCCGCTCATAGCACTGGTACTTTCCAATATTTTTTTATAATGAGTCAACTGCTCTTCTAATACAGGAAGACTGGAAGTTCTCAATTCCCCCTCCGTAGCTGTTTCCATTTCATTTAACCAATTATTCATTTTCATCATACAATTCTCAAATGCTTTGCGACCTTCTAAAAGATCTTTCAAAGCCTTGGCTCTATTGCCTGTTTCATCTTTAAGCGTTTTATAATCAGCATTAATTTCATCTATAATCTTTTGAAGCGCTGCCTTATCGGCATCCGAGCAATCTTTCATGATATTAGCAGCCTGTCTCTGAATATCTGTTAACACATTATCACTGAATTGTTTGGCTTCTTCGTAGTACTTTTTATTTTCGAGGAGCTTGCTTTCAATTTCGCTAGAAGCAAGTGGATGATAAGATGGTAACTTTCTAACTTCAGCAATTTTATTTTTTAACCAATTACGAGTTTTATCCAAATCATTTTCTAGAGCCTTACGTGCTTTTGTAGCATCTAAAGCTTTATCCATTTCGGTCTTCAATACATCTGCCAAATTCTTATGATCAGCATGTAGATTGCGTAAGGCTGCCTCTAATTGGGCATATTCAGCTGGTTCTAATTCAGGCTGCATATTAGTAATTCGCTTCTCTAAGGCATCAGTCAAAGACTGTTTGCTTTCGGCATCTTTCATGAAGCCTTTAATAACTTGTTGTCTCGCTTCAGCAGATTTGGCTTCGAAGCCCAAACTAGCTGGGGATTGCACCTCTTGAATTTTACATCTGATCCAGTTTTGTAACTGATCTATTTCCCCTTTAACACATTCAACGCCCTTGTTAGTAACAGCCAATAGCTGCGCTTTGCGTTCCAGACGCTTGGCTATATCAGCGTAACGTCTATCCAACGATTTCATTTGTTCTTCAATTTGTTGACCATCTAAATTACTGATAACATCTGATACTTGTGCTGCTTTCGTTTTAAGTTCTTGTAATTTCTGAGGTCCTTGTTGGCTAAATTCGTTTTGAATTTCAGATATGGCTGCCATCTTTTGGGCACAATTTAAACCAGATCCTTTGTCCAAAACATCCATACGCTTAATAAGGTTATCAAACCATTTTTGCATATCTAGTACTCCTTGGCGGTAGTTGTCAATAATATTTTGACCGGCCTGTTTCTTGGCAATTGCATCCATTAGCTGCGATTCCAATTTATCGATATTGTCATCGAGATCGGTGTCATCATCGGCGACTGCAGATTGAAAAGGAGAAATATTCTTTAACAATTACTTTTTCGTATATATTATTTTAAATATACCTGTACTTATTAAGATAAAAATACGAGTAAACAAATAAGTATTTAAGTATTTTAATTTATAACATTTCAAAATTTAATATTTTGCAAAAAATCTCAAAAACACACCGGCTACGCGTGAGCGTTGGCACTTCACTTTGACGAAAATCAACAAGTTTCTTATTTTGTCCAGTAATTATTTGATCATGTCCAAGTCTGATTCACAAGCAGATACCAGTTGTCTTGTAATTGATGAAGACGTGTTCACAATACACATGCTCATTGACGAGCTTATTTTTTCATTAGAAAACGGAAAAACTTCATTTACATTGCAACAGCTTTCATCTTTCATATTTTCTTTTACGTGTTTGAGTAAATAAAAATGAAATAAAGTGGAGTGTAAAAATTCTGCAGGAATTGAAAGCAATTTTTCTGGGGTATGGCAATGAAGAAAGGATTTTCTTTTTCCTATAGATGACGCAAAAATAATAGAAAGATGTTGAGTGAAGCCGAACTAGAAAAGACCATTTTGTAAAGATGTTGAAGAAGGGTTCCGTTTTTTATCAAAGGATATTAAGATTTTAGCAAGTTGATGAAGGATATAAAATAAACGTTAAATGCATGAATAAAAACATAATAGTTTAAAATTAAAAAATTCGCCATATATTGGATCCGAAAAAATATCCTTTTAAGCTGGAGCTGTTTATATACAACGACGAAATTACTTAAAAACAAATAAAAGTGCTATATTCGACTGTGCCGAATCGTATACACGCTTCTCCAAGAATATGTTCCATAACAATTTTTGTACACTACAATTATCCGGCATTGAAGTTAAATTTAATTTATATAAATAAAAATGTTTTTCTTATTTTTCTACTAGAACTATTAGAAATCAAAAGTGAGTTTAACTGCTGTGGCCGTTTGTGGTTTCTTATTTGTTGATATTGATAAATTGTTGATATTACTGAATAATTTTGAGAAAATTTGTGATTTTAAGCAATATTTTAGCTCAATTAAAAAAAAAAAACTCCTAGACAGGCAGACTGAAGACCAAAGCTCAGTTAACTTGCCTTTTTATAAGCATACAGAATAAATACAGTCGAACTTCCATAACTCGCTTTCCCATAAGTCGAATTTTCTATAAGTCGAACCAAATCAAGAGGCAGTAGCGTTTAGTGCTCAAGCTGTATACAATTTTACTTCCATAACTCGATCTTCTATAAGTAGAATTCGTCCATAACTCAAATGAAAAAAAGGCACGTGCCTTTTCTAAGACGAATTTTTCATAGAAACAATCCAACTTTTTTTATTGTTTCTTCTTATTTTTATTTTCTCTTTATTTGGGGAATCCCCTTATTTTCACAAACTGCAATGTCTTTTTAATGAAAATAATAAGAAAATAACTCTTCAAAAAAAAAAAAAAAAATTTAATATTTAATTTAGATCAAATAAAAAGGCGTATTTATACTGTGTGTATGATGTCTTTCAATAAATTAGTAAATTTTGAAAAAATTCTCTAACTCGAAGTTTGCATAAACCGAACTTGTTTTGTGGATAATGGAGATTCGACTTATAGAAGTTCGACTGTATATGTTTGTAGGTTGCATATAACGGTAATTTGTGCTTTAAATTGAAATAGAGCGTCCAAAACTCATTCCATATAAGAGTACATATGTATATGCATGTTCGTGTATCTAACAGCTGATTTTATAAGATGCCATTAGAGCAAAGAGTGTAATAAAACCAATTTCTGCGACTTATTTACTCGGGAACCTATACCAACATATTAAAGCAAGCATATCACATGGGACCAAAAGTCGTTAACCACTCCTACCAGGGATGGCTAGTTATTTGGGGCTAACTCTTCAGCCCCAAATAACAAAATATTTTAACTACGTGTAACTGCAAAAAATTTAATATTTAATTTAGATCAAATAAAAATATATATAATATACTGTGTGTATGATGTCTTTCAATAAATTAGTAAATTTTGAAAAAATTCTCTAACTCGAAGTCTCCATAAATCGAGATTATAGATATAGTTATAGAAGTTCGACCGTATACTTTATTGAGTCGTAAACTAATATTGTAGAAACTACCGCGCCCGTATTAAACCTATACATATATATATGTATACATATAAATACATTTCCATTATTTTTTGATAGGGAGGTGTGTAAAAATACATGTTTCATAATCTAAATTTGAAAATAATCCAATAAATAATAAAATCTTACGTGATCCTGTCATATCCAACAACAATTGCGATCGCTTATCGCCGATAGTACCCAATAAATCGTTCATTGTGGCTAACTCTTGCTTAGCTGCTTCGCGTCGCAGTTTGCAGGGCCGACTCAACCAATCATTAACAGTAATTTGTTGTTTTTTAATCCAATCACCCAATTCGGCGCGTTGCTTTTGTTGTTGCTCTAATTCACTAACGGAAGCAATCAATCCCCCTAAGTGTGATTGAACCTAAATAAAGCAAAAGTCATATTAAATTTATTTTCATTAGCTCACTAACTTGTTCATATTAAACATGCAAACATTCCAATTAATACCAAACACTAGTAAAACAACCAACACCAGTTTAATTTTGCATCTAAAAATTTTCTGTATTTGCAATCATTTTATTGCATGCCATTTGTATTACATGGTGCTTACCTTAGTTTTGAGAGCGTATAATCTATCGACAACGTTTATATTCAAACGTATTATATGCTTAAAGTTTTGAACGCGCTCATGAGCTACAGAGTCCAGTAAAATATCATTAACTTCAGTAAGCTCAACATCGACTAAAAGGTCACTATCCTTAGTTGAGGTTAGAGTTCTTTTACTGGGTATCTACTCAAGTTATTTTGTATTTTAGTGTTGGGATTTGGTGTTAATTGATTGATTACGGATTTTGAGGCAGAGAGGCAAGTTGCAGGTTTTAGCAGGTTATAAAAGGGGGGTTTGATATGCCAAGTTGTTTTAAACAATAGTTTGTTAAAGAAAAAGTAAGTACGTGTGCATGTGCATTTATAAGTGATGCCACAAAACAATAAGAACAACAACAGACACACAATAAATCAATTATAAAAACAAATAAGAAATAATAAAAAAACATTATTAGTATTATGAATATGTATATATATATATATATATATATATAAAATAAGGGAGAGATTAAAAAATATAATAAACAAAAACACATGTAGAGAATTTTGCTAATAATATTACATACCTGATCCAACAAATCTTCAAGTTTTGCACGCACGATAAGCTCACGCTCTGGTATTACTTGCATGGCAGTCTCCAAGGGCGAGCTAGGCCTACTAATAGAGGCGGTGGCAGCTTCACAGGCTTGTACTGCACTGGCCAGTCGTGACTTTTCGCTGTTCAATTTATTTTGCATATTTTGTGCACATTTTAACTGATTTTGCGCCATTTCTAACGTTGTGGCAGGAGCATCCAATTCGTTTTGTATAACGGGCTCGTATTCTTCTAAATTGCGCATTATGCTATCTAAAGTATCTTCATATTCTTGGAATTTGGCCAACGACTCATGTAATCGGTTCCGTATTTGTACGGAAGTCTGTAACAGGGAATTGTAGCTGTCTTGTATGTTCTTAAGCTGACCCTCGACAGTGTTCTTTAACGAAGGCGTATTAGCTTCATAGCGTTTAATTTGGATTTGACCCCTGGCATTCAATTCATCTATATTAGATTGATATTTCTGTATTTCGTCTAATAAAGCTTCATGTTGTTTAATTTGTTCCTGAGTCTGTTGCCGGTTTGAGATGAATAAAGAGTTGTGGGCCATTAATTGGAACGAGATTTGCAACAGCCATTTTTCTATATCTTGCAAAGCTTGGTGATAAGTAGTGTAATCATTTATTTCGTCTTCCAAGTTCTTGATATAATTACTGCAATCGCTTTTAACCTTCTCCCATCGACTTTGCAAATGATGTGCATTATCGAGATCAATGCACAGCTCTTTCCCTTCTGTAGAAAGATTTTCTATTTCAGAACCTTTTAGTTTAACATCTCCTTGCAGAGATTTGTAACGCTCCAAGTGTGTCTTCATTTCACTAAATTCTCCTTTTGTATCTGGCACCGATTTCAAAGTCATTTCCACTTCGTCCAGCCACTTCTTTATCTTATCCATATTCGCGATAAAGTCTGACCAACGTGATTTTTTCTGTTTTAAATCCATTAGCTTTTGCTTGATGGCCACGCCCAATGCATCCCAATCTTCACGCACTTTCGTCATTAAATCTCTTAACTTTTCCTGTTTGTCTTCGGGCAAAACATTTGATGCCTTAGAGTAAGCATCTTGTACTACCCCCAGGAGATGTTGACCCTCAGGCAAGCGCTGTGACAAAGACTGTAGAATATAGGGCATAAGTATACGCGTATCCCTTACTAATATCTCTTGATTGGCTACTTACGTTAACCGTTTCGATTTGCTGTCCCAACTTTTGGATATCATCGTCTCCACTACAAGCTTCTAAAACTTGTTGTGCCTTTTCAATCCATGCATCCATTTCATTTTTGTAGTTAAGGAATTCTGTGTGATCGGATAGATTCTTTTCGATTTTCGATACCAAACCTAACAAGATGACAAAATGGATGGTAATTGATTTGCAAAGCTTTTCAAAATATTTTGGATTATGTGAATACCTTGAGCAGAGGTTAATAGTTTTGTGTAATTGGCTTGCGTGTCTACGGTTTGATCGCGCACTCTTGAGCAGGCGCTGTGCTCCATTAACAACTCACAGGCATCGTTCAAGTCCTCTACGTTATCCTTCTCCGTAAGTACTTCATCAAGAAGTTTCTGTACATGAGATAAAAATATAAAGATTGCATTAAATACGGATTTATATGGGAAAATATCTTGGTATTACATAAAACAAATCGCTTATTTATTAGCAGTTCATTCTAACTCATAAGATGCAAATTTTAGCAACGAGTACGTAAAAGGAGCTTTTTTTTTTAACAAATTTGTATCATTTGAGTTTGAATGTTCTTCAAATAAATGAACGGCAAAGTGTTTCACTAAGATCATAAGCGTAAATTTTCATTAAAGGATTTAGACGATGCAGCTCGCAAGGAAGGATTGTTAGTACAAATTAATAAGGAAGTGTACGGTACGGCTAATACGATAAGTTTTTTAATTTAGTTTTATTGGGTGCATTTAATGATAGTGTCTGGATTCACGAATCTGTTAATTGTGCCGAATTGTAAAAAGCATACGTATTTGGATTTACAGTTGAGTCGTCGCATAAAGTGGAGATGAATAAGCTTACCTTGGCATTAAGCAAATGCTCGGGGGATTTATTTTCATTTTCGTTTGCTTGGTTTACTTTCTGGGTGATGTCTTCAATCCAGCTATTAATTTTATTAAACTTTTGCAAGAAACTGGACCAAGCATTCAGGGCGAACTCTAGACTAGATCGCGCTTCGCTAGATAGAACTTGAATGGAATGCCATTCCGATGATAAGTGTTTAATTTCTTGTGAAACATTGTCTTGGCCTTCATTGCCACTAGTGTTAATAACAGCTTCAGATAATTCTTGGCAAGCTTCGAGTAAGGACTTTCCAGTAAGCATGCTGGCATCGATATCACCCAATTTATTTAAACGTTCCTCTACTTGCTCCTTCTCGCCATGGCAGTTTGAACATTGTTCGATTTCTATTCTTACACTACGCAACCATTCTTGTATTTCATTAAGCGCTTGCTTATATTTTTCATGGTTATTGACTTGATTCTCCAGAGATTCTATGATTGCGTTCACTTTTTGCTGCAGTTCATCGAATTTGGTTAAACCACTTTCGAAATCATTGCGATCGAGGGAATTGTCTTCAGTTAAACGTTTATTTATTTTTTCAACAATATCATTGTGCCCATTAAAGTCTCTTTGGATAGCGCGGAATTTCTCTAATATGGCACGCTTTTCACTTAAATCATTTAAAAAGTCAGTAGATGTTTTCAGTGATGGCTCTACATCTTCCAACCATTCTTGCAAAAGTTTATACATTTTGAAAATTTCTTCTAATTTAGCCATTCGGTTCAATAATTTCTGCTTAACTTCATTCATTTCATTGAGCAAGTCGTCATATTCTTGCTTCAAAGCATCAGTGTCTTCTTGTATTTTAGCGGCACCATTTTGCTCGGTGTTCATGATAACTTTCTCCTTTAGTTCAAGTAAATAACGTAATTTGTTTTGACCCGATTCGAAACCTTGTCTCAGATTCTTTACAGTATTCAGTTTAATCTGAACTTCATTTAAAGTACTTGGTATTATTGCGCATTGTTGTAGTTTCTCTCTAGTTTGTTCTATCCATGATTGACATTCTTCGTATAGAGTGTGATGTTGCTGATGTTCTTGGTAATGCATTTCTAAACGACGCATTACTTCCTTGGCCAATGTCAATAAAGTATTGTATTTTGTGGTCAGTTGCATGATGGCATTACTAATTCTTGTATCGGAACATGTTTCCAATAGCATTTGTGCTTTCATATTAAGGAGATCTAATGTCTTTTGCCAATCAAATAATGTTTGTAAATGGCATTGGAATTCTTCCAGTACAATTTTCTTTTGCGTTAAATTCTCTTGCAACTTGTTGTAGGATTGAACCAAAGCTTCGGTTTTTGTCAACCAATCCAAAGCTTCAGTGTACTGGTCTTGATAGTCTGACCACTTGACAATTCCCATTTCCAAATAGTCTTTTGTTTTTTTCAGATTTTCTACATAAGTGTCAAATTCATCTTGCAAAACTGCCACTTCCTTCTCTATTACTTCCCTATCCTCGGTTTGTTCAGCTTCATTACAAGCCTTCTCGCCTTGTTCCAAAGCCGCTTCCAGTTTCTTTTGTCCTTCTGCAACTTCACTTTGCAATATCTTCAACAGATGTGTTTTTTCTGCCAAAGCTTGTTTGTCACCTGTGGGTTCGGAACATTTACTTAAACGCTCCTTAGCATTACGCAACCAAGTGGCAAAGTCATTTCCACAATCTATGAAAGCTTGATATTGATCAATGGTATTCTTTTGTTTTGCATACAATTCCATGGCTTGTTTCGTAAGAGTCTCATATTTGTTTGATATTTCTGAGGCTGGAGCTCCTTGTTGCAAATCGGAAGCTTTGGATGTTACAGATTGTATCATAGGCTCAAAAGAAACAATATCTTGAACAATGTTATTGGTTTGTCGTAAATTGGCCTTACGCTCACTCAAACCACTGCTGAGCCTTGGCACTCCTTTAGATTTATTAATTTTTTGCTCGCAGGCCTGCTGCAGTTTACTTTCTCTATCAGCTATCCATTGCTGTAATTGCGAATAGCTGGAGCTATAATCAGCCCATTGCAAGAGATTAGTTTCCAATTGCACTTTGGCGGTTGACATTTTTTTAACCAGACGATCCCAATCACTCTGCAATTCTCTCATTTCATTATTAATAACTTCGCGCCCATCTGAACGAGTATTGCGTACCACTTTTTCACCATTATTAATGGCGGTGTGCACTAGATTCTGTCCCACTTCACGATTCCGAAGCAGATTTTGTATCTTATCTAAACGCTGTTCAAGAACGTCTTTAGATCCCGCACTAGAAGACTCACTTGCTTCTCTGATAACATCTTTGGCATTGCTAATCCAATCTTTAGCACATTGTAAATTCCTTTCGAATTCACGATGTTGTTCACAATTAGTTTCCACCTTTTTCAAAACATCTTTAGCCAAATTAACTTGCACCTGATATACTGAATTTAAGTGTCTCAATTGGTTGTTGACATAAGTATCTAAGTGTGATTTTAGCAAGCCAGCAGCAGAATTATTGAATTTTTCTATGTCGCTTTTTCTGTTTTCCAACCTATTCATAACATCACGCATGTCAGCTACTTGCTTTTCTTTCTCCACTAGGTTGGGCAATAAATTTATCTTATGGTTTTTAACTAGAATATCAATTTGTTGTAACCACTCCATGAGACGTTCATACTCTTCTTTATAAGAACGCCATTGAGTCATTGTTTCCTCTAGATTCTCTTTCTGAGTACTAATGTCACGGAATAGCGATTCAAAACTATCTCTTAGTGAACGAATGTCATTGCGAATAATTTCTTGTCCTTGCGGAGAAGTACTAGACATTACTACTTCGCCAGTGTGTGTTAAATGTTCCACTAATAATTCTCCCTGTGCTTGTTTGTTCAACATATTTTCTGTTGCCTGAACAGCATTTTCAATTGCTAATTTGTCGCTGAGACTACTTTGCTTTAGTGAAGGGAACTTCTCTCTCGCCCTACTTATCCAACTGACCAAATCGTCATAAGCTTCCTTGTATAATCTATGGTCTCTGTATTGGTCTTGCCTCTCAGAAAGTAGCTTTTCGGTTTTAGCAGCCAATTCATCAAATCTTTCTAGAACTTTTTGGGCTTGGAAGGCGGCTTGACTTTGCTGCCCACTCGCTATCATATCTTTAGCTTGTGATTTTAGTGAATCAACATCTATTTTTTCCAAGCGTACCTTTTCTTCCATTGACTTAATGCGATCGAGCTGCGCTCGTTTTTCCGGCATTGTTGCTTGATGTTCAAATAGTTCCTTAAGTGTACCTTGTAATGTATCATTGAATTTGCTCACATTTTGTATTTGTTCTAAGAAACCAGACCATTGTGTTATGGAATCATCTAATTGGGCTTTTACATCGACAATGCGTAAAGCAATAGAAGACCAAAGGTCTTGCAAATCAGATAAGTCCTTATTGATCGCATCGTGTCCATTTGGAGCTGTATTTGCTAAAACATTTTGCGCCAGCTCTACAATGCTTAAAACTTTAGCAGATCCTTCATCTTTCATTAGAATAACATCTTGAATTGTAGCCAATTTTTTGTCCAATTCTTTTTGGTTTATTGATGACATATCGGAACAATAGTCTAGTTTCTCTTTAATACCATTGATCCAGGAAGTGCATTCCGAGATGGAATTGTCGAATTCTTGATGTGATGTTACATATTGCTGCCAGCGATTGTGAAGTTCCTTGACTTTGTGGAATAATTGTTGATATTTAGTTACCAACTCTGGTCCAGATGAACGGGAAGCTGAAGAACCTTTTGTTAATAACTGCGCCTTTTCAGATACATTATCGACTTCTAGTTCTTTAGCTCTTACTTCACCTTGTAATGTTTTAAGTTCCTCCAATTGCAATTTCTTTTCAGATAACTTGGCCTTAAGGTCGACAGAATGTAATTTATTATCAGCATCTCTAATCCAAGACAAACATTGATCTCGCAGTTGTTCGTAATCAGACCATTGTTGCAAACGGAGTTCAATAGATTCAATAGTTGAATTCAGATTAGCAATGAGACTTTCCCACTCCTGTTGAGTGTTATCAATCTGAGACTTAATATTAATCTGTCCAGCTTCTACTGTTCCAGGAATAACAAGTTCACCCAAGGATCTGACTTGATCTACACGTGGAAATTCATCAGTCAAATTAGATCTTAAGTTCTTGAGGCGATCCAAATTGGTGTGTAGTGAAACTTGTTCTAACTCCAGATCTCCCCAATAGTCAATGGTGCTATGGGTAGATTCTATAAATTCCTGTGCATCCATAACCGCTTTACAATACTGCTGATGAGCACTGACAAACCTTTCATAACTTTCGACATACTTCTGGCATCGCTTATGAACTTTATTATAGCGATCTACAATGTCTTTGGTTGTCTCTTCAACATGCTCAGTTTTTTCCGGAAGGTTAGCAATAATTTCTTGTAAATTGCCAACTTCCGCCTGGTGGTTGTTAATGTCATTTAAGGCATCCCTATAGTTCTGTAGTTTAGCTCTCTTTTCATCCAATGTGGTCCTGAATTCGATTTCTTTTGGCACAAGTTTTTCAATATTAAGCAGCCAATTTTGAAGCTTTTCAGCTATTTCGTCAAAGCCAGACCATTTCGACATTTGATCTTGTAGTTTTCTAGCATTATTTGTAATTTTATCGAAGAGCTGATCAAACGTTTGTTGTAACTCTTCTAATTGTGTACGAATTGCTTCACGGCCTTCTGTTGCAGTTGATGGATAACATCTTTCACCACATTCTATAGTGTTATTCACCAATAGCATTGCAGAGGGTTGCTGGGCTAACAATTCCTTGCTTGCAATTTGTTTTTTAAGCAGATCTTCTCGTGTGCCAACTTGAGACAAATCACTGCTCTTGTCATACTTAGCTTGGGAACTTGCCAACCAATCTGAACATTGTTTATACTTTTCGTTATAAATAATATGATCTTGAACGGCTTGCTCACATTTCTTTAATATTTCCTTTGCTGTAGTTTGTATTGATTGGAATCTCGAAGTGACCTGTTGGACGTTAACAGCTATACGAGTTTCTCCCGAACTTTGTATAAGCTCAGATGAATCGTCTTTTATTTTTTCGAATTCAATCTCCTTTTGCCTTAGGTTATGAGCTAATGTTTGGAACTTGTTGAGTTGATCCTCTTTTTCCTCCATTGTGGATTTTGGATTATAATTTTTCAAAGCGTTTTCTGATTCTGATAACCACGAAATCAACTGATCGAGATTTATTTCATAATCACTCCATTGCTGCAAACGATTTTCAAGGGCACTCTTAACATCACTTAAAGCAGCTGAAAACTTTTCGTAATCAGCATGCAAGTTGCTTAAATCTCGCGTCATGGCTTCTTTGGAACGAGCTGGTAGTATTTTAGCATTATTATCAATATGGTCTGATAAAGTCTGCAGTTTTTGTAAGCCTTCTGGCAGTAAATCTTGAATTTCGTTAACTTTATTTAATCTTGCCTGTAAGGCTGCTTTATTTCCTGAATACTCAGAGTAGTTTGTCAGACGGTCCCATAAGTTCTTTTGGTAGTCTTGCTGAGATTTCTGTAATTCACTGAATTGCTGATAAACATCAAATGAGTCTTCCAGTTGTTGCATTAGATTGCTGCAATCTTTAGAAACTCTCTCATAACGTTTGTTCATATCAGTAACAGCTTCTTTTATGGTAGTGGCATTCATTGGTTGAGTTGAGTTTTGTAAAATTACTGCCTTTTCGTTTACAGCCTCAATTATACGCTTGTGAGAATTGATATCCTGTTGGATTGTTCTGAATTTATACAATTTTGATCGAATTTCCTGAGCACTGGTCCATGTTGTGGGATTTTCATGTTGTGTTGCTTTTTCAACTTGTTCCAACCAATTGACCACTTGGCTCAAAATGTCCTGGTAACTGGAAAGCTGAACTGTTTGGGCTTCTTGTTTCTTTTGCAAATTTCGAATGCTTTCGTCTAATTTATCCCATCTATCACGAATATCGCGCATCTCTTTGCGTATTTTTTCTCTACCTTGAGTAGAAGTTTCAGGCAAAGCCTTTTCACCAGCGGCATTCAGTGCCACAAACAATGTTTCTGCTTGTTCTCTCTCAGAGAGTAAAATTTGAAGAATATTGCTTGCCTGAGAAGCATCTTCCTTTTCGGCATGCTGAAGCTGTCTCTCAATGGGCTGCAGCCATAAGTCAACTTCACTATATTTATCTTGATAATATTGGTGATCATCGACCAAATTGGACCACCTGTTGACGACTTCTTTGCTCAAAACTTGAAGCAGCTGATAACGATTAGTGATTTGTGCAGTTAAGACCTTTAAACGGTCTGCGCCAGAAATGCTAAGCAAAGCATGACTAGCATCAGCGAAAGTATCAATTTCCTTTTCTTTTTGTAAAAGTAAATCTCTTTGAATCTTATATTTTTCCAATTGTTCAACTTTTTCATGTAAAGTAGATTTGAGTTGTTGTTCACGAAATACCGCTTCAGAAGATCTGCACCATTTTGTTAGGTCGTCTAATTTTTGCTCGAAACTATTCCATTGCTGCAACACCTCATTTAATTTCGCTTCAATTCCTTCGACATCATCGAAGTGAGACTTTATTGTAGTTTCCAACTCATTCAATTCCTTATCCAAAGCTTCATTGCCTTTATCAGAAGTTGAAGGCTTAACCTTTTCAAACTGGTCTCTGATATTCGTAACTATTTTCAAAGCTTGCGGTTTATTTTGATCTAAATGACGTAATGTTTCAATTTTGCGTTTAATATCTGACTTTTCTCCATAAGAATCGTCACACTCAAGGAGTTTAGCTTTTTCGCCAGAAATCCAAGCTTTTGCTGCAGTAACTTGATTATTTAAGTCATTGTGCTTTTGCACACAGTCATCCAAATTATTCAAAATTTCTTCTGATTTTTGAACAATGTTACTGAACAGTTGTTTTATCGATTGCAAGTATACGCTAAGGGAGTTATCCTTGATTTGATCAACCAATGATTGTGCTTTATCGCACACGTTATCGACCAACACGTTGTGAGTAGTGATCTCTTGGTGCAAAAGTTTATGGTTTTGCAATTGAGCTCTCTTCTCCTGCAAAGTTGTTTTGGGCTCCGTATGGCTTTGCATTGCCTTATCTACCTCCTTAAGCCATTTAGTCAACTGATCTTGAGCAATTGCGAATTCATTAAATTGCAATATGCAATGATCAATTCTTTGATAAGCTTGATTAAGGTCGTCAGTATAGTTGTCCCACATTTTTCGCAGGTTTCTCAATTGCTGGCGAATTATTTCACGGCCATCAGGACTAGTATAACCGTACAGCTTTTCGCCGTTGTCGATAAGATTTTCCAGAATTGTAGCATCATTAGTTCTCTTATCTGACATATCTCTTAGTTTATTTTGCCTGTCTTGTAAAAGATTTTGATCACCCACAACATCTTTGTTCTTTTCCAAATCATTAATACATAACTGCAATTCGTTTTTGAACTTGTCATATTCCTGGTCAAAAGCCTCATGATCTTTAACATAATTTTGATATTTAGCCATTGACTCCTTGCAGATATTTTTCAGTGTTTGATATCTGGTATTAAGTCGAGATAATTTAAGATTTAGATCCGTTTCTCCTTCGATTTCACGCCCTTGATCCATTAGGTTATTAATTGCTTTTGATTTTTTATCGATATCGATTGCAAACGCAGAAAGTTGCTGCAAGTGAGCTTTCTTTGCTTCAGCTGTACTCTTGAGAGCTTGGTTTTTAACAACAGCCTCTATACTTTTCATCCATGTATCGAGTTCATCAATTATTGTTTCGAATTCATCCCATTTAGAACACAGTTGCTTAAGCTTAACCAAAGAGTCTTGGCACAAAACCATGAATTCTGCCCAAGAATTTTTGGGCTCTTGGAAACTGCGCAACAATATCGGATGACCGGATGGATGAGTTTGCGAAAGAACGGTATTGAGAAGCTGCTGACAAGTTTCAAATATTGCGTCCCCCTCAGGCTTGTGTTGCAAAAGATTTTCTACAATAATAAGTTTTTCTTCTGCACCTTCTTTTTCAAATGTAGTTTCATTCAATATATCAATTGCCTCAGATTTTATTGTGTTGAGCCAATCTTGGGCCTTTTCTAAGACTTGATCATATGCTTCATGTTTGGCAACTTGATTGGTAATAACATTAATTCTGTTAGTAATCTTCTTGGACAGTTCATTGTATTCTTTAATTGAGTCTTCTGTTTTACGTTCCGATTCGTCATCGCACAAGGCAACAGCCCTTTCTTGTAATTGTTTTAAGGCATTTTTATGTAACGTAGTTTCTTGCAATTGCACCTTGTAGTTTTGCAGTGCAGCCTTCTTGGCAGCTAAAGTAGGGTATAGTCCATCGACAGTATCAACTTTGGCTTTAGATTCGTTAAGATAATGTGATACTTGAGTATAACTTTCTTCGATTGTAGTTTTCTGAATCAATACGCCTTCAACTTGTTGCAACAAAGCGTTAGCTTCATCCCGCAAATAATCAAAGTTTTCTCTCAAGTTTCTTAATTGAGCACGAATCTTTTCCCTATTTTCTGGTGTAACAGTGGTAAAAAGGGCTTCGCCAGCATCTACCGCGTTATTCAGTAAAATTTGTCCATTATCAAATGTATTTAAGTAATTCTTAATAGTTTGCAACTGTTGTGCGGTTGCTGATGAAGAACCAGGTGAGCCCATGCGAGCCAATCCTTGGAATTCTACTTTAGCCTCGGACAGCCAATCTGTGGCATCTGCCAAAGCTGAATTGAAATTTGCATTCGATTTGGCGGCATCATTCAGTTTATCTATATATTGCTGAAGGCCCTTGGACACTGTTTGGAAACGCTGAACCACATGTGAAACAAACTGTCCAATGCGAGCCTCTGGATTTTTGGATATCAATTTCTGAGAAGTTTTTTCCAAACCATTAATAATGGCCTTGTGTTCGTTGACATCTTTTTGGAGAAACGAGAGTTCTTCTAATTTTGCAGGGATGTCATTTAAACTAATTTGATTACTTGTTTCGGCCTTAATACGGCCTTCGATATCTCTCAGCCATGCATTAAGTTCCTCATTACATTTTTCATATTCTGTCCAAAGATGAACATTTTCATTCAAAACATTTTTGATTTGGTCAAATGCAGTTTCTAAATCATTCATTTCAGCATTCAACAAATCAGCATCTTTAACTAAGTCAGCAATGTTTTCCGGAGACTCAATAGCTTTAAGCAACTCTAACGAGTTTACGATTTCTCGTTGTCTTCCCTTGCAATCACTAAGTGCTTTTTGAACCTCTAACAATGAAGATTTTTTTACATCCAAATTATACTTATCGCTGGAAGTTTCAGGTTGGCACCAAGCTACTTTTTCTTTTTGAGTTGCAATAATTCTCTTTAACATGCCTACTTTGTCAGCGTGGAATTTTTTAAGGAACTGAATTAGAGAATTTTCAATTTTTTTGCAGTAGACATCAACTCCATCATATCTCTTTTGGACATTATTAAGCTCTTTGGGGATTATAGATTCACTAAATGTTGGATACATGCACTTTAACTCATCAACTTTTTGCTTGATATTATCAATTGTATTGCCAGTTTTGGAAAGATCGGCTTGAAGTGCTCTGCAATTCTGAACGCGTTCGATAATCTCGTTGTTATCACCCGACATATCATCGCATTTGACAAGCTGCTCTCTTAATTTGCCTACTTGCTCACCGCAAAGTTTAATCTGCTTTCGCAATTCCTGCTCTTGATCGTTATATTGAGTAGTGATGGCATTTAGACGTTCGGCATTGCTATTAACTTCAGCGAATTGTTCATTTAGCAATTGATTGAGCGATGTCAAGGCAGGAATATCAATATTGTTATTAATTTTGAGCAGTTCTGCTGATTTTTCTGCAATTGTATCTTTCAAATCTACATAAGAAGGCAATTCGGAGCGGTATTTAGTAAGACGCATGGGTGCGAATCCTATTTCTATACTATTGTCAGCAGCATCACATAGTCCTTGATTGGTTTCTGATAGCCATGGTACCAGATCCCTTTTAGCATCTTCGATTTGAGACCATATAACAGCTTCAGTTTCATATATGTGAGCATTTTTGATAGTCTTATCATGTAGATCTTGCCAACTTTGCTTAGCAGCAGCAAGATCATTTGAAAAGTCTTGGGATATCACTTCACCAATATTGTCAAAGAGCTTACCTATATTCGAAACTTTACGGTCAAATTCATCTAGAACTACTTTAACTTTGCGTATTTGGTCCATGGTTTTACGCGTTTTTTCTGAAGCTTGTTGAAGCTCTACTTCGTCTTTAGGTTGCTGAGGTATTGCATGGTAGAGATCATTACCTTTTTTCATTTCCTGCCCAAATTTCGTTTTAATATCAGCATATTCACGCAAAGCCCGAGAAATAAGCTCGTATTTTTGTATACGATCAACTATTTCACTTTGAAGTGAATCATAATCTTTATCTAAATGTAGGAGAGAATCTTGTATGGCAGGCATACTGGCAATATCTTCGCGCATCAATTGTGTTCCCTCATCGTGAATTTTGTTTTTAAGATCTATCTGGACTTTTAAAGCACCATTAAGAGCAATTAAATCAGCAATGATTTGGTCAATGTTTTCAAGATTCGGTTTGCGTTTTAAGATATTTTCTAATTTAGCTCGGTTGTTCTGTAAGGTCTGGGCGAAATCGTGTTCTAAAGTATGGAATTTATCTTTTCTGATTTGTATTTGCTCAATCTGTTGTTTATGATTTTGTGTACGCAACTGTAGATTTTCCACTTTATTTTCAATGTCATTAACGATTTGTGTCGCGATGTAAGGCTTACGTGTGAGCGTATCCTTAAGATGTACAACAGGATTTTCATCGATTTCTTTGGCTTGAGTTTTCCAATATGGCACATTTTTGGCAATGGTTGATATTTCCGTTGCAATTTTATTTAATTCTGGTGGTTGGGGAGCTTCAGGCTTTTCGATTTGATGTTTTATGTAGTTCATGTGGTTTTCTGTTTCATGTTTCCAATTCAAAAGTTCCGTCCATTTTTCTAAACAAACCTTTTTCTGGCACATATTTGTTTCCAAATTTTGATAGTTAAGTACCAAAGCAGAGTAAGCTTCGTTCAAAGCTTTGGCTTCTTCCGGGGAAGCTGCCAAAGAAATTTGTTTAACTTCATCGTAAATGGCATTAAAGGCGGGTTTCTTATCATTGTGTTCTTGCATAAGAGTATGCACAACATGCAAACTAGTTTCAACTCTATCTGGATTTATTTCTTCAACTTGTACGACTTGGGATCTTAAATTGTCCATCCAATTAGAAAAGTTAACCATTTTAGCATTAAAATCTTGGCGGGCAATAATAGCATCGGATATTTCATTTATATTGCCTCGAGTGGCTTCCGATAATTTTTGCAATTTTGTTTTCATTGCATTAACACGCTCTTTAATATGAACGGCACCTTCTGGAGCCAAATGAATACTTATTTGATCAGCAGATTGGCCCAAAGAAACCAATTTAGCTTGTTGTTCGGAAATTTCGTTGTTAAATGATTTGAGACGTACCAGTTCATTTTCTAATTTTTCTACATGAGGGGTATTTAATAGGGAGGTTTTCTTGCCTACGCATTGTTCGCCCTTTTCAATCCAATCTTCCAGCTTACCGGCATCATTTTCAAATGTTTTCCAATTAATAACGAGTTTTTCCAATTTAAAGCTGCCTTGTTTAGCATTCTCGTGCACAGTGATCCAGCGGGAATGCATGGCATCTACTTCGTCAGGAGCATTGGTTTTGCATAACATTTTGTGTGTAATGTTTGATATGCCTTGGAGTCGGTCTAATTGATCCAAGCAATGTGATTCAAATTGTTTAGCATTTTGTTGCAGTGCAACTGCTTCTTCAAGGGACATGGGCTTAGGGACTATAGTATTTACCTTAATTTCACATTCCTCCACAATGGGTTTTAAATGTTGTATACCAGTTTGGAATTGTTGCCAATTTGCAAGGTCTTCTTGAACAGCTAGAGCCTGATGGTCCACATTGCGATTGATAGCACTAAGAACTTCTTGTAATTTGGTTATTTCAGACTTTAACCGTTTTGCCTCCGCGATGTTACCCTCCTTCGGCGCTAACTCGGAAGCATCAGCAGCAAGCATATCTAATTGCTTCATTCTCTCGGTCAAAGTGCTCTTGAATGTATTTACTTTTATAACCCTCTCTTCAGGAGTAAGATCTTCTGAGTGCAAAGTTTCTATTGCTTTCGGTGCAACCTTATTTGCCCATTCTTGTAGTTCGGCTAACTGCGATTTATAGTTATTCCATTTAGCACTATAATCCTCCAAATAACCAACACGATCCTTCACATGTTCCATTGTGTTAAAGAACATTTTTTCTACTTCAGTGACCTCTTTCTCCAATATGGGTCGTTTTTCAGCGGCCGCCAAAGGAGCCAGTTCTGCTTTTAAGGCGTGAAGTTTGGGCAACAACTGCTGAGATGCTTGCTGCAATTGGGTATTCAATTCACGCTTAGATCTTAAATCTTGACTAACATTCTTTGGATCAGTTTGCAAAGGCGTTAATGCTCTCAATTCTGTTTCAGCAACCTGCAGCATAGAACAAATGTCCGCTTTTTGATCGGCGAATTCATTCCATACCGCTTGTGTACCTTTCAGAACTTGCAGTTTATCAGAAGTTTGAGAATAAGCTTGGTTCCAGCCAGTCTCCAAGTTCTTCACTTCTGCTTGCACAAAGGCAGGAGCGTGCACATCTTTACTCAAGTCGCGACCTCTTTGCAACATTGACATAATGTGAGGACGTTGGTGATCCAACTGATTAATCGCATATTGCTGTTCTTCGATAAGTTTATTGACACGTTCTAAGCTTTCAGGAGGCGGTATATTGGCAGCTTGTTCTTTGACCTTGCTCAGTAGGCAGACAACTTCATGGACCTCTCTGCGATAGGTGTAACACTTGGAGAATACCTCCGTTTTGACCATGGTAATTTCAATCGTTGGGATGAGATTTTTGTAACGCGCTATGAGGTCTTCAAGTTTCCTCTGTTCGTCGTTTGCCTCATCTTCACTGGCATAACTGAGGAGATGATCCAACGTCTTCACAAGCCACTTCATATCTTCGCGTTTGTTATCGGCTTCTTGGCATATTTTCTGATAAAGTGAAAAAAGAAAAACTTTTCAATAGATATACCTACATATATAAATTAAGTAAAAAAAAAGTATGCATCAATCTCAGTATATTTAAAAATTAGTTTGTTTCGCGTAATAGATTCTCAAATTAAATTGCGTACTTATGCTTGCAAGGATACACTTAATTTTTTGTTTTAGTTAATTGCGACAATGTTTTAAATAATAAAATTAATGAACATAATAGATCTGTGGATCTAAACTGCGTTCGATTGCATAGAAACCTTTGCAATTTATTTTAGATTGGTTGCTGGTAAAAAAAAACACAAAATTTTATTAACTTTACCACAAGCTCCCTGAGCTGCATGTATTTAATTACAAGAGATGGTTATTATTCATAAAATAAAACATTTTTAAAACAATACTATTCTTACCTGGAAAACGACTTTCTCCTTTTCAAATTCTTCCATGCTATTGACTTCATTGACAATACTTTTCAAACTTTTGTCAACTGTGTTCATCCATTCCACCATATCCTTGAATTTTTCATGATATGACTCCCATTGGGCTGGGATTTGCTGTAGAGTTTCACGCATGGTGGCGATTTTATTAGATAACTGGGTGTACTGAGCATGAGCATTTTTATAGACGTTCTCTAAGGTGTTATCTTGTGGCTGTTGTTGTTTGTACAGTGCAGACACACGGTGCATATTTTGCAGGCAGCTTTCTAAACGTGGAATTGATCCTTGTTGTAAAAAGAAATGGTCATTGCGTTTGAGTATAGAATCAACATCCTCATTACGATTAAGAGCCTGTTCTTCTAAGTGAAGTTCCTTTTCGACTTCTTGGAATGCTTGATTGAATGTTGATTCCTCAGCACGGAACTCCAGCTTCATTAAATGTAGTGGAGCTTGACCCAGTACATTCTGCCATTTGGATTGTAAGAGTTCAACGGAATCTACAACTGGCTTTTGCTCTGGAGGAGGTAGAGTTTTCAAAAGATTTTGTGCAGAATCGACCAAGTTAGACATCCATTTCTGATTTATATTTTCAAAAAAGTATTTTTGTGTTTCAATTGTTGTCTTGCTTTCAACATGTTTTTCGATAAGTATAGTTTCCGCACGTGTCAACCATTCAGTAACAACTTCTTCGTTCTCCTTAAAATTATTCCAGTTATTTAAAGTTGCCCCTAAGCGTTGTTCCCACTGTTGGGCATTTTGAGTGACATAATTGAAGCGGTCATTTAATTGCTGCATATTATGTTGGGCCTGGGTAATGTTAATATTTTCATCTACACTAACATTTCTCAGAAGATTCTGGAACACTTTGTTTTTGCTTTCCAACATTGATCTATAATATACAGTACGGGAAAAGAATGTTTTATGTTTATTTAGTTCTTCATTGACCTTGTCACGACCACCACCCAAACTGTGAGTACCAAGCAATGACTCAGCTTCGTTAAGCCATTGATGGATTTCCTTTTGACCTGCTTCCAGCGATTCTTGCTGTATTAAGAGTTGATGTATTAAGTGCAATTTATTGGGTATTTGAGCACGTACACGCACAAGGGCCTCTTTTTCTTGTTTGAGAATTTTCATCATGTCATCTACTTCTTCGCGCGACAAATCCTGAATTAGGCCCTGAATACTGCGGCTAATGTTTTTGAAAAGCTCTTCATTGTCATCAATTTCTGATGCCAATTTTTGCAGTTCCTGGCTATATGTTTGGATTTGTTGGGTATCCCCTAACTGCAGGTTTTGATTGAGAATATTTTCAGCCGAACGCAACCATTTCGACAACTTTTCAATTCCAGCTTTATATTCTTGTCTAGCACGTATAATATCACCAGCGTGCATATACTTTTTAGTATTAACAAATAAGCGCTCAAAACGTTCGGACAACAAACAATGTTGTTGTCTTAAGTTGTGAGCAATATTTTCTTCGCAAGAAGCAATTAAATAGTTAGCAGCATTTTCTAATGCATCGAATTTATCCTTCCAAACAGTTATGTCCTGGAAGAAGACCAATTTGTCATCCTCTGATTGCAAGACCTTCTGCTCGGCTAAGGTAAGCCAGTTTTGGCATTCGGGGCTTAACTGATTCCATATTCTCCAGCAGTTGACCACCTCTTCCAGGGAGTTCTGGCAACATTTCAATTCCATTGAAACACGCTTCCATCGTTCCTCCGTATCATACATGAATCGATCAATATCAATGACATCCCTTTGTGGCACATTACCATCACGTTTATACTCTTCTACAACTTGTTGCATGTCCACAAAAGCTTTTTGAAATTCTTGGAAAATTTTATTACGAGAAACGAAATTTTTATATTGTTCCAATTGTTGAGCAACTCTCTCTTCACTTCCGTATTTACCAGTCCAACCCTTCATTTTATTTTCTACCAAATTCAAAAATGCCACCAGACAGCACTTATGTTCTAAGAACTTTAATTTTATTCTACGTTCGGTTGCTTTAGGACCAACATCTTGCAAACGACGCTCCATGTTACGCAGTTGTTCTAGTGGTATTTTCTGGGCCAAAGCAGATCTCTTGGCATTTTCAAACATGGCCAGAATACGTGGTAAATCAGCAAAGAATAGTTTATGTTCCTCTAATTTTCGAGAAATAATAGCTGCAGTTTCTTCATTCATGGCCGTTGGTATATCGTTATCCATGAGAATTTTTTCGGCTTCAGCCAACCATTTGCCAACTTCTCCAAATTCACCAGGTAATTCAGAGTCCAACAGCCAAAGCCAATACATCATTTGGTATTGGACGCGCTGCCACAAGCTATTTATGTTTTCCCAAGTAGAACGAGATATTTGCAAAAATCCACTGTGGCTTTCAACTAACTGCTTCAATCGATTGTAGGTCGGTAAATGTGCATCAATCTCAGAGCGCGCAATTAAATACTCGGCAAAATCTCGAGGGAAAGAGTTTCCAATTACCATTGGATCATATTCGGCAGATTTTTCTAATAAGAAACGTCTCAGCTCATCCAGCTCTTGGTGAATATGAGTGAGATCTTTGCTTGCACCCTGTTATTAAAACAAGATTAATATTTTTAAAAAATCACTGTAAAAGTACTACATATATAATTTCACCTTTGGTTCAGGATACTTGTGCAGGAACTGCGCCACATATGTCATTATACTCTTTTCGTCTGGCTTAGGAACATCCACATCTTCAGCATCCAGTAACTTAGCAATGCCTAATTTATTTTCGGCTACGTCGAAAGCGGTTTCCAAACGATGACGATTATTTGTTTTCTTCAATTCAGCCAGATTTATTAAATTGGCTTTAATAGAATCGATTAGAGCTAAGAAAGCGACACCATCTCTCCAACTGGCTCCGAAATCCTTAACCTCAACCCCATATTCTCTATAAAAATAAACTCATATTAAGTTTTTAATTTTTTTCATCCATTTATAAACCTACTTTGGCAGGGCGTTTGTTACCCAATTAAGCAAGGTCTTTCTCGCTCCTTGCTTCCACTTTTCAGCCTTCATATCGCTAGCAGTTTTACCAACGCTATCTAAAGAACTAACCGAACCACCAATGCAATGGCCCAAGTATTCGAGGTTGCGGCTATTCTCTTCAATCTGGAAAATTTAAATTGTCAGGAAAGTTAGAGTCTATTCAATTATAGTAGCAAAAAAGATATCTGCGGCAGGATAGAATATGTGTTTAAGTCCTACTATACCCCTAAGCAAATCACATTTTTGTATGAGCGCTTCGTTAAATATAAGGTACAATTATGTCCATGTATGTGTATGCTCAGCTAAAAGGATTCTTGAATTAAGTAGTATATTTAATCACAATGTGACTAAATTTGTCATTAGCTTAATTTCAGGGTACGCAACAATTGGTTAATTTATATAAGTTTTTCGATTAATCGAGTTTTTCTCTCCCATAACCGAAGATCGATAGATTTTTAATATGAATCCAACTGAAGGGGGTCCCAATATTAATGCAAGATGTGAACTTGTGCAATAAAGCGTTTTCATGCCCTAAAAACATGGAACAACGTGCCTTCAATTTCGAACGACAGCTCAAAAAAAGAACAAAAAATATTAAAGCTTTGGAAAAAATTCAAGATCGTAGAAAATTCTTCGAAACTTAAGAGAAAATGTTAGTTTTTCGAAGAAGCAACTAACAAATCAATCTATCGGAATACAGTTAAGTGCAAGGATACACATACGTGTGTGGTGAAGAAGTTGAAAAAATACTCAACTATTTATATGTATGGTTTTATTTAAAACAGTTCCACAATTCTTAATAAAATTTAGAGGGCGAAGGCCAGCTAAGTGGTGGCGCAACTGAAAGTTCTAAGACTTTCTAGTCTTCATATATACATACGAAACGGTGAGACAAAAATGGTACAAAGTATTCAGATTTTTAGAGGGCATATTGGATATATTGTCTCAAAATTTTCTAATCAATTGCATTAGTATATATTTAAAAGCCGATTCAACACGACGCTTAGCATGATTACATAAAAATGGAGAAAGATGCAGTTATTAAATACTTCTATTTATATTAAAGAAGAACTGGATTCCACACTGAAAGACTCTTCGGCATCATATTCAATGGTTAAAGAGTGAGTTTCCGAATTTAAGAAAGGTTGAAAGAGCGGATTGAAAGTAAGTGAAATTGTGGTAGGTAGACGCTGCACTTCGGTGAAAAATTTCATTGGAAAACTGTTTCTATCGAAAATTTGGCGCTGTACAAGTGAATTTTTTGGAGAATTTGGATTCACCACTAAACTCTTGGAAGTAAACAACTGTCGAAACAATTGATTGGACCAGGTGCATCGAGCTCTAAGAAGGCAAAAACAATTTTATTGGCCAATAAAGTTATGGCGACTGAGTTTATGTTCATTGATTATCTGGAGAGCGAAAACTCGCACTAGTCACTACTGCTCACAGTTATTGCAACGTGTGAAGCAATTTGTGCAACGTGTAACACACTTAACAAGGAAAAAAATCTTGTTGCACCATGACAATGCACCTGCTTAATATTGTCAGTTGCGATGACCAAAATCAAGGAATTGGAGTGCGAATTGTTCCCCCAAAAACCATATTCACCGTATTTGGCTCCAGCGACTATTACCCATTTTCTAACCTTTAAAATGTATTGGGTTTAAAAATTTTAAGAGAAACAGGGAAGTCATCGATGCCGTTAATGACTTTTTCGAGGGCCTTGATGAATCATGCTATAAAAATGGTACCACTGTTTTACAACATCGCTATAAAAAAGGCTTTAATCTAGATGGTGATTAAGTTGAAAAATAAACGAAAAAATAAAAATAAGTTGTTCTTAGTTATCGGGCCGGAAACTTTCCACCTCACCCTCGTATAATGTAAGAATTACATATTAAGTATAGCAGTTAATCCAAACAAGTTAATAAAAACTATTTTAATACAAAATTCACTTTTCAAAAACTTTTCTTTGCTGAGCGAACGCTTTAAAAATTTTTTTTTTAATGTTTAATAATACTTTACAGTAGAAAGCAGAATAAAACTTAAGCAGTATTTCTTTTTGCCGCAGAATTTTAAATACACAGTTCTAGTTTTAGTTTTCATAATTAAATTATAAAAGAAATTGTTTAAAATTTTGCATACAAATAATAATATAATTCTAAAAATTTCCTCTCTTTTTGTTAACTATTTAATTATTTTTTTTTATATTTGTATTTATAGAAAACTTTCATTAGTGCGTACTAATATAATGAAGCACTTATAACAGAATCTTTATACATTTCCATTTTCGGGACCATTATTACAACTGTTCTTTAGCTTTTAACTTTGACCGGCATTCACTATGAATAGTGGATAAAACTCAAATTATGTCTCTACATAACAGAAACCTATTCCTTACGGGATATACGTGTTCAAAATTCTCGTTGTTTCCTACAAAAGTGGCCCAGATCCAAGCTGTCCTCAACACTAACTAGATTTGAGATTTCTCTATTGCTTTCGTGGAAGCACAAGTAGAACTGTCTCACTACTACTATTCTAAACATATGTAAGAATGAATTCAAGGGCGGCTGGAATATGCAATTAAGAATTTCAGGAACGACTACCCATGCAACAGGGAAATCACATCACTACTTCCAATAGCGTTTTCTGGATGGGAGCAGTACCAAAAATATACTTTGCTTGACAGGTTTGCGTCGATCAGTAGAATCAGATCGGCAGCGAAGAGAATCTCACCAACCATCGTCCACAATTGTAGACTCCTTTGCAGATTAAACCAACCTTCACAATCCGAAACTTTCGAATGTATTCGTCCATGTATAACCACCAACATTATGAGAAATCACCGTCAATGCAGGAACTGCTATTGTTGAGTCGGTATTGTAAGAAGCATCATCATGTGAAGTAATGATATATGGACAAAAGTGTTGAGATTCCATATAAGCAAGAAGGAACAGCTGTGTAAACTTGGCAATCACCTCTGTTGCGTGGAGTTATTTTGTATTGAAGATTATATGCTTTCTTTTTATATATAGAACAGATTGATATGGAAATCACTACGAGAATCAATGTTAAAAGGCTACCCTATCCTAACAGAATATTTATCGACCAATTCGACTGGAACTGTGTATATAGTTTTTTCTTCTGGTTTGTATAGACCGAATTCAATTATTTCCCTAGTCTGCTTTCACATGCAACACTTTTTCTTTACGAAAGACGGATTTTCTGAGAGAGAGAAGAAAAAGGCGGAAAGGGAGTATATATTTTGATAAAGTTATTACAATTCTCTCTTATTATAATTCTCTTTATACGGCATCATATAAGTTTTGTAGATACAAAATTTAACACCGAATGGGTTTAAAAGAGCTTTGCTGGAAGAAACACAGATCTGTGAGAAATATGATTTGATAGACTGTGTTCACACACTCCGAGCATTAATTTTAAGATTGCTAGTTTTTAGATGTGAGAGACGAGTGGCAAAGAAACAAGTATATAACGTCATGTACTTTCGAAACATTTTATTTTCTCATTCGTAGCAGCACAATTTCACTCACACTCATTATGAAAATTAAATATTTTTGCAATAAAGACTACCACAGTGTGAACGCCGAGGATAGTTCAAAGAAGAAAAAGTGACAAGTTTTGCATAAGACTCGACATGTCAGAACACAGGCCTATTTCAGTATGATGAGAATTGAGCAAAATTCCTAGGTGACGAAGAAAGAGCATAATCGCAATAAGTACTGAGTACTGCACGAACCACATGAGCATTCTTGTTTTCTTTTAGTGGTATATAGAATAAGACGGGTTTATAAAAAAGCTATTGCGAATTCTGAAATGAGCTGCATGTAATTTGAAGCTACTCACAACTTCATTACATGAAAATATGAAACTTGCATTTACAATAATTGCAAGCAGCAAATGAAGAGATATATATATTAGTTCCGGTGAAGGGCCCCGTACGTAGAATCCGTCATCCTTTGTGAACCAACATTCTTTCTTCCGAGCTTTTCCCCAATTAGTATGTTGGTTGTTTTCTTTACTACTTTAAACTTCAAATTAATACTTTGCCAACGTACGACGTACGACTGGTGCTAAGCGCATCATGAGAAGGCTAGTATTATAATCCCTTATTGACCCATATAATCTGTGCTAAAGTTATTTCTTTCTGAAAGAATCTACTGACAACAATTTTCTAGAGTAGTATTTTTTTTCACTATTTCAATTGAAATTTCAATGTTCACAAGTTGACAACAAAGCAAATTCATAAAGGGAGCTTCTTCCAGCAAATGATGATCACAAACCTGTCAAATATTTCTTTTCTCTGGTTCTATGTGTGGGCTAATTTTACACAAGAGAAAAATATTAATTCGAATCGCATCATAACAAAATAAGCGTTTTCTACCGTATAATATGCCAACTTTAGCCATCAGCATATCAAGTCCTCCTCGGAAAAGTGGATCTGTATTTGATATCGCAATAAAGAAAACTCTGCGCAAGAAGTTAAACACGCAACAATAAAAAAAATTATGTATTTATGTATGGGTGTCTGTTATAAATGATCTTTTTATCTTGGGAAATGAGTTCATTAAATGGTTAACAAAAAGGTGAAAGAAATATGCATGCACATATAAAATTTTGAACTACAAATGTATAAATATAGAATTGCTTAACTGAAAATATAATAAAATATATTAAACATTGATGGAGGTAAAATAAAAAGCAAATTCTACAAATAAATATGTGCAAAGAACTTATTAAATTGTAGTTCTTTCAGTGCACTGATCTAAGAAATAATAATGTGACAACAAACAAGTAGAATGTAGAGCAGTTGGGTTCACACGTCCGATACCGATCTCTACTGATATTTTGATTTTTCTTTTAAATTACCTGTGGCTTATAATTAATAACTACTACTAGCTTTTTCCGCCTCTTTTTACGTATCTTTGCATATTAATTGAAAAAAAAAACAAATAAATGAATTGATAAAAGTATAATTAACAGAAAATTTTAAAAATGGAATCTCAGAAATATTTTAAAATTTTTTTTTTAATATTAAAATGAGAACAACTTTGCAGCAGTACGAGGCAAATCTGAATAAAAAACATATTTTAAACAATTAAAAGTGTTTTCGATTCCAAAATTATATATATATATTTTGTTTGTGCTTTAATATAGTGCATCTTCTTTGCACAAGGACTTCAGGAAAGTCCTGTATTAGTGATGTGTCAGAAAGCTTACCTGGAAATATAATATTATTGTCCATATCAAACCCAAAACGACCGGTGGTCTCCCATCCACCAGATCAGCTGGATTGATATTGACTAGTTTAATGCGTTTGCTAGCCAAGAATTGTAAAGCTGTATTGGCATTGCTAAGGAAATGTGGCCGCCTTAACACACGGCCCCTTTCGACAGGCAACTTTTCGCCAGATAACACTTCCAAAAGTGCTATCAATTTCGTACCATCACACAAATCGTTAATTAAATCGTCAACTCGAAGCGGTGGAACACGCTGGAAATATATAAGAGAAATAAACAATGTTTAATCAAAATTGTAATACCAATTGTATTAAATTAGTATAAAGCAGTAGGGCCAAACACAGTGTAGTGAACAATTTCTCACTGCAATATTTCGCATTCGCATTTCGTATTCTTCCACGTCCTTTACTACAATTTACAAACGCTAAATTGCGCTACATGAGAATAATTTTCGTTATGTGGAGCATAAAGTTGAAAAGAATTAATTCTTTAATTTATCGAAGATGTATAGATTAATTATTTTCAATTTCTATTTCTAAAGACAAATTTCGAACCAGTTAATAAATATTGAACATCTTTAGGAAATTTCTATGATGAATAAAAGTTTCCGAGGAAAATGAATGAAAGAAACACAGAATTTCCTTAAAAGCAAAAAACGCATAAAATTCTGCTGATCCGATTTTATTTGTTTTCACCTGCAAATACTTTTATATGCATAACGTTCAGTACACAAAAAACAAAAAGTTCTGAAGTGCATTATCAGCCACCATCAGGGCAGTGCGAAATCGTTACTTAAAGAACGAATGCATGGCATCCTCTCCTCTTTCGGTCTAAACCGTTTTTTGGTAAAGACCAAAAAAAATTTTTTAAGAAGCCATTTTTAGGAAATATATTTGTTTAACTACATGTTTTGACAGCGGAATAAACTATGTACTGAAAAACATTTGATAAGGCGATGATTCACTATACACAATAGTACGATCTGTCAAATATGGTACCTGTGTTGCAAAAATAGGATAGTAGACCCTAAAAATGCATCTGTATGACCGAATTTTTAGACAAGTCAAAGCTTATGAAAATTTTAATAAAATGGCAATTTTTGTGTGATAACAGCTGCTTTTACTTCAATCAGCACAGAAGAAATTATTTGCATCATCTTTGTATGATAGTGTGGCGCAAAGGACGCCATTTTTATGCCATTTTTTAAAATAGGAATGAAATCACATCAGATTTACGTATGAATGAATCGTACGACTGGCGTTTAATGGCATTGAAAAAAATTCAATATGTATTTTGCAGTCCGAACAAACCCACCGTTGATGACCGAATGGAAAAGAAAAATTTAAAAACTTCAACTTCGGACCATAGAAATTCAATGTACACTACACACTTTTAGCAAACATGAATATGCATATTTTTGGCTCCCCTTATCGTTATTAATCGTTATTAATCTCTCAAAAATTAGTATACGAGAATTACGTTAAAATTTGTTTGCAACTTCGCCAAGGAATTACTAACTATTCCTTTCATAGTTTTTCTGATATCACGACATACGAATTGGCCCATACTCAAGCAATACATTAAAGATTATATTTGGCAGCATTTTATTAATTGCTATTGCTTCGCCGCTGAAGAACTGATTCAGAAGAAGCGAAGGTGAGTGTAATTTTATTACGATTAATGTACGTAAACTGTTTGCCTTCAAATGTGTATGTGATTTATGGCGTTTCCTTTTCCACAAAAAAAACGGAAACATTACCTTCAAAAAGGGCAATTTTGTGTTCTTTTCTCAAAAAAAGGTGGCCCACTTAAAGGGTTGCATTTTATTTTGTAAAAATAATGCTCTTTCGCGGGGCGAAAGACATTGCACTTTTTGCCCTGCACAAATCGACAGGGCAGAAATTACCCTGTAAAACACATGGCTTTTATTCTTACACAGCGTTACCAGACAATGTTCAAAAAAATACTTTTCAGTCGAAAGAGCTAGAAAATTGGAATTTAATTATTATTTTTATATCTGGTGACGTATAAAACAAATAAAAGACAATTATAAAAGATATTAATATAAAAAAATTGTCAGTTTGTCAAGCAAATGAATTAGCAATCTGGTAACGGAACTTTTCTCTTTACCGATTTCATAAAATTACTTAAATGTTTTTTTATCAGCTGTTAAAAAAAGGCAATGCACTTTTTTCAAATTTGTGTTCTTTTCTCGCTAAATAAAAAATGGCATTTTCGCAAGGCGGGAAAGACATTTTAAAAATGTACCTTTTCACAGGGACACATTCTTATTGTATAAAAGAAAATGCCATTAGTGACCGTTTAACGTTCCAACAACAATCAACACATGACATGCTAAGATGAAAAAACTTCATGACATGTTTTCTACCGGCAGTAAGAATCGAACAACCAATCGCAGATGTTTGTAGTTGACGAGTGTGCGTGTTCAATCATCGGTATCTTCAGCATAACACATATTGCATTTGAAAGTGAAATATAGAAAATTCACGCAGTTCTCATCACACTTAACCGTTTCTTTTTTGGCCAACTGCCAGTTTTGTAGTAAAAGCAGAAGATATTATTATTTCTGTTCCAAGATGATCTTAAAATTCTTAAGATTTAGAAAATTATTTGTGTTTCAAAATCAACTGTAAACGAATTTTGGTACGCTCTAGTTGATCAGACTACGTTAACTACATTCTATATAGTCGTACGATTCATGCGCAAGAAAATCTGACACAATTATATCCTACTTAGAAGAAGCCTTTTAAAATGAGGTTGCATGCCCCACACTGTTATTCAAATGTGATGGTGGTTTGTAGCAAATGCAACTCTGCTCACATCAAAAATTGACTTTTTATAAATCGTATGACTTGTCAAAAGGCTTTGGTAACACTTTCTTTTCTTCTTTCGTTTTTTTTTTGTATAATTTTTGAATCCAGATTTATCTTTATATGCCAGATTTAACTGAATTAAAATTTAGAAATTTCCACTTGTTTTGCTTTCGATTTCAAATGACAGATACATTAGCATATGAAAGAATATTCTTTCAAATGCTTTAATTTTATATAAACATGATCACCTTGATCGCTGGACAACCTTAAATACAAATGCTGTATAATTAAATTCTAAGTAAATGTAAAATCAAAAATATTTGCCAAATATTGCACTTAAGCTGCTGGGACAGTCTACTGTTTCTGTTTTAATAAAACGAGAACGAGTTAGTATTTCAGTAACCAGAACGTGCGATTTTTTGTTAAAAATTTGATGGGTTACAATTTGCAGAGCTGCGGATGCAGCAAATCAAATAAAAACAAAAAAAAAGACGGTTTAGAAAAGAAAGAATAGAATAATTTCAATTGAAATGCGATGGTGTGATATGATTTCCATTAGAATTCAATGAGCTGGCTGCCAACTCCACCGGTTGGGCCAGTGATGTGAACTAGAACTATATATGTATGTAAGTATTCGATAAGTATAGAGTATATTTATTCCTTTTCCGAAAGTTTTTATTTCTTTTTCTTTTTTCATGTTCAGCAGAATATTAAAAATGTATAGAAATGATGCACACATTTTTGTTATTAGCAGCTTGAAGTAAATGCAACCCTGATGGCATGAAAATTCGGATTTTATTCAAAATTTCTTATAAAGTTTTTCAAATCGTACGACTTGTCAAAAAATCCGTCACACAGAAGCCTTTACAGTGCACACTTTCATAATATTACAGCTGAAGGGCCATGTTTGACAAATGACGTGTAATTGGTAGTACTTGTAGAAGAATCTGTGGAGGCAATATCGGCCAATCTAATGCTGATGTGTACAAAGTAAGTCTCCAATATATAAATTTCTTTAAATACATATTTATTTCGTTAAGTGAATGTATTGAATGACTTCTTCTAGAACTTGCGACAAATTTTGATTGCACCACAAGCATGTAATAAAAACTCCAGCCAATCGATGCACGAAAAAGTTAGCAATCAAGTTTTTGTATCCCTCACTATCGAATGCAGTGTTCTGCCTTTTCGTATGTCGAAAGAATTGGCAGGCGGAAAAAGAAAGAAACCAAAAAAAAAAAAAAACAAAAATGAACCCGATAAAAATTTTAGATACAAAAACGCCAAACTTAGTTGTAAGTCACATACACGCACATCCAATCTTGTTTTTACACGAGATACTCGTATACACACTACGGTCGAAGGAATGCAGGGAAAAATATCAGTAGGCCAAAAAAACAGTAGACATTTAGATAATTGTATTTGATTACTCGAGTTACAAAGTAAAAAATTTAATAATTCTGTGAAACACATAAAAATGTTATTCCTTTTTGCATACACAGTGCTGTTTTTGTTTAAAGGACATGTATTTTGTAAAAAAAAAGAGAATGAGATAATTTATGGAAACGGTGTTATTTCATAATCGTGCAAAACCCGACTGTGTAAGAACTGGCATGTGAGCAAGCAAACAAGAAGCAGAAACATGTTTCTTTTTTCAAAACCCACAATTTCATCCTTCGCAAACTTACTTATGGCACTGCACTGTGGGACAGCTCTGAAAAATTTTTGTATAAAGTTTTAATGAATTATAGTTCACATTAATTTGTTGAATTTTCTATTTGTTTTTTTTTTTTGGCACAAACAAGAAAAATGAATTCGAAAAGCCAACAGTTTCTTTTAAACGAGAACTTTTTTCGAATGACAATTTTGTGTAACCATATTTGTGTTTCAAATAAAAGCATTAAAATTTTTTTCCGATATATTTTTTTTTGGTTCTCATACAATTACTAAATTTAATTTAATGCTAAAAGCTCTAAAAAAGTGCAAACGGCATCCGCTAAGTTTTAGTATTACTGAATATTAATTTTCGAGATCATTAGTGTAATTAAAAGTATCATCTAACTATTGACCGATAATCCCCATAATAAAATAAATAAACAATATTGATTTTAGCTCCATATTCCATTTTAGGGAATGTAAAATGGAAAACAGGCCCAGGGTAATAAAATGGATTAAAAGACGTTTTGGGCATTTTTCATTGTGGTCAAGGATTTCTTCCTCACGACATTTCGGAGACTCACTTCGCCTAATGAAATCGTCCTTCTTTCGCACATATGAAGTTTTATATTTTCACGACTTACAGAAGAATTTTTTTTTTTTTTTAATATTCTGTTATAACAACTATAATTAAAAAAAATATACTATTGTGAATTAAAAAACCAAAAAATTAAATTCATGTAATGAATTCTTGTTTTAGTGTTTTGAAATTTTTTCATCGATTTTAAGATCTTTCTATACTCTTCTTCATCTTTTGAGGATATGTCCCTATGAGACATATTTATACTGGATGTTTCACATTAAATAAGTTTCAAAATAAATTATAGCAGCAGTACAACTCGAGCGAACCACGAGTTTGTGCTGGCGAGTATACTCGTACAACGCCATAAAACAAAACATATTTGCGTTTATGAAAACGCACACAATTAGGGCGATGCGGCAAATTCTGTTATATCAATATTTCTATTCCATACTTAATTCTCCAGCGGTTTATAATACGTCTAGTTAAATGTTTTTGCGATGTGTTTATATAATGACAGCTCCAAAATAAGACGGCTCCTCAAATAAAACTGCTTGTGGAATCTATTCTTTTCTCGGGGGAAAATTTCTTGTGCTCTATTCGATCTTAATTATAGCAAGCTTCTTTTGCCATAATATTTCTTTTTTGTACGTTAGGCCGTCGAGAATGGGTACAGTATTTTTTTAAATTCTCCTTGTTAATTTCAAAGACTTGTAATAAATTATTACGAGTAGGTTGCAATTTAGTCCACTTATTAGGCAAGTATTGGATTGCAGGTTGGTATATATAAGTTTGATATGTGAATGGTAATTTTTAAAATATTGCTTGGCGACTCTATGAAGTATATATATATATATATATCTATAACGGATCACATAAATTATCATCTCAGATTATTCTCAAAATTATCCTGTATGAAAATCACAAGAATAAACCAAGAATATCGCCAATATCTATCCGCGAACATTGCAATTACCACCTATGTACAGCATTCGAATATACTTCAATGGGATTTGTTCAATATAGTATTTTACTTATTTTTCTATTTATAAGAAAAAAATGATTTTTATAACTGACTGATATTTTTTTTGAAAATTAAAATTTTTGTGACAGCATATTTCTTAAAAAAAAAATTTATTTTTTTTGTTAAACATAAAAATAAATATTTTACTTTTATGAAATAGAATTTCTATGAAAATTTATTTAATATACATCAATAATATTCTTTAAGAACAGAAATCGTGGCATGGAGTCTATTATCCATCAGGCATCTTCGGGATACAGCCATAATTTATTCGTTATTTTGGGTTGTTCGATATAAAACTTTCTTAAACCATTTTATCTGCAATGGCAGTTGCATTGTGAGTGTCCAGTGGTGACACGAAGTGAAGAGTCCCCTTTCAGATATCTCACAAGGCCTTTCTCGCCATCATCAAATAATTTTCGCTGGCCTATGGATTCAGCTGGATAAATCTTTTGCATGGCCATCTAAAACGGTTTGAACTCTCATTCTCTATACAAAGGACATTCAAGCTGAGAGTAGGCCACTGTAACACGTGTGATATCCACGCTTCGCCTTTCATAACTTCACGCAATTATAAGGCTTAACGTATTGTAGTCTGCCTACCAAATCATTTCAACATCCCTCCATCTTCAACTTGAGGAGCATGACAAAGAATATGTCTTTTCGTATGCCATTAGCCCGTGGTTTTTTGTAGTCCGGCCCATGAAAATTATATCTGATTTATGTTATTTATTTTATAGTAAATTTTACAGCGTGCAGGCCGTTCAGCGTACCTTACAGTCAAAAGTTCGGTATAAAAAAAGAGCACAAAGCCGTCAATATCGCTGCTTGACTAGTGTCTTATTTTTAAACGAATTCAGTGAGCGTGCGCCGAAGTTGATCGAGCCTAAATTATTGGGAACATCGAGGAGTTGGCAATCAAAGATATGTAATTGTTGGCACACAATGCAGTGATAGGGAGTAGGAAGTTTAACTCGTTAGAAACCGAAGAATTTTCGAAAAACTTACGTGTATGCCATAAAGTGAATTCGCTTTGCATATTTTAAGATGACCCTGTTGAAGAAAACAGTTCTTCTGAAAGACCTTTTAGTACGTCGACCTTTGGTGGTCAATCTGCATATGAATCATGTGTATGACGTTCAGAGGATTTATAAAATCCTGTCCCAATGTGGCCGGCAACAACTGCAGCCTTTTTAAATTTATATTTTTTCGTTAGTCAAGCGATAAATAAAGTTTTAAGATTTGAGTTGCTGTAACTAAAGGCAAAAGCAACGGAATGGAAGTTGCACACCGAGAAGGCGTTGTCGCTGCGAAACACATTTAAAATGTCTGCATTTTTAAACAACCTAAATAAAAATGAAACTAATAAACGGCAAATACATAAATTCGGATAAAAATGCTGCGTTTGCTGTAGAATGTCATTTGCCCCGCATGTTGGATGATGTTTCTCGTTTTTGTTCTTGTCATTATATTTTAAAAATAATACAAACTTGCATGCAAATTAAAAAGAATGCATCTTTTCCACAATTTTATTAAACTTGCGCAGAAATTCGATTTCGTTCGCGAATACGCCAAGGAGAAAATAAATAAATAAATTAATTGAATTTAAAGATGAGAGTCGTCGCTTAACATTTGTGTCATTTAAAGTGTAAATTTAACAATGTGAATAATTCGTTTAAAAATAACAATTGTTTTATTTGGTTTCTAATAAAAAATTTGTTATTATAAAATGAAAAGCTCGAAGAGAAAATTTTAAATTTACAAATGAGGTAACCCAATGAATCATGCATTTTTGTTTTAAAACCGTACAAGAAGAAATTTATGATCGCAAATAGAGAAGAAATAGAATAGAAACAATTTTGTTTAATTTAAAGGATTTGCGTCATATGCCGCAAAAGCTGAACGAGTGAGTGCTGGTCAAATCAAAATAATTGTTATCTAATACACTATAAACACACGGGTGCATGTGTATGTGTGTATGTATTTATGCATGTGTTAGTTATCCTTTACGAAAATGTTAAGCCAACATTTTTTTTGGCAAGAAATACATAAATGTTTCCTTTCTTGCGCATCTAAATGAGAACAATGTGACAAAGTTGTATGACTCAGCATAACGTTCACGTTAGAAGAAATCCAAAAATTCTATAACTTTATCTTTTTAATCTTTTATTTAAAGGAAAGTAGCAAAACCTTTTCAAGCCGTTGCACTTTAGCTGCGCTATTACGGCTGATAGTTCGCCTTTTCGTTTTAACTTTTGACATACTTATTCGTACGCTCTTTTTTAACAAATGCTGGATATCAATTTATATTGATACTTTGAAATACATCACGATGACTTGTAACAAAAACAGCTGATGTAATATCCGTTAACAAATACTTTTCCGTCGCCTCTATTATGTCAGTTGAGGGAGAGAGAGTACAAAGTATAGGTATGAAGTATTCTATGTGGCTGGTACATCACAGCACAGCCATATCCTATTTTTTTTGATTCCGACTATGAAATGTCATCCCTTCTTTTCTCCCTTCTGAAAGAAGCGAATGTGTAACGTGTCGATTATCTTTCGTACAGAACTATTGATAACCTCTCTAGGGGCTTGTTTGGTAGTTAGAAGAGACTGGTATTTAAAAAAAATTCATAGGAACCCCTTTGCTATGGCCAGATACAAGAAGGTCTTCTGAATTTTCCCTCTGAATGAATATATGCGTGGATTTGCAATATGCGATAATTGTATGCCTTAATTTGCGAATACGAATATCTGAAACTAAATAAATATTCGGTAATTCGAAGGCTGTAAGTCGGCACATAACTAACCGAATTTGATAGCCAATTAGGAAAGTAGTGAACATTGGAAAAAAGCTAAAAGCCCCCACCATTAGTACTTTGGCTTAGCGGACACCTATTGATTGTGAGCATAGTTTAACTTAGTTGTCATTTGAGAGAGTGCAAAGTGTGCCCATAACGTATTATATGTGACTTTAACGTCAAGGCGAATTCGTTTAAGGTGCACGCAACTGAGTTCACCCTTTAAAAATATCCACAATCCTGAAATTTTTACAGTATTTAAATCGCATCTGGCGTTTGTACAGAAGAGTTTTTAAAAGAATTCACCACCTTAGATCGCAGGTTAGATTCCTGCCAAGAGCCTGTGTGTTTTCTTGCGGACAAGCCGAAAGCTTTGCAGGTTGAGTTGGTTAAAAAAAATCATTTTAAAGCCAAGTCATGCAAGCAGTTGAGGTCATCTGATAGTGTATTCACTTTGAATCAACTATAACAACAGCCATGTTGTCTAAGTATCAAAAATTAAAATAATATGCGATCAATATTAAACAATAATAGTTTTACTGGGCGCCGTCTTTACATTTAAGGTTTTATTTGTTAGTGTAATAATTTGGCAACTCAAACCGTGCAGACACCAAAAATTGTTTCAAATCGAATAAAAAGTTCTCTATTGATGTTGGAGAAGATTTGTAAAACCAAGTGGGATTTATTTATATTTTCCTACTGATACATTTAATTTACGCCCCAAACGCAAGCCGAATGTGTGGATTAAATAAAAAAAATACCATTTTTCCATAAATTTATTTAGTATTTCGGATGGCACTGCGACGTTATGATAATTGAAAACAACAATGCTTTTAAAATTAAAATTTTAAATTTATTTTAGATTTAAATATCAGAAAGATTCGCAAAATGGTGGAATCTCTAGTAAGAACGGGGATAAAACAGAAATATTTAAGATGTGAAACGTTGACGTGGGAATGGCAATGAGAACCATCATAAATTGTACGTAAAGGTGGATAGAACTCTAATACCTCATCTATATAGTTCGTACTTCATCGGCTTCACTATTAAGATTTTAAAAATGGAAGAAAAATCCATTAGGGGATTTGCTCCCTTTGAACACCGAACACCGAATACGTTTTTCAGTGATGTCAAAACAGTTGCCTGTAAAGTGATTTGCGGAACATGTTCTTCTTCCCTTCGTATCAAATTTTATGAAGGAATTTTACAGAACATTTTGTTTAATTGTGAAATAGATGTTTTAAACTAATTTATTGTTTTTTGAAGATTGCAAATTAATATTCATTAATTCTCACTCACCTTCGAGAGGTATGAATTAATCCAATTTGTGAATGTTTTCTTTTGAACGCGTTCTTGCTCCTCTGAAAAAGAAAAAGAGAAGAAATACATGCAATTAATAAAATAATGAAAATATTTCTTTAAAACTTTTTTGTGTTTAATGTCGGTTTCTACTTTAAGTTATTTAACAAAAAACCCAGTTTGAAACTCGTGAAACTCCTAAAGAGGGGGGGGGGGGGGCGGTGTGCGATGATGCCTAATTAAAATGCTACAACAACAATTACACAACTTTGCTTTAAACATTTGCCAATTAAATGAAAACTGAAAACTAAAAGTAAAAAAGAAACATAAACTATTTTAGTACACGAAACCCACACAAATTAAGGGGAACCTAATTTGTACGGAAGATAACTCGTATTGGCATAAATATCAAAATAAATAAAATATTATGTTCAATGCAGCAGCAAATCATACGTGGCATACTTTCAATATTTCATTATTATTATTATTTTTTTTTTGCATTAAAGCTACACTTCATTTGCGGGGTACTCAACTATACAGACCCATCGTTTAAACGGCGTATTGCAGGCTTTGTTTTATAATCTCTCTACCGTATTTGCGTCATTTGCTCCCTTTTCCTTAACTCATTACAAGCATTCGATGCTTGTTAATCTGTAGGCACAGACGTTGTCATGGCACGCCGTGTTTTATAATTATTAAGTAGAGATCGAGGAGTATGACGGTAAAATTCTTCTATGAAAAATGCACTCCCATAACCACTAGAAAGAAGGATTTGGCGCAAAAATGGGCATGGCATGGTGTCTATCCGTAAGCAGGCATGTATAATACATGTAGACAAAAGTATACTTGTTTGTACTTTCTACAACCTTTACTTTTCGCTTAGCCATCCCAATAGCCCGCTCCCATGCCCTTGGGCTAATTACAATTCAACTGTATTTAATACGCCAATTTTCTGCGCCACCTAAATGTACAAACATCGAAGTCGTACGTTTCATGTACTAAATTTTGATGAAGCCCAGAAGTTAAAAAGCATAAAAATTATGTATTTAAGTGTGCTTGTACATGCGCTTATTAAAAACATTTAGCAACAACAACAACAACAATGATTAAATTCACATAATTATTTACATATAAAACGTGAATTTGCATGCCTTCGTGTGAGCCACAATGAGCACGGCTTAGAGTTTGTAATGCAATCGTGCTATTAAGCTAAATACTAGCAAGTTGATACGTAAGGCAAGCAGCGGAACCGTTTGCATAAATAATGCATAAATGAAAATTCACACACAGCCATACATGCATGTGCATGTTCGGTTAGTTATGTGCCGACTTACAGCCTTCGAATTTCCGAATATTTATTTAGTTTCAGATATTCGTATTCGCAAATTAAGGCATACAATTATCGCATATTGCAAATCCACGCATATATTCATTCAGCGGGAAAATTCAGAAGACCTTCTTGTATCTGGCCATAGCAAAGGGGTTCCTATGAATTTTTTTTAAATACCAGTCTCTTCTAACTACCAAACAAGCCCCTAGAGAGGTTATCAATAGTTCTGTACGAAAAATAATCGACACGTTACACATTCGCTTCTTTCAGAAGGGAGAAAAGAAGGGATGACATTTCATAGTTGGAAACAAAAAAAAAGGATACGGGTGTGCTGTGATGTATCATCCACATCAAATGAAAAGACGTAAATCATTGCAGTTGGCCTCTATGTATTTGCCGAGAGACAAATAATAAAAAGTTAAACAAGTAAAATGAGTAAATGAAGTTTTAATATTGTCAAAATATTAAAATATTTAAATATTTAAGCATTTTGAATACTTAAAGCTGAAAGCCTTCCCAAAAAAAGCGTTCTGAGATACCTTTTTTCAAAGCCCTTTTAGAAGATCTTTACAGTATGCCCTTCTGGCAGGTATTTTCTTGAAGGGCTTTAAAAACCTCTGCCTTAAGAAGTGGCTTCCAGAAGGTCTCTGCACTCATTCTTTTTCCTCTTCAATACAGATCAAACAATTCATAATGCCATGTGAGCAAACAGGGTTCATTTTGAATCATTTGCGAACTCGTATATTTAACTCTCATCTCTAATTTTGATAAAAAAAATTATCGAAAGAGAAAATAAATATAAAATATAAGTGGAGAGTTAGTAGAAGACCTGAAACTTTTGGATAGAGCCGACGTTTGCACTTACCAGACGCTGCTACTTACAAACCACATACGAATAATAGCAATTACGAAATAGCACACTAAATTAAGAGGGGTGCTCATATCAATCATATTTGCCAACACATGCCTTTATGACGTACCCTTTGATTATCATAAGATTTCTTATATAATTTCACAACTTTTGCATTAGTGTTATTGAAATAATTAGGTGACAAAGGGATTTAATAGAAATCCCTAAACAACTTAACTATGCCCACTTCAGATGCCTGTCCAAAACACTGCAGAAAGAGGCAACGAAAAAAAATTATAGGGAGAACCATTTAGAACAACTTTGGACTAGTGTCTCACCTTAATTGAAATATTAACTTTTTGTTCAGAGCTCGCAACAACACTCCCCCCGCTAAAATTAGCCAGATAGACATAATAAATCATAATGGGGGAAAAAGATACTAATTAAGCCAATTTTTTATACATCAGTACACAAAATGGGCAACCTTCCAGAAAAAGTCTTTTTTCTACCAGCACAAAAATATGTATATAAATAAAAGTCGTTTGATGCTTAAATATTATATATATATATATATATCTGTATATGCATGCATTGGAAACATTTTTTATTTCAATTTATTTTCCGTGGTTTTGCCCCCGTGTACATGTTTGCTTTAACAAATCCTTCCTTTTTACTTTTTACTTATTGAAGGACTGTCAGATAGTCTATTTTGCTTCTATCGGCCTCAAATTAATCTGCCCAAATTTAAACTATTTGAATCACTATTTCGCTTAAATTTTTTTATACGAAATGTATAATTAATATCAGCGATATTGTTTACTCGTTTCACCATTAAATATATATCAAAAATATCTGCCGCATTCTTGTATAGTAATAATTAATTATTTAACTTTCACATTTTATTTTGTTATAAAAATTTTATCTTATCGGGAATAAAACAGATCTGAAGTATCTAATACAGCCACAGTGATGATTTGCATTAGCCTGTAGTGAAAGGCAATGCATTTTTAATTAATTTTAGTTTCGGAATTTAGTACGTTTTCATTATTAGCATTTTATTTGTTTAAAAATTTTCAATTAATACATTGTAAAAGTTTATTATACATATATAATCATTTTTAAAGTGTTGGCAATATTAATGATGTGTTGTTTATTTCTGGCATTCCATTTATTATTGACCTCAACTGTCAACTGTCAACTGTCAACTCTCATTCCATCTTATTACGTTGGCAATACCTTAGCAATGCACATTGGCACTGAATCAAAATATTTTTTGGAAACACATTTGCACTTATTATTAGTAAATTTTTCAGGCGAAATTGGAATTGAAAGGAGGAAGTAAAAATTCTTTTGTATTCAAACATATTTTCTCATTTTCTTAATTTTAACTGAGAATATACTTTACGTAAATAGAAACGGAGAATATATTAAATGGGGTAAATCCATCTTAAATAATAATATAAAAAAATTATATCTTCAGTGAAAGTTCTAATTACTATTGAATTGAACTGAATTGAAAAATTAAATTTACGAACTTAAGTCAGAGTAACTAATGGTATTGTTTGTTTCAGTTCAACTAAAAAATTCAGTCCAAGACTTGGTTAAAAATAACAACAATACTCATATAAAAATTTCAGAAAACTTACCGACAAAAATTCAGTTTAAGTTGAAGTTTATTTCTAATTTTTACTGAGCTCAAAGGGAATTTTTACTGACCTCAACTAGTACGGAATCTAGTGTGTTCTGCTGCGGTTGCAGTAGTTCTTGTTTAGTTTTTGACAGCTCTAATATTAATAATTTGAGTGACATTTTATTACCAAACGAAGTCTGCTTACACATTGTAAATGTCATTTAATTTTATTATAGTCATTTTGAAAAAAATCTGATTTGTGAGAAGAATGTGTTATAGTTACATTGGCAGTACTGTTTGGACTTGAAATAAATCAACACAAAGCAAATATTCAAATGTGTTGCTGCAAATCGCATTGCTCCCAAATCAGATGAGATATTCCGTATTGATTTTAACTCACAGTTTATAAATTTTGACAGTTTTTTCGTTGTGTTGAAAGAAAAATTAAAACTGTGGGAAATTTTCGTCTACAATTAACGTAAGTGATACGTTGCTACATAAAATGAGATATTAAATTTCTAAAGTATTCACAACACTGCACAACAGCCAAAAGTTTCGAAATACCACGCTGTCAAAAACTGTGGAACACATTTGCAATAAAACCATGGGGTACGAAAAATTGTAATTTGAATTTTTGCAAGTGTATAAGAATTATACAATTAAATATACCAATTAAATTTTTGGGTAAAGACGCCGTCAATATATACCATAAGAGACGATTGATTGACGATCTCATTGCAGTTTGGCGATTTTCATTTCTCAAAATGCTGCTGACGTTTTTAGTTACATAATTAACGATTTTTCTAAATTTAACTTTTAGCATTTTTAAGTTGGCATTTTTAATTGTTTTCATCAAGATATTAATTAAAATAAATTAGAATAGAATAGAAAAAATTAAAATATTAGTGATTTGAGGTTTTTTTATGGTTTTCTCAAATAACTTGACGATTTTGATGATTTTTGCACAGAAGTCTGTACTGTTTTACGATTTCAGTGACTCTGCCTTCGCCACTTAAACAATTCAACAATAATCAACATATGAATCAACATATGTGTTAAAGCAGATGGGAAAAATTACTGAGACTTTTTTATTATTACCGGAATCAAACCCACGACGTTAGCCATTTCGTAATTCACGAACTTATTACAGTTATTTTCATGAACTTTTACTTACTTTTCATGAACGTTTCCAGAATATTAAAAATGCATTGAAATTGATTATGTCAGGGTATCACCGCCCCTTCAAGAAGATCTTCTTACTAACTTGAACATAATAAAAACTCATCCAACGATGACTCCAACATTTTAATAATTTATCTTACTGTGTATTAATTTTTAAATTCATTTTCTTTGTCGACTAGATGGCCGGTGTCTCGATTTTGCTATCAAAATTTTGCAAGTAAAGAAAGGCGCAAAAGCTTCTCCAGGATAATGAAGTGATCCGTTCTCTTCTTGACGCGTGCAGACATTGAAGATATTATTTAACGATTTTAGCGAATCTAATTAATACAAAGTTAATAGAAGCATCAGTAACTTCTTACAAGTATTTACGTAATGCCGTGATATATATGAGTGCTGAAGCATTGCTTCAGAGTATTTTACAACGCGCATAATCTCCCCGAACATATTAGTTTGAATAAAGAACTCAAAGTAAGAACTACTTAAGTTGAATTTAGTTAATATTAAATTTTTCTTGGACATTAACGACCTTTTGTCATGAGAAACTCTATTGGACTTAAGCAATACGACTTTTTCTATGCAACACGTGCATAAAAACAGTTCAACCATAACACGAACTGTTTCGGAATTGTAGAATTTAGAAATTTAGAGCTTCAGATCTGCATAATGTTTGTACGTTACGTTGCGAGAGAAAAATTTATCAGCCATTTCTCTGAGCAAACTCATTATACAATTCACCAAAAATGTATCTTTTACTATCTATTATTTTTGTAGGCGATTTTTAATATTTGTGCAATTTTCGTGATTCTTCTCTGCTAATGCAACAAGTTGGGCAAATAAGGTTCTTGCCCGCCACAATGCAACTTAAAGAAACCGGTCGGCGGGTGCTTAAAATATTTAAAAAAAGAATTTTTAAATGGTAAATTTGAATTATATTTAGATCTACTGTCATTTCTAAACGGATTGAAGGAGGGGTTTTTGCACGCCATGGTTGCATTAACCCTTAAAGCGCCCTTGTGTGAAAAACGACTCAAGACTTATAACTTTTGTGCGATAAATAAAAAAATTCTTGCAGGGTCCTAAAGAAATTTCTTGGAATAGGAAAAACAACTTTTGATGGAAAATTATTTTTTAATGACGAAATATTGCAAAACTTACGTAATTACACCCTTTGTGTGAGTTTTCCCACGATGAAGTTTGTACGATATTTTCGGTAGGGCAGTCTAAATATTTTTATTATTTTGCCAGACTACATGGAGTGAGCGTTTCATAAAGTTTTTAATTGTAGAAAATATACACAAGCGAACGTCTTTCTCTACTGTGAATCCCCCAAAAAAGGGTATTATAAAAATGACAAAGGAAGAAATCAGTTTATTGTTTCCTGTGAATGTGAAAGGTTCTTGAATATATTTGGTGAAAAAAATTATAAAATCCCTAGACGCAAGAGCTTTACCAATGAGGAACTAGAAGTAATTTTGAATGCGAAAATAGTTACTCGCCAGAAGAAAGCTATTTGTGCCAAAATTTATTAATAATAATAATGTATGAAATAGTGAAATAGTGAAACATATATGTGAACATATAGTAAAACATATATGCAGATACAGAATGCTGCGATATTTATATCGAAATTGACTCAGACTTTCTATATACACATTCAGGAGTACTCACTTTTCCTCATTCTTACTTTTGATTTACTTGTATTATTATTATTAATTGTAATTGACGATGTAGGTGGACGACTAAAAATCTCTCTAGCGCTTTTGTGGACTTGCCAATATAGAGGAAATCACAAATTTATCGAGAAATTAAAATATAAAAACTATATTCACCAAACAATAAGCCGATTTTCTAAAAAAAGGGCTTGCAAGCGTTCCTATAAGCGAATTGTTTGCGAAAAATTAATTTAAAATAAATATAAGTTTGAGCAAGTTTTTTTGCTGTGTTTTGAGGGTTAATATATAAAAATGTTTTGTTGTAGAGGCAACCAGAGAAGAAACCGCAAATATTTTTATAATTAAAGCGGCGCTTGGCATTTACACTAATTTAAAGTCCAGTACAATCACTTTAGACTAAATTAAATCAATAAAAGTTCTGTATTCGATTATACAGCTTTGAATGTGTAATCTACAATAATTTTCAGTTTTATTTGTTTTTTTTTTATTACCAGACTTTAGTGATTTTTATAGTGGAAAATTTTTGGAAAAGTCTGAGCAGATGGGGTTCTAAATTTTTGATTTTAAGTAAAATTTAAGCAACAAAAATGCCAAAAATAGCCGGGATGAAGAGACAGGTGGTTAAAGCTTAATCAACTTCCCTTCTTATATGGAACCAGAGTTAATATATTTTACGGATTCGCAAACTAATATTGTAGAACTTAAAAAGCTTTTCCATCCCCTTTGATGGAGAATACGTATTCATACGTATTTCTTTCCATTTCACTCATTTAATTAATTTAATTATTTTTTATATTCTATGCAAAATTTTCGGTCACTGGTGACGCAACTAGTTCAAGGCTTCAAATTTGTTTAATAAGTGAAAGAAATTATTCAATTATTTCTCGCAAATGTACGATTTATGTATGAAAGCGTGAATGAATTTTTGAAAACATCTCCACAATTTGCATTAGATTTTATCAAGAAATGTTCGGTATTACGTAATTGTGTGCTTGAATTTATTCTTCAAAGTAGTTCAATGTTAATAATCAAAGAAATCTGTCGCAAGATATTTGAAAAGATTAAATACCTCATGATGTCTACAATACTAAAAGAAGAACACACCCAAAAACACATGCACACACAGTCACACTTGACCCTTTTCAAGGCTAATGCCGAAATTTCGCTCATGCTTAAATATTGTGTGACAACTTTCGTATGACCACAAAGCATAGCAAAAAGATCGCCACGACAACACTTTCAAAGCAATATCGGCTTATCTATAAAAATAAAATCTTGACCAATAGCGGCGACAAGTCATCAGTAGCGTAACCAGAAACATACATTTTCATGTTTCTTGATTGATCTAAATTGTAATTGGTTTACTCTCATGAAACATATTTTTTTATTGAAAAAGAAACTCGTGAATTTTTTAAATTTTTAAAAAGTTTTTCTACATTCCACATAATTTTTTTCAAATTCCTTATAGTTTTTCCGTTAAATTTCTATTCAATGTAAAATTATACGAAAAGAAATATTTGCTAATGTTAAGGGAATCTTATGGGTAATGACCTACCGAAGGTTCGGGTTCGCGAAAAGTTACGGTCATTGTTCGTTTTTTGGAACTTTTTTTATGAAACTACATATTAATTTTTAAGCAATCTAAGTTTTTAACATCTAAACTGGTCTCATCTTGTCTTGAGGAAAAGGTAAACAAGCCCCTTGACCGCCGAACTATATGAAAAGCACAATCAGCGAATCTTATTGTCGAGTCCGCCTGTTATAAATGCAGGTTGCTTATCATAGAAGTCTTTGCGACAATATGAAAAATATATCTTCTGCCATGAAACATGGCGATTTTTTCTCATTTGGTTGTAAAACCTTCAGCTGGTTATCCTACGCTTCTTAGATAGCCCAGCAGATTAGGAGCATTAAAAGGCAAATGTAGATTAAAAAAGATATGAGCGTGTTTACTGATAATGACGGGAGTTGTCTCAATTTCTTAATTTTGTAATTTATAAAGGAGAACCTGCTGAGACGAGAGTTAAGATAACCTCGTTTTATTAGCCGATAGAACTAGAGTAGCAGTTTAAAATGAAGGGAACCTTTCTAATGGGCCGCCGAAAGCTCTGGCAGGCCTTCAACTAATACAGTAACACCATTTTTATATTGAATTCACTTTCCGCCAATGAATGTTTAAGGACATGTATAAGATTCGTTTCTATGGGATTGATCTAAAAAGTGCGTTTGTTCAGACAATACAACACTTTTTACCTCTTGTGTATAAATAATTAGCTCTGATACTTTTGAAAAGAATACTATATATTCTACTTTCTGGGAAAAATAGAAGTACTCACTGAACATACCCACAACAGTGTTGATTAGAACAACACTAAAAGCGGCGAATGTGACTTTTCCATTTAAATAGACGAATAATTATATTATTGACTTTCTCTAGCCTTTCTTGGAATGTAGACTCTAGTAGTAGATTTTGGAATAATATTTTCTTTTCCTTTTACATTATTTTAGAGCTCATTCTCTGTTCTTCTGAACAGAATTTTCAGAAAAGTTTTATATACACAGTTTTTGAGATATGCCAGTATTACACTAAAGGAGATTAATGTTAATTAAAATTCGAATAAACGTAAAAATTATACGATTAAAAAAAAAGAAATTAACTAAATGAATACATAACACGTTTGTAGTCAAATACATTTTATTGACTCGATGATTATGAATAGAATGATCATAATGAAGGCAGTAAAAAATACTGAAACAAATTCGCCCACTTAAATTTAGCACGTACGTGTTTGTACACATCTAAATCTACACGCGAATATTTGAAAGAAAAAATAATTTAAAATAAAATGATTTTATGGCATCATGATTGCGAAAAAAAAATGGAACAAGAAGTGGGCTTGGAGCCGTTTGTTATGTGAGAGAATTGGCGATGTATTGCACGATAAATTATATTTTTATTAAAATACAAGTCTAGCGAAATATATTTAAGAAAATAAACGTGGCAATAAATATAAATATCTTGTTCTAAAAGATTTGGGAAACTTTTGAATCGAGGAAAAACTTGCGAACTAATTATTCGAAACCGCCAATTAAGAGTAAATTATTTAACCTGCAAGTTAGGAATGCAGAGCAAAACATGGGCATTAAAAAGCGAAGTAAAATAATAAAGAAAATAATATAATTAAATTAAACTCTAAAAGTTATAAAGGAACACGAGCTACTTCAAGCTTCTTGAGATAATGATGAAGGCGCGAAAATTATTTATAAAATATTATCAGGTGAATCGTTTAGAGGAGTTACAGCATTGTAATTTGTGACGATTTGAAGATTTCAAATTGATTTTAATGAGTTGCCAATTTTGAGTTGATCAAAATGTTTTAGAAATCTCGCAATATTTATTTCAGACAAGCTTTTAGCAAAAAAAAAAAGTTGTGCTTTAACATTCTTTAAGTCACTTATCGCGGAACAAGAAAAACGCACCATTCGTTGATAAATTTCTTTAAGCTGTACTTTTAAGATTTTAACCCGAAGCTTTGTAAAAATTGGAACCGTTCTATTTATTGATGTAAGAATAATCATCATAGTAGATTAACGTCCAGATATCAAAGCGCAAAATCTGATCTTGCGTGCGCTTAGCGATCTAACCTCAAAAATTAATATTGTACAATGTGTAGCAAAAGGAAATTTTTATTGAATTCTTTTAGCCAAACGTCTTTTAGTGCCGTAAACGTCGTTCTTTATAAATAGAGAATATGGCTCCTATAGGACGTGGCTGTTCCACACACCTTCAAGGTTATAATTTGCAGGCGTGTAACTTTTGTTACCAACTTTAATTTTGAAAAATGAATTTTGAAACAATGTTGTCCGTCATATAGTCGTTGAAAATTGAAAATATCTTGTTCTTCTCGGTCTTAGTTGATCAAAAGAACATAAAAAATATAATTAATGAGAATTGAACAAACTTTTCGCGTCTGCGAATAGTTCTGGAATAAAAAGACCACTTAAGTCATAAGATCGAGGTATCCCTGTATATGGCGGGTATCATATACACAAATGCATACATAACATGATTTATACTGCTAAAGATTTAATACAATTAATTTATTTGAAAAGATACGCTGATGGCAACCATTCCCCAAATACCGGCCGCACAAAATTAACATTCGCATGAAATATACTGCCATAAATAAAATACAAACTCGTTTTAAACAGTCAACCCGCTCGCATGATAGAAAAGATTTATTTTATTACAACTTTGTAAAAAAATGCGTGTGCCACCGAAATACAAAAATAGACCAGATAAAAAGAAATGAAAATGTTCTGGAAAATTATTGAAAAAATTAACCTGCTTGTTTGTTTGGGAATAAGTCGAAAATGAAAAAAATTTGGAAAGACGGCAATCAGGCATTTCATAGAGCTAAATTTTATGCTGAAGCGGAACCCGCATTTTGTTGCTTTATGGGAAATTTTTCAAGCCATATCACTTTTATTTTCTTAATAAAATAATTTAAATTCTAATCGTTGTTGATAATCTATTTATTAAATAAATGAACGCGATACTTTCCAGTACCCCTTCAACTGCATACAACATTTTCATTTTAAATATTCTAAATAAATTACCACAAACACCAGCAACAAATAGTAAAAAAACCCCAAAAAAATAATTATATAGACGACTTTGTTGCTTGCTTTATAGAAACACATTACTGAAATGTAAAACTTTGTTTAAAATAAAAATGATCCTCGATTTAGATTCTTTTTCGCTGTTACTAAGTAATGTAAAAGATAGTTAATTAGCATGCAAATGGTACTGCATTTAAATCCGTTCGTTCTGAGTAAAGTAGTTGGCATGGTGAATTGAATCGCACGATCTCGAATTGGCTTAAATGGGATTGGTGAAATTATTACTAACTTGCTTCTTCACATCACCACTCGGGGAATCCACAAACTCATGCTATGAACATCGAGAGATTTTTATTCAATATCGTACACAATCTTACGATTTATCAAATGAGACATCTCAGCTGTGAAAGTATGATAGTGTGTCCTCAGATTTAAAGCATTTTTGATAAGTCTTGTTTTTTGCAAAACTTTATAGAAAAGTACATAAAATGATAATTTCCCAGCGATCAGAGTTGCATTTCGTTCCAACAGATCAACACTAAACTTGTTTGCCTCAACATACTGATAACATGAAATTGAACTGTATGAGAATTTTGAATAAAAATGATTATTAAAATAATTTATTGATAAAAAAGAATTTTAAATAAAATATATTCATTATGACAAGAACACGTCATTTTCAATAGTAATTTCTATTTAAGATTTAAGATTCCATAAATATTGTATCAATAAATCAACCATTAAATTTATTTTGAAATTACTGAAACAAAAGATATACAGAAGTATATCTTTTTTACATATACATACATATATGAGTGTACGAGTGTATCTTTGATTAAAATTTAACAAAAATCGCTAAAGTCTTTTCGACGTTGTAAGATTATACACCTGCTGCCGGCCCTCATTTATAATATTTTTTAGGTTCACACTCTACACAAATTTACATTTCTAGCTCTATGTATGTTTAATATTTCATCAATATTTAATATATTCGGAGAGGGAGAAATGCCTTCTGCTCTGCTACAGGTTAAAAATTAAAAAAAAATATACACTTTGCCGATTTGGAGATTCATAAATATGAGTAAGAAAATGGGCTCTATAGGTTTGGGAGGGTGGAAATGTCTTCTCCGCTCCAGGTCCAAATTAAAATAAAATTCATACACCGTGCTCCCTTGGAATTTCAAACATATATGCGATTCGAATTTCTTCGATATTGGTTCTATATATTTAGGAAAGGGGGAATCGCCCTTTGAAAAGTCATATATATATATATATAGATATTCAAAATGTGTGAAATACCTCTCCTGGTCCAATTTTTTAAAGCATACATGTCTTGGACCTTTGAGTATATATATAGATATGTATGTATATATTAAATGCGGAATTCTTAATTATATTAAATGAAGAAGTTTAGAAGGTGAACACTAATTTAGAAACTACGAGTTTCATAAAGTAATTATTTTAATGAAGATTATCAACGACGGGTAAGCAATAGCGTAAGGTGTCAATTAAGCACTTAACACTTATGCAATTATATATCTTTTCTATATATATAAAACGACCACTCAGTTGCTTTCATTGGAAAGATTTCAGTATTTTTTAATACATACCTGTCAAATAATTTATTACTCTCTACATGGAGCCGACAAATTCTAATTATGATAACGAATTTGCTTTTCCTTCTAGTCATGATAAGAACAATATTTGGAAAAATATTTGAAAACAGCAAAATACTCGTACTATAACCCATTACGGATACACAAACACATTTCAATTAATTTACTCAATATGGGGATTGTTTTATTTTTATTTTCGCTTTTGTTTATTCTTTTTACTGCTAAATAATAATAAATTTATTTGTTAACAGCGCAAATTAACGTGTATGATTAATATTTACAAACGCATTAGATAACGATGGCGTAAAACAATTAAAAAGCTCATTTGTACAAAATTGGCTTACTATCTGTGATTTAAGGATAAATCAATAATAAAAATAATATGTAATTCTAATAAAAGATAGTGTATTCACCCAAACTGCACTAAGCAACCCCACGTACTTGCACATTGGGCTGCACCCCTTGTGTAGTAAATTTACCAGCGGCTCTTTTATTTCAATTGTATTAACATACAACAATAAACAAAATTTATTAAGCACTTGTCGCAACTACTTTCGGCGGGGGACAGAGCACAGCGGTGTCTAGCAAACTACCGGCTTCGCTACCCGCAACCACAAATGGGTTCATTCAAGCGTGCGGTTTTACATTTAGAGTAACATATTTAAGCATGTACTTTATTTGTTTTTAAAATATTTAAATATACAACATCAATTCCACTTTACTTTTTGTTTACACGCTAAAGTCGTAGTCAAGAAGAAGCATGATTTTATTCATATTTTTTCACTTCATTGCATTTTTTTGTTTTTGTTTTTAAAATTTGTAGACCGGCGTGTTTGTTCACTAATAATTCACTTGAGCATGAAGAATGAGGAGACATTCCAGTCAACCACGTTAATGTGGTTGATGGGCAAGGCACAATGGAATTATTCGCAAGATAATTCGTAAATTAATACTCAAATGTATTTCTACCAGGAATTTGATTCTTGTTAAGGCCTCTCGTTAAGCGTGATTCGGATTTCCAGTGAGTTCTTCTCGCCGATAAGTCACTGGCAAACTCTTGTTTAAACAATTGGGTAAACGAAATAGTGTCACAAAGAGTCGCTTTTTGTTATATTTACAATTTTGCTCTACACGCCGGCCGCCACCAATTTGCTTTTTGGTGTAGCCAGTAGGCTGTATAGAATAGTGCGTTTGTCTGCAAAAAGCGGTCTCCAAAATGTGTAAAATGTGAGAGTTCTTACAATATTGAGGAAAAAAGTGGGAAACATTTAAAAGGGGAAAATATTAATGGGACGAAATGGTTCGGTGGAGATGGTTTTAAATATTTAATTGCAATTCATTATACGCCTAGAAATGACTTCAACCGAAATAAGTGTGGCTAGAAGCCAATCACATCGGTGACTTTAACAGCAACAAAATACTGAACATTTTGTTTGCTTTGAGGTTGATAATTATAGTGGAATGGTATGGTCCCGCATCATACTTTGTTTCAACACTATCCTTTGATTTGAAGTTAATGCTAGTCGTTGCAGTCAGCCAACGCCCGCTTATTTCCACCTTTACGAGTACTAATGAAGACCTATTATTGATGAGTTTCTCTTTAGGAACAGATATAGTGACAATACCTTGCAGCAACGATAAACTTGTTACCTAACGCTTACGATTGCTCGGACTGCGATACCTAGTTAGTGCTACTAAGCTTCTAAGTTATGTATGTGTGTCTACTTTGATAGTGTTCAAATTTTTCCTAGCAACTCAGCCCGTTCTATAGAGATGTACGAGAGTGGAGAAAGATTAGAAATGTAGTTCGAGAAAGTCAGGCAACTCTTTGTACAAGGATTAAAACTTGCATGCATATACAGGTGCGCTTAATTACCATCACTGTTTATGCCACTATAAAGATCCTGATCTTGTACATTTACCGCGCTACATTTTTTATGCCGTCCGGAAGATATACAACGTCACCTCTGCTGAAAGCCTAAAATTGGAAGCCCCATGAATGAGTTGACAATCATTTTCGTCGGACTAGCTGGTTCCCTTTGCAATTTAAAGATTTTGAATTTACAATTTCAAGATCTATTGTTAGTGAAATTAAAAGTGAAAATGCAATAAATTACCACTATGATAAAAAATTTCACATTTTCATTGATCTTAATCGACGCCAGGCTTTATTCGAAGCTTGTATTTCTTTGCATGCCCATGTATTACAGTTCTATTTCGGCTCAGGCTGTCAGTAAAGCCGGCCCTAAACATTTATGTACTGAGTTTGCCGAACAAAATTTCAACTAATAGATGAAAATCGTCCAAATGAAGATATGAAACGGGGTTTTAATTAAAAAAATTCAACTCCACTTGCTATTTAAAAGTTTATTTTTTAAATTAATGAAAGTTGCAGTTGGAAAGTACAGAAGTCGCTACAGAATAACTACGATTGAAAGATTTCAAGCAGTTATACAGCTGATATGAATGTCGATAATATTAAACGCGATAAAATATTCCGTTTCAACAATTAAAAAGCAAGCAAACTTATTGGCGATTGTTAAAGTTTAATGTTTAATTTATTCATTATTTATATAAAATAATTACTAACAATTTAAAGTGAAAAAATGAATTTATTGCTTTTACATTTGCTTGCAAGATTGCCAGCTGGCTATGGCGACAGTTTGATTCGAAATAAACACTAAATAATTTACGTCGGCCATTTTAAGCACACAATCTGTGATCTCATCTAAAGTTGCTGCCAATAAAATATTGTGTGAAAAAATAACACAAACTCTACCGAATTTCAGTGTGAATGTCATTTAAATGCAATTTTGTTTCAAATTCCGCACAAACAGTACATATTTGCCGAAAGATTAAAACTTAATCGCTAATACTTTGACAGGCAAGCGAGTTTTTTCATGCCATTCGCTTTGCGACAGATGACACTTATTAATTCTCATATTGAGTTTAAAATCGGCCTTTCTACTTTCTCTTCTATCTAGTATGGCAAAATGTGTAGACGAGTATTAGATTTGAATTTAATACCGTTCGAATGCGGTTCACCCACCCGCAGGCGACATTTTTTGCTTCATTTAAATGTTTGCCAAACCAAACAAAACTAAAAAAACGGAAAAGAAAAAGCCTCGTCCCTACTCCCTGAATAATGAAATTCTAGACAATGTTTGAAAGGTAAATAAAATCTTTTATTACCAATAAAAGTCAACCGATAAAGCCAAACAAAAAAAAAAAAAAAAAAAGGCTGAAAAAGAAAAGCAATAACCGCATTACAGCTGTTAAATATTGTTAAATATTCCAGATCGTTGTTCTCAGGAAAAAAGCCCTAACTCACTTTTTTTTCGTGTTTTTTGCAATAGATATTTCTCCTGATTTCAGTGTGTATTCAGTTTATACATTGAAATCAGTGGGGAAAAATGTAGTGCAATAACAAAAATGCGAGTTAAGGCCTTTCTACATGAGACCAACTTTATGATGAAGAATGGAAACAGGTTAACTTGATTCAAAAGCAGAAATCGTTTCTCCTTTTAGTTTGATAAACAATTTTAATTTTTGTTATAGAAATTATTGAAATAATTAAGTTTGATAAATATTTTATTACAATTAAATTTGCCAAAAATAATAATTAAAAAAAATTTACTTTGTTTTTATTTAAAAATACATTTAATTTAAACGTGTACCAAATTTATAATGCATATAAATTCTTTTAATTGAAACAGACTTGGCTAAGTATGTTACATTCAAAAAAACAAACAATCTCGATATTTTAACGAGAACCAAATAGATACTACACTTCTATTTACATACTTTACGATTCTGTTGTATTTGTAACAGAACCAGAAGTAATTGCGAAAAACAAGTGAAAAAGTTGATTGTGGCATTTTTAGTGACCTCCAGTATTCAAAATAAATTTCTTATCTGCACACAAAGTCGTTAAGTATGCGCCACGATAATTCGCCTTACTAATGTGTTTCTTCTATAAAGTAATTAATTTATTTAATTTTGATATGAATTTAGAGAAAACGCAAAAGGCAAATAGCCCCAATGATATCATCAGCATACGAGAGTATTTCCCATGATGTAGATGAGCTTTAAAGTAAATGTAACTAATTCGTGTTACGTGTTTCGTTTCGTTTCGTTGCTAAATATAAGCCAATTATCATCAATAACCAATTTAGGTATCGTTAATATTTACAGATGAACATTTTATTCAATTTGCTTTGAATGCTTTTTTTCACTTGATTAGGAATTAAAAACCTTAAGGCATTTCATATAAAAATGCCAAAATTTTGCAACACATTTATTTAGTTTTTTTTCTTCAGACAAATAATTAAGAGATTAAAAGGCAATAAATATAAAAAGCCGGACAGACAGATAAAATTATAAAAGAAAATGTTCGAAAATCTTCAGTGAAACTCCAGTGTACAAGTAGAATTGGTACTGCCGATGCCAAACGACATCTGACATTATATATTCTTTGTTAGAAGAAAATTGTAAAAGAAGTTTTAGTGTATGTTCAACAAATCAGCGAGATATATGTTTTTGCTCGTTGGTGCTCTTCGAAAAGCTTTGGAATGGACTTTGCAAATGTATTGCCGTGTATTTGTAGACGTCAGGTTTCACTGCGTGCGACATTTTATTTCCCTCCTTACTAAAATCAATAAAAAATGCGAATATTTTCATATAAAGGGTGAGGGGAAAGTAACAAATTCTGCCGTCTTAAAGCTTTTCGTAATGTTCTTGTGAATAGTCAAATTAAATGCCAGATGATTTTTAAAAGAAAAAGTCATTTATAGAATCAAAAATTTCAGCCTTGGCGTAAGCAAATGGCTGGTAATTAACAGCTCAAATGGACTTGCAGCAACATTTCTTTAATGTAGATAACAAAGTTTCCTTACAACATGCGATATGAAATGTACTCAGGAAATCTAAGACGAACGTTATTTGCATCTAACTTATGAGGTATCGGCCGTCAGCTACGTTACAGAAAACATTTCGACAACTACTGGTATTTCAGTATAAAAATGGCCCTTCGGACTGAAATATTTTCGCAGTTACAGTACATTCACTTTAAAGCAAATTTCTTTTAAATTTGAATTTCTCTTTTTTAATTATTATTTTTATTTCGAAAGTAATGCTATTGCAATAACTTTGCTTCCATTTCATTGAAAAGTCATAAAGATTAAGTTTAATGATATAAGCCAACTCGCTAAAACGATATAAAAAGAAACGTAATATTTCCTTTGTCGTTACGTTTCTAAGAAATGAAGCACAAAAGTTACAATTATTTATGGGGAAACTTTATGCTTCATGACTTTGTTTATTTATTTATCTGTATTCTAATTGTCAAGTGAACACAAGTCATAATCCAAATCCATAAGGAATACAAAAAGGGTGTGGTTAAATTGTAGTTGGTGCCCGGCTACCATACCCATGAACTTATTGAATCCTTTTTATGTGGCTAAAGAAATTTAAAAGTTCCTCCAGAGTTAAAAAATTTTATTTTTGTTTCGTTTGTTATATTAAACAGTTCCCAGTCAATAAAAATTTCGTTCGTTTCGTTTGAATATATTTCCTCTCAACTGAAAATGTTCGTTTAACTTTTGTAAAGGGTGTTTTCTTTCGAGTTACACATCCTGAATGGTGTAATAATCTGGATTCATCAGCTTTTCCGAGCATTTGCAACAACATTTCGCGAATAATTCTGGCATTGTGTATCATTTTTTGGGGTAGACAAGTGACTCTACGCAATGCAATGGCGTTCAATAACACGATTTTGGTGGCGAATTAATTGGATCATTACGTGATCCAATATGCATTGTAATGCATATTGGCAAGGTTAATGCCAGCTAATTGCGTTACGAAAAAAGTCTAGTCGTGACTACCGTTCAGCGCCGACAGAAATATTCTGACCATCACACTTCCTTAATTTTAAAGTCGATATCGGCAGCCTAGTGAGCAAGCAAGACGTGCGATTTAGCACTTGCTCGATTGAAAACTATCAACAGGAAGAAAATTTTCCCGTTGGACCACGAGGTATTGCAGATGACGCTGAAATTTTGATTTGCTTTACTTTCTAGCTGGTTGGGCTTTGCGGTTTCCCCTACGCAAAAATCTGAGAGTATATGCTTAAAATTTACAGTTTGCGCAAAAATGAAAGCTAACTGGCTTCGGTTTGTTTTACATTTGGGCTACTTGGCCTCATTTGGTATTGGCCAAAGATGAACCTTTTCATCAGAGAATCGTGGATAATGGTAAAGCCGATGTCTGATTAAATTGCAACGTCAATAAGCAAAATTGCCGTATTAAGAGCCAAGACACTTCTCAAATCGGTGACTAATCACCATTTTAGTCATAAAAACTCGCTGTTTTTTGCACTGTATATATTGGCGGCATCATCATAATTTAGTTCTTTCGAAACAGGCGAGCATTAGGCAGAACTTTTGTTCCCTAAAATTCCCAAGCTATACTACCAACAGCATTTAGTTCCATTAAAGCGGTACACATTGTTTGATTACAAGTTTAATTGGGTGGCAACTTTACTTCCTGTTAAGTGGCCCTTCATACCTGCGAATTAACATCTGTGGAGTAGTTTTTATGCCAATAAGGCAGAATCTCTTAAATCATTGACGTCATACGGGTAGATTTACTGGCCATGTTATTGAACTACACGGCAGTCATATCCCAGAAATCGCTTTGTAAAAAATAAATGTCATGACGCATTCTAAGGGTATTTCCGTCTTCTATTATCATTTTAAGAAATTTAGTAAAATAAAATAGCAAAATATTAATGCATGTTTGCATGTATTTTGCATTTAATTCATTCAATGCTTCAATGGAAAGTTGCTGACTTGCTACGACTTGCTGCTTTACATCACACAGTGGTGAGATCACCACAATTGCCGAAAAAAACACATTTTAACTTGTGTGTCTTATGCATTTAGAAAGCCTCCTGGCACACACCAGACTATTTAGCCGTAGTCAGTGATACAGCAGCGATTAATATCGGTGTTATTTTTATATACAATGTCATTATCAAGACTACAATTAGACCCCAATACAGAATGCGAGGGTGATTTTGAAATTAAGGTCCCGATGTAAGTAACGTCTTATATTATTCGTCTTATATTATTCTTGTCTTATATTATTCATGTTTTCAAAAAATTATGTAACCATTTGGCAAATGCAACCCAAAAATCATTTCGATATTTTTAATTGAAAACAATTTATTTATTTCCTTTCTACTCATGGAGAAAGAATGTCTAACCCATTCCTGTTCATTGCATCTAATCTCCACTAGATCCAGCTAATTTGTCGCTGGCTTTTGTTAATATTACTATAAATCTCATGTATCTCGTAGTAAGAATTTGTAAAAAATTATATTTAAAAGATACATTTTTCATTAAAACTGAATAATACAATCGAAATACCAATAAAATCGCAAAACATTAAAGGTATTCGGTCACAGTACCGTCGAAGTTTTGATGCAGTCGAAAATCTATTGATGAAATCTGTGCATGAAAACGCGGTATTAAAATTAATTCAAGAAAATAAAAACGTGCATCTCTTTATTTAAACTCGGCCATACTTGTAGGGCAGTCATCTGACAAAGAATGGAATTGGACTTATTTCAAATATGCAGAAATATAATATATATAGCTTATATTTTAACACGTTTTTAAGAAGTGTTCGTGTAATGAAAAAGACTTTTGAATCTCAAATTGGTTTAATTATTTATAAAACAATAACTTTTTTGAAGAAATCGGAAATGTGTCTAATTAATGTGACAGTGGCCAAGGCATAATTCTTATCCGGACGTCTTCATACATCGAAATAAAATTTGTAAAAAATGATTAAGCTTTATTCCTGAAAGCTTTTATGGTTTCTAACCAAGAAAGCAAACAAAAATTTTACTCGAAATACAATGGAGACAAAATGCCAATTTAATTTTAAGTCGCATTTCACTGAGAAATTTTTGGTTCCATTTACTTTACGCCTTTTTAATCCATTATTTCTGGCAGGAACTCTTCCCTGACATTTTCAACGATGAAAAATTCGAAACGAATATTCATAAACAGCATTACCAGTTTTGCAGACTTTTATTACTGTTTGAGGACCGATATTTTGTTAAAATCATTAGGGGATTTTTTAAGAAAAATACTTATCCTGTTGCGAATTTTTGCGAATAAGGTATTATAAGTCGGATTTGTTGCCTTTAATTAAAAAGTTGTCGAAGGAGTGTTCACTCCATACATAATTTGAAAAATTGTCTTTATTTGTCATATATTTCTAAATTAAAATACGTCTGAGTACTTTAAAGCGTTTCTCTTTCACTCTTCTCCCTCTCTCTGAAAATCCTTAAAATTTGTATGGCAATTTTTGACTCTATAAAATTGTATAGCAAATCAAAATGCGAATCTCTTATGTGATGGATGTGTTTTTAAAACAATCAGCAAAAAAGGGAATTTGACACAATTGAACTCGTCCATGACATTTCGATAAGTTCAAAACTAACTCCGGTAATAAAAAAAAGTTAAAAATTTCCCTGGATTTTTCTCAAGTGCTTTACCATTTCATTTATCAGTTCGCGATTTTTCTGTGGCAGAATTTCATTGACGAAATAAAAAGAATACTTTTCTTGCTCAGTATTCCTACTGCTCGGAATTAGTGTATGTTTAGGCCTTAAATGTCGAGAATATATATGTTTTTACATATTTTTAGCATACTATGTCGAAAACTATATCCATGTACGAGAATATATGTATATCCATGCATGCTTAATTCTGAATTAAGCAAAAAAAATTTTCGTCATCACGTATAAAGGAACTCATTCTTTTAAATATATTTTTATTTGATGAAGAAGTAAAAAAAAAAAAATACAAATTAGATTTGTATTTGTCTAACCATTCTAATTCACCCTCGTATTTGCTGAAATAAGTTCCACACTGAATGGGATTTATCGAACAATTAAATGTTAACGAACCGCTAACAAACTACCAGCCACAAGCGAGACCAACCCCAACTAAACACAGCCAAAACTAAATACAAAAACTAAAAAATAAAAATTAACTACATTCAGATAGAAAAATAAATAAAAAATATTTACAATAAAAAATCAGATATTTGTGCGTATAAAGGTAGAATAATGAAATGAAAAGGTCGTGCTTTTAGAAAAATGGAAATTATATACAAAAATATTCAGCAAGTCTGTTTTGGAGAATATGTAGGGAACAATACCAAATGATGTCATGTGTTATTTTCTTTCCGACAAAAGAGTTTTCAGCTGCGTAAAATATCGATCAAGTTGTAATGAGCAAAGGAGCCAATGAAAAGTAATCAGGTGACACCTTCAACTGCGTTTCATACGCGTATTTACTATTAATTAATTATTTTTTCGTTGGTACAAGTGCATTCATAAAGTATACCCAAGTGCGAACACTTAGGAGGCACGTGAATCTTAAATTAAACGTTAAATAAGAAGTGACCGGAATGGCTATTACCTTTTTTCTCCCTGATGTGCGTATCGTATTGAGAATTACTGCGGGCAAACTGTATCGCTGCCATTGTGGATTGGATTTCTTGATATTCGTTAGAGGAAGTAGCGCTTTGTTGTTGCTGTGTCTGACTTGAAGGCAGAGACTTATGCAAAGCACCTCCTCCTAGAGAAATGTTGGCTGTCGTTGGATTGAGAGCACTTCCTACACTTGCACTTGTTATAGAGGAATGTAAATCACGGGAAGAAGTTGGTACAATTACAATGCTGCTGGCAGCAGTACCTTCTGTGTCCGAATCGTCACTTATAAGTTCGCGAGTTTGTAACACTTTTTCCGTTAAATGAGCGAGATCGCCAGTACCGCGACCGAGACCTTCCCGACCATAACCCACAATTTCAAGACGTTTCCTCAAAGCTTCATGCTCTGAGTCGATTGATTCGTTATCTAGTTTCGTTATTTTGTGCGAAGTAGTTGTTCCAATCTTAGAGGTAAATGAAGGTGGCGAGGAGGAAGAAATACTTTGTTTTGTTACAAATCTAAGCGATTCTTCCGGAGACGGAGAACCTTGCGATTGTATCGTTTTCGAAATACTGATATTTTTAATAGGAATTTCATCGCTTTCTGACGATTTATGTTGTTTGTGGCACGTTGCTGTTATTTTAGTGGTAGTCTTGGTAGTATATGAAGTTGAAGAGGTAGAGTAGGAATCGGTACAGTGTTGTTGTGTTTTCCATGGCATTTGCTCATGTTTGGTTTCTAAGCACACTGTGCTACGTTTGGGGTGGTTGTTAGTTGTGCCAACAACGATGTCAATGTTTGGAAGTGTTTCTAAAGTAACAACTTCGCCGCCAGCAGTTGTTATAAAATTACGGTCACTTGTTACTTTATAATCAGTTGTATCAAACGAGTCGTCTGTGCGAAATACTTCATCCAGGGGATCATCATCGTTTTCCAATTTTATAAGTATTCTTGGCCCACCAGCTGTCATATCCACCGAATGGCATGGTGTTGAAGTTCTCATTTCCCGCTGAGGAGAAGAACGAGGCGAGAAATAGCCTTCGCCATGGCGAAATATTTTCTCTTCATGTTTACTGCCATCGCTGGTCATAGAAGAGGTCACTATAGTTTTTATCCCATCGGCGGCAATAATTTCTCTGACGGTTTTTTCGCCTTCCAAGAATTTGGCTGAAGCGATTTTACCGTCCATTGCTTTAGGACTTTTAGGTTTGGTGGAATGTGTTTTTGTTGTACGTAAAGTAACATTAAAAGGCGTTGCTCCGCTTGGTATATCTTCTGGAGTTGGTGGATTTCTGCGGTAACGCTGAGTTGTGCGTAATGTTACGTTGAAGGGACTTTTAGCGTTATGTTCTTCTAGCTCAATGCGGCCAGATACTGCGCCAGGGGAAATTTTACTTGTTGTCTTTAGAGTCACATTAAATGGACTAGCAGTATGATCTTGATGTATTTCAACTTTACGGGCCGGTGATTGAGGTACAGCTTTGAGGTGAATCTGTTGAAAGGCCAATTTGGCGGCCTCAGCTTCTGCCAGTCCCCGCTTACGTTCTTCCCTGAGTCTTTTTTCTATTTCATAAACATCTATATCAAAGGGATTGTCAGAATCAATACTTATGTCAATATGTGTAGGATCGTCATTGTCAAGGCTTCTCAAGGAATAACCTTCAAGGTTTTCCTGGCCCATGCTGTCCCCAGTTCCTTTAATACCACCCTCAGCGGAATGCCATGCCTTTTCATAAGCCGCTACCTTCTGCTTCAAGCGCGAAGGAGCTGTAGGAGTTTTGGAAACTTCCAAATTTTCCATCACATATTCGTGAGAGCTAGAAGCAGTTGTTTTTATAGTTTTTGTTGTTGTACTTGATACAGTAGACGTTTCTTGCAGTGACTCGTCATAAATTAAATCTTTCCTTTTTGCGTCTTTAATTGGCACATTTCCTTGCTGCCTTTGGCCTTGGTCAACATATGCTTGTGTATCTGCAATCAGCGATGACGATTCAACAGCTGATTGCAACAAACGACGTTTGCGCACTGCTGGTATTGGCCTTTGAATACCGTCCTCCTCAACCAAACCGCTTCGCGGTGGGTCTTCTTCATGTCTCTCATCCGTTGTATTATCCATAGTCGTGTAGCATTTACTCCACGTTTTAATAAAAAATTACTCTACTCTAAAGAAAAGTAATCGTAACAAAAATTGATTTTTCCTCTAGAATGGAATGTTTGTAAGTATGTATGCCGGTAAAGTATTTTATACATTTACGTTTTACTTCTACGTCGTAGAATTTCTTATTTTTAAATTCTTTTAGCATCAGTTTTGAACGCACTTTACAAGATATTTGCCTACAAATTTCTTAAATTATTACCAAACAGCTGTTAGACAGCGTTTCCTTTATTTCAGTTTAAAGTTCCTGCTATTGTGCTCTTTAAATTTCTTAAATTCATATTTTTTGCATTTGTTAAGTGCAAGTGTAGATTTTCTGTTTGCTTGAAAACCAATTTTAAACTGGTTTGATTTTAAATATCTTTTCATTTAAAGCTTATTTGCATTACTTGCCTTTGAAGGCGTTAATTTTTTTTTTAATATAAATCTTTTTTGTTCAAATATAAATTTATATAAAAAAAAAAATTCAAAATCAATTGCACACTTTTCTCAAAATAATGTTTTTTATACGATTTAACGATTATTATCATTCGTAAGTTTTAAGTTTCCAATCCGTTGTGGCTGAAAGCCATTTCGTTACTGAAACCATTCACAGTCGAACTTGTTTGTACATGCCGTGAGTGCGCAGTTACTTTTCAATGGGCAAAAACATAACAAATAATAAAAACAATAATCTAGTTTTAATGAAACAGGGTGTGAGAGCAATAGTGCGTAAGATGAGAGCGTAAAAGCGATGCCAAATGGAATTTTTAGTAAATGTATGTTAGTGATACCGAAGAAGGGTGTTTCTTTTCTTCAAATTAATGCGTCTGTACTAAAAAAAGCCCTCCGCAAAAACTTTAAGCGTTCGGATACAGAAAGCTTAAAGGTAATGAAATTCTTTGCTACTTGCTTAGTTTCAGTTCTACTCGTACAATTACGAAGGTAGTACGAGGGTAGTTGCAACTGGCCGAAGCAGTTAAAAATATCTTTATATAGTTTGTGGGCTTTCAAACCATGTGACTACAGCAATTATTTCGCCCAAAAACCCACTGAGGATTATGTTTGTGGCAAATACATAGAAAGACGAATGTTGTCAAAAGTTAAAACAACGTTAAGAAATTCTGGCATATATCAGGGAGTAAAAAAAATTAAAACAACATTAAGACAGTTCGACGTAGATCAGATAGAACAAAGTTGTCATCCGTACTACCATTTTTATCTATCTGACCATCACCTCTGTCTTTGTAATATTATTCGTCTAAAAATGTTCTCAGCTATACTATCCGCTTCATCTTGTTGAAATCGCCGTTGTTTACTGCTTCAATCGCCAGTAATGTAAATAAAAACTTTATTCATATAATTTATTTTTCGTTTCCGAAAATGGAAAGTTATTAGATTTGCATTTCAACTGAAAAAATCTAGGCACTGTTCAGTGCGTGTGAACCGAATATGATAAAATTTCTAAAAATGTATTTGAAATTTCTGAATTAATTTCTGGAATAATTTTATTTATTTTTTGAGTTATCGCTTTTTTATATCGCTTTTATAACTTTCAAAATAGAAAAGAAAATAAAGAATCGCTGACAAATGTTTCACTTTTTACCGGTTTACCGGTTTTTACCGTAAATTTCAAGCTAAGCTGTCGCGATGTGGTCAATCGATGGAAATATTCCCCACAATTAATAAAATATTGCGACTTTGAGTTTCAAATTTTGTCAGTGAAATAGTTGGCATCTCCGCCAGCAGGTTTATTTCAAGAGAATTTTAACGTGCTGCGCTACTTTAGAATCTCATTTAAAATTCTGCATTTTATATACTGATATCAGTGGAGCGTAAACTACTGCATTTCATACCTGTTTTGTCTCCACGCTAATCAAACGTGAGATGTTAAGCGAATAGCACTTCAAGTAATTACTTTAGCAATAAATAATTTTTTTTTTTAGAATTTATTCACAATTACAGATGAAAAGTTAAACACATCATGACTGTCTCATTCTTGTCCATGTCAGACAAAGAAGCCTTTCAAAAGAAATGAATAGACACTGGAAACTTTTAATTATGTTCGTATCAGCGAATGAAGATCAATAATGAGACGGGCCTACATAATTATTAAAATCTGTTAAAAATTCTGTTAATAAATTTCATATAAGTAAATTAGATCCTTAAGCCCATGATTCACTCTCCTACGTAATCGTACGATTATTGAGAATTTTAAGAAAATTGTCGTAAAATTATAATTCACATGCGATTAGAGTTGCATTTATTTGCATGATGTTGTGACATCTTTGAGTATATGGTGTTTGCGATTTTTTAAAATAAAATGAAATCACATCAGATTTTCTGGTGAGTGAATCGTACGACTGCCTTTACAAAGGCTAGATCATGGACTTTACAAATTGCAAATGTTGGTGTATTTTATGTAAAAATATCCGCAAATGTGAAACCTATTCAAGAATTTTTTAAGCAAACAAATATGATAATAAGTATCCACTGGGTATTTCCATAGAAAATTACATTTTTTGTTATTTACATCAATCAATTCATTGCCTTCTTCCATTATTTCAAAAAGAAATCACTAACTTTTAATTATTTTTTTCATTTAGTGGAAATGTCCGGTTCTAAAATATAAGCAATTAAGGGAGAGCACGTGAAAAAATAAATTTTTTGTGGAAATGCCCATATTCAAGATTTTTTATCTAAGAGCAGCAGTCTGTTGATAGCCCCTATTCATGCAAGGCAATTATGTTAATAATTGGCTTTTTACTTTGCTGATGAAAAACTGCTCCAGAAGAAGCGAAAGAGAGTGCATGTTCTCAAGTGTATCATCGATATAAATGGTTTACTGGTAAATATTATATGGCCAGCAACTATGCGTTCGGCACTTAAATATTGTAAAATCAATTAACACATGAGACATTAAAGCATAGAATGTCGTAGGTAGGGATCGAACCCATATACTAACTAACTACACCTGAAAATTTAAGTTATTCTTGAGAAACGAGAAGCGGGAAAAGGCAGTCAATAGACGTCTAAAAAGTAATACAATATATGTAGTAGAATTTATTCTGCTTTATAAGCCATTCATATTTAATAAATAAATGGGAACTATTGACACAAACACAACAATAGAGGACTATTGCTCTCAAGTTCCTGTTTACACATCGCAATTTTATAGCATAGAGTGAAAAGCAGAGTGTAAAGAATACAGTTTCATAGTTCCGCGAAACCTCTTTTCGACTTATGGTAAGAAGGGAGAATAAAACTGAAGCAAGATGAAGATATGAAAGAAAACGAAACGTGGATTTAAGAAAACTACAAAAAACAAAAATTGCAAGTGGAGACGAAGACTTAACACATGAAATCAATTAAATCGAAATCAATTCCTAGTCTTCTCGTAGGCTAAATGGGCACAACACTTTATTAAATTAATAATGATTGTAATGGATTTAAAAGTTTTGTTAATTTGTCACTCAATAATTATAACAAATAAAAAACCTTAATTTAATTTAATAATTTAACCAGCCAAATATTCCTCGACCAAATTTTTTTGTCTTACATAGAAAGAAGTTGCCTGGTTGCCTTTTTCGCAATAAAATTCTACAGACATTCTTTTAATCCGGTAAAGCTGCAGGCGCATCCATCTAATTTGTGTAAGTGAGCGAATGTATGAAAAGACCTATTACCTCAAAAAAAAAAATTAAATATTCATTGCCTTCTGCCGCAAAATCAATGCAACAGCATCCACTTTTTTCTCTATTTAATAAAAATGACTGCGATTTTTTAATTCAATTAATATTTTCCTGATGTCATAGTGTTGCTATTATTGAACAACAATAAACTTGAAAACCACTAAACTTGATTTGGTTCATTCACTTATCGGACTTAGATGTTCTAACTAAAGTTGTTTTCCTCCATTCATAAAAAAAGCAATTCAGGCATCTACACGAGTACCTTCAATTGAATATCAAATTCATGCTTCAGTTACTGCATAAACATAAATGAATATGCGCTTGTACGAATACCATTCTATTTCTATTAAATAGATTCGGGGGGCAAAAAGTGCTTTTATACCAGCTAAAAATAAATACATCACAAAATACCAAAATCAATATGAAATGAATTCAGCGCTACTTTCTGTCGCAACGTCGCATGGCAGAAGTGGCAAACTGATTTTCTATCGCCTTCCGGAATACTCAACAATGTAAAATACGATAACTACGACCGTGCTCGCATTTTGAGATGGTCCTTCGAGGTACACACAGAGGAGCAGAATATAATTTTACATGGCGACAGTCAATGACCACTGAATATAGACTTGCCACACAAACTCGAATGAGCTTGATTTTTGGCCTACATGCTAAACTTTTAAAAGATTGCGTCTATCGGATTGGACTTCATACTTATCCCTTTTGCTAAATCACTATGGACGTATGTAGTATTCATCCAAAAGTGCAAGTTTAGCTTTCAAAATGTCAGTGAAAGCTTTTTCAAAAATGAACAAAAACTTTAATAAAAAAAATTGTTGAAATAGAAACCAGTTCTGGAATCACCCCATATTTCATATTTCCTTGAAAACGACATTTCCTCGGCCATCACCGCCAATAGGAATCACTATAGGATTGAGGATTAACTTTTTTTTTTTTGGGGGCAAATTGCACAATCAGCACGAGCCATTTGAATGTATGCCAAATTGCCTTGAGGAATTTGAACTGATCCTTAAACTTTTCGTTCTAGCAGAACCACTTCTACCGAACCAGTGGGAGCTTCTACATGTGGTAATGCAGATCGTCAGATAACGTTTACGCAAGTTCACTTAGGAGGTTCAATCTGCTCCCATTTAAAAATGATTTGCATTAAAACTGTCTGATACACTGAAATACTCCATTTAGTATTACAGTATTAATTCGCGGGGAATAGAGAGGTTATTTTAATAAATTTATTTTAGTTCACTTTTAGTTTAAGACAAATATGATGTAGATGTGACATGGACAACACATCGAAATAAAAACCTTACACTTTATTTTGGATGCATGTCAAGCACGAGCAGTATTTAAAATAATTAACTTCAAACATTAATTATGCTACAATTTCAAAAAAAAAAGAAGGTCCTTCTGCCAATATTTAGTTAAACCAGACAAAGCATCATGGCATGCAACTCGCGAAATAATTCAATTACTTCATGAGACATTACCAATATGGTTCCAATTTTGGGCCGATCTCTACTTAAAAGTGATAGACAACTTGCAGCTAACTTCATGTTATATTAAATTTATGTTGTTATAATAAATATTATTTATTCAGCAGACAAAATCTTAACTTTATAATAATTACGGACCTAAGAAAGGGAAATAAAACCGAATTTAAATTGCCAAAGCAATGGAGAAGTTCACATCACTGGTAATATAAAAAGCTTTCGATTAGACAGCAATACATCGACTGAAAATAAAGCGACAAAGGAATTCCTTGATCATTTCACTTTTAATGAAAAATTCTATGAATACAATGAACAAAATCCATTGACTGTATGAAAGAATTCTTTCCAAAAAAAAAAAACCATACTGGTGGAATGCAAGCAGCTTAAGAATACCTTTTCCACGATTCACAATCACGAATGAAAACTTTTTTAACCAGCATAACAATGAGAAAAAGTTAATTACATTGAAATGGGGTTTTTCGGAGTTTTCCCCCAATAAGGCTTTCCGTGATAAATAATTTCACAACCTGGCTGAAGTAGCAATGCTACAACTTACAACTCACAACTAATACAAGTTAAGTAGGGAACTTTCGTGACGTCATTTAATGTTTCTAGCAGAGAATGTTGCAAGATTGCAAAATGCAAAGCAAATAAATTATAATATATAAAATAAAGTCTTTGAGGTTAAAAAAAAAATCCTATAAAATTCATTAAGGCATTAAACACAAAAATGACATAATCCGCCAGTTATTAAAAGTTTAAACAAAACAAATGTGTTTGGCATAATAAAAATGGAATAAAATTAATAAAATTAATTCACAAGTGGCTGGTGGTTTAAACCCGAAAATGAAACAATGAAACAAATGAAAAAATATTAAAAGAAACATTTGCGAAAACAAATATTGGCAATCTTAATCAAACAAGAGCACCTTTTGAATAAAATTAGAAAAACACAAACACTTTCAATTTAAATTGTTATTTAATTTTCAATTTCAATTGTTTAAGAACAATATTTGCAAAGAGACATTTCTCAAGCGCCATAGAATTTGCAATGATTAATAATGAAAAGCAAAGCAAATTTTCAATTTGTCGGCATTTTTCAATGATTTTTTTGTTTCGCTTTTTTCTAGATTTTCCAATGAATGAAAACTTATATAAAGGCCACAGATCACATCATCACACCATACAGTCGGAGCGCTTGATAGTGTACCAAACAACCATGCACTTTACAAAGCTAATTACAATTGATCTCCATCGACATTCTATAAAAATGAAATTATTTAATTTAAATCTCTGCTGCTCTCTTTTAAAAAGTAATTGCAGTAGAATAATATTTATTGTTTTTATAAAAATGTAATGAAATTTAGCAGCACTGAAAGCACAAGGCGACAAATTCATCAATATTGTCATGTATAATGCCACCAAGTGGCGTCATCAATTTCCTTCAAATTGATAATGTTTTTGACTAAATAAATTTAGAGAGCTAATAGAATTTAATTCTGAGCGAATCGTATTAAGCGAACAGCCAATAATCGATTAAGAAACACATCAAACAATGCACATCCACTAATCGCTCTAGCAATTTTCACTGATTTCAATTATTTAAAAAGTTGCTTACTGGGGATCTCTTTTATAATGAAACATATTTAACATTTTTTCTAGTATGATCTATTGTTGTGTTTCGTCAGCCAAGTGTTTGCCACTGACAAATTGTTGTTTAGTACGCTACACGCTCACTTACACTTAAAAGAAATCTATTAACACATGACAAAAGACCATTTTTTTAATTAAACAGCGCCTAATTATTTAATTTAACAGCACGCTATTTTTAATTGGTAGCTGGCGCAGGCATTGTTTATATAGAAATATCGGCCACTCGTTTGCGAACAATTCTAGTATTATAAATTTCAATTTATTCAATTTCCTGCTCTATTCTTATAAAGCGAATATCCGTATTTTCCGTATCTATTACCTCATTTATTCTCTGTCCTACTGACATGCAATTTTAAAAATATAAAACCTTTCCAACTTGAAGCGACGTTTGTAATTAGTTTTCGTTTCAAGGATTGTCATATTTTCAAAACCGGGTGTGTGAATAAGATGGCATATCGCATCTATATACACCTAATGCCGCCTTTAACATATTCTTTGGACTACCAATTATATTTTATTACAGGCTCATCGCCGTGTTTTATCTTTCTAACTGCTCAGAAATGGCTCTTGTATTTTAGTCTCAGTTACTCAAATCATATATCAACAGCTTGAAAAAGTATTATCCTCTAGAATTTCCTTACATGACTTGTATCACTATTCCACACAGTCGAACGACTCATTTGCATAAAAGTGATATCAAGTGATTTCCAATATTTAAATGGCAAAACAATGTGAGCAATGAGTTTTGATTCAGGTGTCCGCCATACTAAATGAGAAACTCAAGAATTTGTGAAAAAAACTTTTCTAAATAGTTTTCAATGGGACTTTTCAGGGTTTCTATGAAGTATTGCACGGATCAAGAGCGAGCATATATTGCTGAAAACGTACACAGCTGCCTTTATGGTGCACACAGCACATTTGAGGGTATCCGGTGGCTAAAGCTCCGATATTAATAATAATTCCAATTTATTACCAAAACTGCCAGTAGCTCCACATATGCCCAGCATGAACTTATACCAATTAATTCGTTATGACTTCGACGAGGTAGACTGTAATCAAGTAAAGTCTGCCATTGAGTAAAATTTATGGTGCACATTCTTTCTATGCTGGTCATTTGTTTAGTGTTAACACCTCGCGGGGAAAGAAAGCTCGTCCAGTTCAAGAACCCGTTTGGACCCAGGAAGATATTTTGGCTGTAAAATTTAAAAGTCCGGCAAGTATTGGCATGAAACTCGCTTAATTAAATAATTGTATCTTAAACTTCTCCTCTGCTATCCATTTTTATTTCAGCGACAGTTTAAAAATCTTTTTCTTACAATTATTTTTGTATTTTTCCTCACTTATTTAAGTTCTTTTGGCATGCCAATAAATAACAATTTTTATCAATAAATAGTGTTTTCCTCGCATTAACCAGTCCTTTCAAATATGACAAAAATTGTGTGATTCCACCACTTGCAGCATCTCATGATGTTATTTTTTTTTTTTTGAGGCGATAAACTATTTTTAAATTTTAGTGTAAACAAATCGAAAAGCATGTTGATAATCACAGAATTTAGTTTAATTAGCAGCGACAAAGTTTTCAAATTAAATTGAAGGGCACACCTCCTGCCCAATTCCCAAAAACAACTTTAAGGCATCTCATGACTGAAGTGCGTTCATTGAATGTGTATTTATTTAGACTGTCTTTTAATGGGCTAATGAAGTGCATCGTGTCTAAATTTAGTTTAATTTTGTGTAAATATTTAAAAATACATTTTCTTCACTGTTCCCCCATTTGAGCACACAATCCACATGAAAACAAATTTTAAAAATATATTCGGAAACATGTATGCATTTTTAAAAGGTTTTCCTTTATAGATTTCCCCATTTCACAAGTCTGGGATAGATCAAATCAAAAATTATATGCATGCAATACACACATACTGCATACATGTGTGTGCAAACACCTTTGCATTGCAGTGCACTGGGGCTGACTAATGCTAATGGCAGGCAAGAAACGTAGAAATCTTTTTAAAATTTCTATCATGAGTATACATAAAATTATTAATCTTATGGAATAATTATATTTTTCCATCAATAATATTTATTACATGTATTGCGTAATTCTCGAATGGTTTTTGAGAATTCCTCCACAACACAATGAGTTTTGCTTGATTTTATTTATGAAAGTTAATAACATGTTTACTTTCTGTGCACATTTAATAGCTCGCTAAGGAGCTTTAATTTAATATAATCAGGGAGAACTTTCCTCCTTTCCAAATCCCAACTACATGTAAACAGGAAGTTTACTTAAAGTCTGTGTTATATGATATTTTATTAGTTGGATAATCGCAGCTCAAATGCAATCGAAATGATACAGAGAGAGATGAATGAAAACAATAACAGCTATAAAATATAGCGCAACACCGGTATGTTGCTTGCCTCTGTAGGGGAATGAATAATGCGCAACGTACTAAGCAGGAAGTCGCGGGTTCGATTCCTACCTAGACCCTGGGTGTTTTCCTACGGTGAAGCCGAAAGCTTTGCACGTTAAGTTTGTTAAAAAAAATAATTTTTATTTCTTAAATCGAGGGGCAACGCAACTAAATATGAATGGGGAATTTACTTAAAGTATTATACTACTTTTCATTAGCTGTATAATCCCAGCTCAAATTTAACCGAGAAAGATAAAAATGAAGCAGCAGCGGGTATAATGTATAGCGGTGTTGCCAATCAAGTATTTTTAAGAAATCCAGTATCGTTTCTTTTGTGATTCTTTATCAATTTATTTCATTTAACTAAACTATTACAATTACATGAATATAATTGCAATATAGAAGCACTGGCTACTGAGGCCTTTGGCTTCTGGCTCCCCGTGGAATGGAACCCCTGACACCCACGTAACAGGCGGATATACTAACCACTATACCATCGAGCGGCTCATTTAACTAAACTTATTGTTGGTTTTTATTGAATTTTGAAAACTGTGCGATTGAACATGAGTTTGGTTGCCGTTTATTTTTATTTGTTTAATAAATTAATATAAATAATTGATTTATGTGGGAAATTTTAAATATATTAAATATATAGATTATTCAATAAGTTATAAATGAATATAATAAAAAGTAAATTATTCATGAACTATAACTATTTAGTATCGCAATTAATATTCATCCTAAATTGTTAATAGATGAATAAGCTTTTAATTTTCGCGTTAGAAGTTTGATTTAAACCTATTAATGCCCCAATTTTTTACTGTATCTTCATAATATTGAAATCACAATAATTATTCAAATTTTAATATACAAAAAATTAATATATATTATGTCCAGCCATTGCTAGATTTTTGTTTTTGTATCCTTTTACTTATTTAGCTTTGGCTAATGGCAACCAGGTCCCTCCTACTCAAACGCGTATATCCCCTATCGCTGAGAATATTACGGGCTAAAATATTGGGGTGTGTTTCTAACCTTTTTAGGTATCTTCCTGCATATTTTTTAATTTCAGCTTTCACCAAGGGAACATCCAAATCTTTGTGTATATTTGAGTTTTTAATAAACCAGGGCACTGCTGTAATATTTCGTAAGATTCTGTTCTGCTGTCTTTGAATTTGCACCACATTTGACGCAGAGGCCGTACCCTATATTTGGATTCCGTAGCACCAGATAGGTTTTAGGATGGCTTTATACAGCAAGAGTTTACAGTCTAAACCTAGGGTGGAATTCCTGCCCATCAACCATTTTAATTGCACTGCTTTTCATTTCATTTGTGTTAACTTTGTGTCAATATTACATTTCCACGTTAAGCGTCTGTCGAGGTGAATTCCTAGCTACTTGACATTTGAATGTTGAGGTATTACCTGATTGTTGATAGTAATAGGTGGGCATGTATCTCTTCGCAGAGAGAAAGTTATGTGGATACATATTTGCTCATTAACTTTTATTTTCCATGTTTTTAGCCATTTTTCCAGTTTCATCACGTGTTCTTGCAAGTTTCTGGATGCTTCCTGGGGATTTACGTGGATACTAAGAATGGCTGTGTCATCAGCAAAAGTTGAAGTGTGCACTCGGTTATCGTCTGGCATATCGGAAGTATAGAGCAAATATAATAACGGCCCCAGAATTCTACCTTGTGGGACAACGGCGCCAATTGTTTGAGGTAATGATAAGAAATCACCCTGTTTAAAAACGAATTTGCGTGTAAACAGATAACTACCCAACAAATTAACAATGTTTTCTGGTAAACTACTTCGCAACTTATTCATCAAGCCATCATGCCACACTTTATCAAATGCTTGGGAGACGTCGATAAAAATTGCTGAACAATACTTCTTCTCTTCGAAGGTTTTCTTAAGCGCGTTGACAAGTCTGTGAGTTTGTTCTATTGTACTGTGCTTTTTTCTAAAACCAAATTGTTGATTCGGGATACAGGCGCTTTCGCTCAACGTTGGATTCAGTTTATTTACTAACAGTTTTTCAAACAGTTTTGAGACGTTCGGTAGCAGACTTATTGGCCTATATGATTCCACTCTCGTGAGGTCTTTCCCTGGTTTTGGTATCATTACCACCACAGAAGTTTTCCATTTTTGGGGAAAATAACTGATTAAATGGCATTAAATATATACAGCAGTATTTTTAGAGCTATACAGGGTAGTTCTAGAAGCATTTTGTTGCTTACGTTATCAATCCCAGGTGACTTTTTTGGCTTCAGACGTGCAACAGCTTTAACCACCTCTTGAAAACTGAATGTAAGATGTAAGGAAGCTTTCGGGACCATCTGTGGCAGCTCTATTCTGTGCATCGAAACATTTGGGGTAAAAACCTGCTTCAGGTGATTTACAAATAAAATACCCTTTTCGGTATCATTTCTTGCCCACTCACCGTTTGATGTACGAAAGGGAGGCTTACGCATAACAGGCCTTTTGAGATTCTTAGTTGCTTTCCACAGTGAGTAGTCCGATTGGGAAGTACTATCAAGTTCCTGCAAGTATTTGTTTAAGGAAGCTCCTCTTCTCTCTGCAAGCATTTCTCGAAGGCGTATTGTGCACTCTCTTAACCTGGTATTGGGGTGATCTGCATTGTTGCCATTCTCTTCGAATACGTCTCTTTTCCATAAGAGCCTGTTCAATATCAGCGGAATAGATTCTTCTGTACTCTGTACGTGGGATGGTTTGCGATGCAAGTTGTACGGCTAGCCCCAATTTTTGCAGAAAAAATAAGTAGCTGGGTTCTATCAATTTATTTCATCACGTTAAACGGCTAATATTCGACAAAAAAGGAGGCGTTTTATTGGGCGTTTGAAACTATTCCCTTTTATAGGTAGAATTATCTAATTGTTTAAATGATGTATTCTTCTGCTGGAGATTTTATAAACAAAATGTCAAATTTATGAATTTTTAGGGCATGGGCGTGTCAATTTTTTGAAACTAAATATGTTCCTCATACACACTTGAAATCTCAACTTAGCCGAAGCAAAGGCCAGCATAATATGATTTACCAGAGGAAATTTTAAAAAAGAAATTTATTTTTGCTGAGTGTACAGAGAGCGACAACCCGTCTGATTGAAAAATGTCTTCGAAATTGAAAAAAGCGTGAGCAAAAAGAAAATTATCCTAGTGAGCTCGAATAATTGTTAATATTGAAATATGTTCTAACGTGGGAAATGAAAATAAAGACAAATTTTTTTCATCCACTGCTCTTTATCACAAATCCGCTAATAAAGCGAAAAGAGAAAGCAACTTTGGATTGCAATAAACAAAGTATTGTACGGATATAATGCAGCAAATAATAATATGATAAATAAGTATAATAAAAGGTGTTGCAAAATTTGTGAACTTTGACCTTTTCTATAACTCTGTAAGATTTTACCAGCACTGATGAAAACTGAATGATTAGGATATATTAGTCCGTCATTGGTGAAAAATGCCTGTTTAACTAATTTTGTAATCCTATTCGAAACTCTACTAATGCCAAAATTTAGCTTTACTAACACTTATTATTTTCGCAAATGAAGTTTTCTTAATTTTTAATTCAAAGGATATTAATGAAATGACGATTAGCACTTACCTTGCAATTGCAAAATAGTCATTTGATATTCGGCCAGTTTTTCATCAACGTAATCTTGAGATTGGTTGGCAATTATTTCAGCTGTTGATGGACCATACTCCTCTTCGTCATCATAAATCACATACGATTTAGGTTGTGGAGGTTCGAGTGGTACACCAACAAAGTCGTATCGATTTTCTAAGTGAGGATACTGTGGTTGCATCGATGGTGGTGGTCCGTACTGTTGTGGCTGTTGTCTCGGATATTGATGTTGTTGTTGTGTTTCGTTAGCATGAGATATGGGAGTTTGCCGATTACTGCCAAACATAAAATCAGAATTGGGTGTCTGACACACAATCGGTGAAGGTGTGGGTGACAGTTGAAAAGAACTCGCTGGATGGCCGCCATATGAGTTTTGATGGTGGAGAGGTCGAAACGGCCTGGGACCATTGCTACCACCATAAGCTGTAGGCGATGGACCGATCTTTGGTGGCAGTTGTGCCAATCCACTGCTGGCATGAAAGGCTGCCGGTTGATAAGGAGATGGTGAGAGGTTGCCGGCTAGTGGAGATGACTGTGGCCATTGAGGTCTTGGCTGTGCCACATTATTCTGACCTCTGGTACCACGTAAATTATTGGGTGCCGGCGACATGCCGTGAGCAAATGGCGTAGGACTCATAGCTGCTGGAGAGGGCAGCGATGGCCTACGTGGTCCCGATATAATGGGTGGTGGACTTGGGGCAACCGGAGTCCAAGGCGAAGCAGGGCGATACATAAAAGACGATGGTGATGGTACACGCGGATTCCAACCGCGTGGTCCATTTGGTGGCGGTTGACCCGACATTCTGGTTCTCTCCTTTTTTTTCTTTTTTTATTGACTTTCTAAACTCTGTATTAAATTTATGTATTAAATTTGTTTTTGTTTGAAGACTTATTTTTTTTTATTATATATTATAAATATTTTGTAATAATTTATTTTGCTTTCACTATTTTCTTCTTAGAAGGAAAAAATTAAACACTTGTCTCCCTCAAAATTTAATAGCAACCAAACTGTGAATTTACCTTGAAAATTCATTAAAATTATTTCTCACTTTCGCTGAAAACATATTGATATTGAAATTACAAACAAATAGCTTAAAAACTAAATATGCTGACATAAAAAAATTAATTTCTTTTTAATCTTTTAAAATGTATTAAAAATTTTTATTTAAAGAAATGCCTCGCATGTATGGGAATCTTCAAAATGAATGTTAACTCATTTTCATAAATTTGTTTAAAAATGTGAAAAAATAAAATATTATTTTGGTATTGTGGGTCATGTTTTATTTTTACTTGCTTTTCATTTTTGCTTCATTCTTCTAAATGGAAGAAAAGAAAATGTCAAAATAGTTTTTAAGAGAATTTTTCTCAGGAAAATTGTATTTTTTTTATATTTTTACTTTTTAAGACCGGCATAATCACATATTTCGATATTTGAAAGTTAAAATGACGATGAACTATTAAAAAGGAGCACAACCCTTTAAAAAAGGGAGATTAGAAAAAGTTGTGAAGGCAACAACTGTCAAAAGCAGACGCCCAAATATCACATGTCATATGTTTTGAAGAGTTATTTGGAGAAGAATGCGCAATGATGGTTTTTAATATTTAAAGATTAATGCGGAACTATACATTTTGACTTATTTTTGACAAGTGAGAAAAAAGCTTTTGTTCAGACAAACAAAAAAACGGTTGTATTATGCAAGTCGGGTTTAAATAACGTCCCACATACAATGTGGGATGAATACAATATTTTGAAAATTATTCCTGGCAGTGCCCCAATTTATTTTTATTTTGTTTATTTGTTGGTTTTGCCTTGGGTAATAATAAATTTCATTAAATGTTAAATTTTTATATTTTATCTTTCATTTTTTTCCATTGAATACTTTTATTGTTAAATAGCGGGTGACTGCGACTTTGGGAAAAATAAAATAGATCCACATTGAATATAATTTTTTTAATATGTGGATTTCAAAAATTTGTTCCAGACTTGCTATCAAACAGAGTTTAGAATAATTTTTCAGGACTGTTTGGTTGAAGGTTTACTGACGAGTATGGTTGTATCATCAACGAAATGCAGATCTTTTGGTGGTTTTACATTCGGAAATGCAGAATCCCACTCCCACTTCCTACCAACATAAAATTGAAATCATTTTGCTGAATTATGTTGTCAACACGTTGCTACTCTATATGTGGAGGCAATCGTTCCTTATTAATTACCTAAAAAATCCTTTAAGTCGAAAATAATTTCTAGATCTCAACTGGTACGATCGGACATATAAGATACATTTTCGTCAAATGTCGAACAACCTATTTTGTAGTCTAAAATACTTATATAAGTTTTAACGAATTAAAAACTACAAACGAGCGACAGACCATCAATTCCAACTATTATAAAAACATTTAAGTTTCTTCTACTCCAACTAAGCTCCCTGATATCTATACCAACTTTGTAATTTAAAACTATACGTTGAAGCACCTACCCATGCGGATATTAGAAGGAGAAAATTATTTCTTACACTTGAATGCTTCGTTTGACACTTAAAAGCTGTAATTAGTCAACTAAATGTGAGGCACCCAAATTTCGGAGGAGAACAAAACCCAGAAGTCTCTTTGTACGCTGTACAATTGTCGATAGAATTTTTCCATGCAAATAAAAATGAACTTAAAATCCAATTTGTTAAAAATAGAAATTGTTGTTTATATGGCGAGTATTGAATTGATATGAATAGAAAATTACTGCGTGCAAAAATGTTTATTTTTAGAACCAACTAAAAATATTAGAAAATGTGCCAATGAATATTTAAACTGCCGATATATTTATTGCATTTATAACAAAGAAAAATTCGATTAATAAGATTGTATTCAGGTGAAAAGGGAAGAATGTAAATATTTGAATTATATACTTATTTCAAGTAGAGGAATTTTAGGAATGATTTTGTCAAAATCATAAAGATCACGGCATTGTATTAAAATATGTCTAAGAAAAGAAATATTTAAAGAAATATATGCAGATATATTTTGAAAGCCTCTGCATAAGCGTGGTAAGGCAAGAGACGTAAGGGCAGCGGTGGGGGCATACTTCAATGGCACACCGCTCACATTAAGCATGTCGAACCGCACATAACAAAGCACAAGGGAAAACATAATGATCATGAACCGAACATGACTGAAAAGAATAATAGCCGTAAATATAAAAACAATAAAACGAATTTTTATTCTGGCTGCTGTTTTGCGGTGGCATGGCTGCCAATGGTGATTTCAAATATTCAAAAATAGAAATGAACTCAGTTCGTTAAACTGTGTGCAACAATAAATAAATTGCGGCGGCAGCAGGAGCATCAGTCGTCTGCTGCTTTCAAACCGATTTTCCGAGACAATTTCACAATTTCCTCTCCCCACAAACATACATACATACATACTTTGTTGAAAATTATTTCAGTTTCATTTCGGCAACTTTTTGTTGCAATTGCAATTTTCGCTATTTATTTTATACACTATTATTTTCTAGAAAATGTTTTATTTTCTCAGCTTGTTTGTAATCTCAATAACAATTTTATTCTTTTAATTTCTATTAATTGTCTATGCTCTTTGCCGTTATTCACAAGAAACGCGTTAATTAATTGTGTGAGAAAACGGCCATTTTGTTAAACACTATTCAATTATGTAACGTGCAGTTGACCACTATTTTTTACTCTCTCATTAGTATTCGCTTAAAGGACTTTCTCAGATACCAAGCAACTGTAAATACCGTTATTGTGCTGTTTAATACTGCTTTTTATACCAAATAATGCCTTCACTCTTTATCTTTTAGTTTCAACTTCCTTTTGAATACTTTTTTCACCGATCTTTTCCTACGATTTTAGGGGAAATGTGTGTCTATATGTGCGCGTGCGTGTGTATGTTTTTTTTTAATTTTATAAAAATGTATAAAAACTTCTAGATATATCCTCTACACAAGCGGCAAGTGTGCATATAAAAAATTTATGAAAGAAATGATGAGGAAGATTTTTTATGTGACACAACAAATCCTCGAGAAGAAACCGAGAACAACACTTGACAAATACGAAACGCTAACTGAATTCAATTTCCCAATAATTAATTTTCATTTCAAATCCACACGCAGATTTTTATAGAAAACTATACTCACACACATGCCCACATTAAACGCCGATTGGCAACGAAGAGAATTTTCTTAACGTACCTCAAGAACGAAGAACTTTTCTTTTATGCTTGTGCCTACTACGGTGATCGTACTGTGAGAGTGTTGACAAATGGAAATAACATTTAAACGCTGTTTTGCATATGCAGCAGCTTATTAATTAACAAATGCATAACGATATTTTAAATTTTAAAAACACATTACAAAAGTTGCAAATGGGGTTACATAAAAGAATATTCCACTCAATATGTACAATCAATATGTTGATACAAAAGGAATAAATGATTTATTTAAAGAATATATGGGCATCTTGATAAAATGAGCTCTAATGACGGAATTAAATGGTGGCATAAAAACAGATGGGAAGAAAATGCCACTTCTGAAGGCCACTTTAAGTTCCACTTTCCTAGTATAGTATCTCTGCTGATAAAATCGAATAGTGTGGCATAAAAATGTACATAGGTGATGCAAAAAAACAAAAGTTTATGGAAATGTTCATACAATGACAATCGTCATGCGATCAGAGTTGCTTTTACTTCAATCAACAAAGAAAAAAATGTTTGCATCATTTTTGTACGATTTTGCTGCATAGCACCACTACCAGATTTCCTTGTGAACAAATCCTACAACAATCTAGGATAGTGAAACGTGGTCTTTAACGAGTTGAAACTTTGAAATCTGTTCATTTGAAGTAGAAAATACTTACCATAATCACATCTGAACACTTATTCCATATAAACCACGTATTAAAATTAGTTACAAATGGGTCACATACATTTTCAGTATATGCATTTTAAATGAGAAACTGTTAGCAAAGTTATCGAGATATGGCCCAATAATTCTACTCTATACCCATAATTGTCAAGCGGCAGTAATTGTAGAGAAAAAAAGGAAAATGCAAAATATGGACCACAACAGCTGCTGGAAATCAAAACGTAATCAATTCGAATAAATTTTTCAGAAGTTTAATACACATAAAAGTTACAAAGTTATATTCTTCATTTAAATTTTGGTTAATTTCACGTCAGTTTTCTACCGCGTCCTTATTATCTATTTACAGATATCACTAAATTAAAAAAGTAATTCAATATATTAAGATTCATTAAGATAATGATAAAAAAGGGTATCATTCGGGTGTGTGTAGAAATACACTTCGATGTCTATAAAATTCAATGCTGTCGCAGTCAATGTCAAAGATAAAGTTTAGCCGGAAACGTCATATGTGCGTTGTTACATATTGCATGTATTTTCGCCTTTATTATACCACAAGTAATGACCGCCGTGGGAAATATTTGCTACGTGCTTACGAGTATACAAATTCATCATCAAAAATGTTAAAATTGAATTTTCCAATTTTCCATGTTTTGATTTTTATAATATTCTGAAATTTTTTCTTAGAGAACTGAAACGTTTGGAAGTTGCTCGAAATTATAACAATTAAAATCTTTTTGTGTAAAATTAAGGTTAATGGGTAGGAATCGAAATATCAGAATACTCGGCGAAATCGACAATTAGTGAAGTTGGGAACACGATATATTAAGATTGGGCCCAAAAAGTGGGCCGCTAAATTGCAGGCGTGCAAAAATTAAATTAAAATCGTTTGCAATTTCCGTTTGACTATTTCCTTATTGTCAGAGCCGAAACTACGGTAAAGGAAGAACATTATCTTAAAAAGGACAGCAGGTTTCCAATAAAATAAATACAAAATTCAAATAATATTGGACTTTGCAGACATAGGCTGGTGGAATGGATTTATGCATATACATACATAATAAGCCTATCCCATATTGTGGGAGGTGAGCAAATTTTCACCGGGCTCTGTACTATTTTAATCGCTTATGCTCGTATGCCGGTGCAATAAATTTTTCGTAGTTTTATATTATAAGCTGACAAAATAAGAAATTTTGAAAATAGCTTTTAATAATCCTATTTAAAAACGTAATGAAATATAAAATCTATAAGTGAGCAACATTTCCACATGACAGGCTGTAAGAGTGAAATGTGCGACACGTGGCTGCTAAAATCGAAGGTGATTTCGCACACATTTTTAAAGAAAACATTTTTTTTTTAAACTTTTCCAATGAAATTCTAATACAAAAATTACTTTAATGAAAATTTCACTTCAGTCGTCAAAAAATTATTATTATTTATTTTAATTTTTTTTTTGTGAATATCTGTGGAGATTTTCAGCGATAAATATTTAATTTTTTTTCTTTTTATTTTTTAGTAGTCCAGTTTTAAAAAAAAAACTTTGTAATTTATATCTATATATATGCAGTAGTTTTTAAAATTTAAATATTTGTTAATAACGTTGAAAATATTATTTTAAGAGCACTCAGTTATGTTTTATTCAATTAGATACTAAGAATGATAATAACAATAATTAAATGAGAGTGAGGCTTTAAATTTCAATATTTTTAATTCCGCAGGGTGCGACCGTCTCAAGTTCAACTCTAAAAATAATAATGATGTCGATTCATTTTCCGGTATAGTATACATATATAATATATTTTTACTTAGGTATGTAAGGAAGTTGTTGCCGTAATTAGCGGTACTTGGGATGTAATTACTAAATTAAATTATTAACCCTATGTTGATGCCGGTAACGGTTGTAATTCTCGTATTTATATTTCACACTAATTTACAAATTTATAACTTTTCTAGTTTGATTTTTATTCTCTAAAAAGAGAAATAAAATTTAATTATCCATTAGGAGTAACAATATTTAGATATTTTTTATTATGAAAAAGTTTATAAAGAATCATATCGTTCGTCTCAAATAGAAAGGCCCTAGTTCATACAAAAAACCTATTTCAAAAAAATGGAATTTATTAAGCTAATTAGAAAAAAAAGCATTTTCTAATAAAGATCGTTTAAGGCATGCATCAACTTTTCAATACATTTAATCTTCTTTATAGACTAGACTTCAGAGTGGTGCAAAAGTGAAAATTTAAATATTTTTAAAGAAATAAAATAGTAGAATATTTAATAGAATTTCACTAAAATCGACATAGATAAATACATATGTACATGAACATATTGACACATATTTGCAAAATTTAAATATAGAAATCTACTTTTTAATTGCTTCTGGAAATCATTGGACTCTTAGTCATGGATCCAAATGAGAACTTTCACAGAATAAATTTGTGTGAGATCACACATACTTTCGAACTAAAAGAGTTGCTTCTTTTTATTAATGCACTCTCTACACAAGGTTCCTTCAACAAAATTACAAACACGTACAAACATATATCATATTTTCATCTATATTTTTTGAGTGTGATCTTTCTTAGACCTAGTGCTCCATGTATCATTGAATAATGATATCTGTGTGTGTGCAACAAACATTGCAAATAAATATAAACAAAACTATTTGCCGGTTTCTTTTACAAGTAATTTTTACACACTCCACTTCGTTCCCATACGTTGAGAAAAAGGCATGATCAATTGTCTTAAATGAAAATGGAATATCTATGTATGTGTATACGAGTAAATAAAATAAATGTCTAAATTAATTATAAATTAAAAAAATAAATAAAATTTAGCTTTCCGGTTTTGTGTAAAAAAAATTCTGAGATTTACAATTTCTGGCACTGTTCGGGAGGGAAAATAATTTTGGCTATTTGAAATAAAAAAAAAGTTTAGGCTCTTGAAATGGTATCAAGCATTTGCGGTGTAGACCAACAATTTATATTTTTTTAAAAAACGTATACTTTCGTATAACTATCATTTAATTATTTAAAAAAGAAATTTCTTAAGATTTTCTTTTTCAAGTCAATATATGTATAAATCTTATAAAATATTTAGTATAACTTTTACAAGCAACTCAATGCGAGATATTGGACGCTTCGATTTTTTGAAGTCTGCTGCTGTTGTCACTAAGACGGATGGATAGCAATCTTCCATAAGTCGATTTTTTTGATTCATTGCTAACAAATATCCCGAAACATAAAATAAACGGTAAAAAGTAATATAAAAGGCAAGTTTTGCATTCACAAATATATAAAAAGGGGGGCGTTTTCAAAGCCAGCCACAGTTGTCACTAAGAGGGATGGATACCCACTTTCTATGAGTCGATTTTTTTCATTATTACTAACAAATTTATAAGAAATACATCCTCAAACATAAAATAAGCGTGGAAAAGTAATAAAAAATGGAAGTTTTGCATTTAAAAACATATGAAAAGAGGATTTTTCGAAACCTGGTTCTGTTGTCACTAAAAGGGATGGATACCCACTTTCCATAAGTCGATTTGGTTTTGCTTCATTACGAACAAATATATCCCGAAACATAAAATAAACGGGAAAAGTAATATAAAAGGCACGTTGTGCAATTAAAAATATATGAAAAGAGGATTTTTCAAAGCCGGCCGCTACCACTGAGAGGGATGGATACCCACCTTCCATAAATCGATTTTTTTTACTTCATTACGAACAAATATATATCAAATATATCCTGAAACATAAAATAAACGGCGAAAAATAACATAAAATGGAAGGTTCGCATTCAAAAATATATGAAAAGAGGATATTTCAAAGCCTGCCGCTGTCACTAAGGGTGATGGATACCCACCTTTCATAACTCCATTTTGTTGTGCTTCATTACGAACAAATATATATCAAATATATCCTGAAACATAAAATAAACGGGGAAAAAGAAATATAAAATGCTAGTTTTGCATTCAAAACTGTATGAAAAGAGTAGTTTTCAAAGCATCCCACTATCACTAAGAGGGAGTGACACCCACTTTCTATGAGTCGCTTTTTTTCATCATTATGAACAAATATATATCAAATATATCCTGAAACATAAAATGTACGGAAAAGGGTAATAAAAGAGTAATATTTTCCAAAGCATGCCGCTGTTGTCATATGAAATAAACGGGGAAAAATAATATAAAAGACAAGTTTTGCATTCAAAAATATATAAAAAGATGATTTTTTGAAGCCTGCCGATGTTGGTACTGAGAGGGATGGATACCCACCTTCCATAAATCGATTTTTTTTACTTCATTACGAACAAATATATAACAAATATAACCCGAAACATAAAATAAACGGGAAAAAATAACATAAAATGGAAGTTTCGCATTCAAAAATATATGAAAAGAGGATTTTTCATAGCCTGCCGCTGTCACTAAGAGGGATGGATACCTACCTTCCATAAGTCGATTTTTTTTTGCTTCATTGCTAACAAATATATCCTGAAACATAAAATAAATGGGAAAAAGTAATATAAAAGGCAAGTTTTGCATTCACAAATATATGAAAAAAAGGTTTTTTCAAAGCCTGCCGATGTTGTCACTGAGAGCTAAGTATGTGGATTACAGACAGCTGGCAATGATAAAAAATTGTAATGTATTGTAATATGTACAATGAATATACGTATATACAACCTTTTATTTCTCTGCACTTTCAGTTGCATATTTATTGCTTTTCGACGTATTAAAATAAACTTGTAAGTCCGCGCTAATCATTT